>AP025045.1:38544967-38633836 GCA_036186865.1 Eustoma russellianum
CGTTTCATACTGCAACCAATCGTATATGAAGATTTGCCATTAGTTTGCACATCCTGTCGACGGTTAGGTCATGCGGTGTCTTCATGCACTCCGCAAACGGCAGCAACAATACCGCCGCCGCCGCCCCTGCCTCCACGTCGCACACCAGCTCAACGCTGGACACCAGTAAGAAGAAGCCAATTGCACCAACTGACCAGACAGTGGTTGATCCTCCTCCGATAGAACCACAAGCAGTAGAGGATCAGCCCATCCAGGACGTCAATCACATGGGAAGTTTCAAAAACGGGGAGCCTGCTGATCCAACACGGGCGCATCCAGACACCTGTGATATTGGGCATTCATCAGATAATGATTTACCCATGCCAGATAATCTCGAAATACCTACAGTTCCAGAGGAGGTAGCCCGCCGCATGCAGCTGCTACCCCCTCGCCAGGCATGGATACTCTAATCTCGAGGCTGCAGGAATCGACTGAGGACTTTATTCTGGTTGTTTCACGTAGAAAGCGACGCGCCAAGAAAGATCTTCCTCCACTGCCACCATCCACCATTCTCACACGCAGTGCTTCACATGCACTTCAGGGAAGTTACACTACTCTCTCTCAATGAATATAATGATATGGAATATAAGAGGCCTGCACGCCTCAATACCCCGACTACATCAGTCGATACGTGATCATCAATTAAATATTCTTGTTTTAATAGAACCTAAACATACATCACTACTATTGACCGTTATGCTCTGGATTTTGGATTTTCTAATTCCTAAGCATCACAGTCCAAACGCATTTGGTTTTTCTGGCGTGACTCACATTTTAATTTGGTGACAGTGCATGATGAAGGCCAAGTTGTACACTTCACACTTTTATATCGGCCCCTTCAATATAATTTTGTATTATCTGCTGTTTATGGAAACCACACTTCATATCTTCGCCATTCATTGTGGGCTTCGTTATGTACATTCTCAGAAGAATATGATTTACCTTGGGTGATAGGTGGAGACTTTAATACATTTCGCTCTATATTTGATCATGAAGGCCGTTCACAGCCATCTCTCACTGCTTTACAGGATTTTAATGATTGCATAGAATCATGCTGTTTGATGACACCACAGTTTCATGGATCAAAATTCACATGGACTGATGGTAGGGGCCTTGGAAGAGTCCGCCGAAGATTAGATTGGTTATTTCTTAACACTGATTTCCATTGATGACCTACAACTTACGCATCTTCCCCGCATTGCTTCTGATCATACTCCATTGTTATTCTTATGCCGAATCAGTCCACCTCCGAGCCATCGTTCTTTCCGGTTTCTTGACTCTTGGTTGCTACATCCGGATTTTCATAATTATATGCAAGCTGCACGGAATTCTTATCCTACTACTGGCGGAATGTGTGGCTTTTACTCAAAGTTATTCAAACTCAAGAAGGATGTGCAGCGGTGGAACAAAGAAATATTTGGTAATATATTCTCTAATGTCCAGCAGGCCGAAATAAATCTCTCACGTGCTGAAAACCTTTAGGACACAAACACAACGGATGAAACACGGACAGAATATCATAAAGCAAAGGCGGAATATCTTCAAGCCTCCTCTTATGAATTACACTTTTGGAAACAAAAAGCACGCGTCCGATGGCTAAAAGAAGGGGACGCTAACACCCGATATTTTCACTCTATTGTCAAAGGGAAAAGATTGAACCTACGTGTCCAACAAATACAATCAAGCGCTGGAGTTGTATACACTGCACCTGACGCTATCATGGCTGAAGCAATATCCTTCTATACATCTTTATTTGCTCGAGAGCCTACTAATAATTATGATGATATTCTTCGTCATATTACGAGATTAGTTTCCTCCGAAGACAATACATTCTTGACGCAGTTACCAATACCGGAGGTGGTGAAACCTGCAGTTTGGCGTTTGGACCCTCATAGTGCCGCCGGGCCAGATGGTTTTAACGGTAATTTTTATCGATCCTGTTGGTCAATTATTCAAACAGATGTCATTAAAGCGGTACATGAATTTTTTCTAGGCGTTCCTTAGCTTACTGTGATGGCTAGTGCACTAATAACTTTGATCCCGAAAAAACATTCCCCTGCTACCTTCAGTGATTTTCATCCAATATGCCTCACTAATTTTTTGAGCAAAGTCTGTACACGAATCATTGCTAGTCACTTGAGTACATTATTGCCGCGTTTAATATCTCCAGAACAACCGGGTTTCTTACCAGGAACTGATATTTCTACCCAAGTACTATTGGCTTGGGAGATGATACATATGATGGATATGGGTGGTTCACAGCTCTGCCTAAAGTTAGATATGATGAAAGCATTTGACAGGGTCAGCTGGGAGTATTTGAAGAACTTACTACACACCTTCGGCTTTTCAGACTTCTTCATTCGCATTATTCTTAATCATATAAGTGCCACTACGTTAGCAGTTTTAATTAATGGCCAGCCATCTTCAACTTTTCGACCATTTAGAGGGGTTAAGCAGGGAGATCCATTATCTCCATTATTATTTATTCTTGCATCTGAAGGTTTTAGCAGGGGATTGAAAGCTTTAACGGCAGCTGGAGTGCTACAACCTTTCCGTCTGGGGCGCATACCATTTACAATCACACATTTGGCCTATGTGGATGATTTGCTGATATTTCTACGCGTTACACAGCGGAACCTTCAACATTTTCATACCTTTCTTACACAATATGAAACTGCTTCAGGTCAAAAGGTTAATTTTCAAAAAAGCAGTATTATTCTGTCTGCCCGGATAACTACACAGCAACGTCAGAATTTTGTAAATATACTAGGCATGCATCTTTCAAGCCTCCCATTTCGTTATCTTAGTTCTTATTTACATAAGGGTATCACCCGTTCTAAATATTATGTTTCATTACTTCAACATATTGATGATAGACTACAAGGGTGGCACTCCAAATTGCTTTCCTCAGCTGGACGCCTAGTCTTGCTACGTTCAGTGATAGCAGCATTACCACTTCATGTCATCGCTGCAGGTAGCTTACCGAAATCGGTGATTAAGGTGATACACCGAAAGATGGCTGCATTCTATTGGGGGCGTAGACACCATTGGGTATCATGGACTACTATCTGCAAGCCTCGAGATGAGGGGGGTTTAGGTCTACGCGACATGAACATGTTACAACGGGCATATCATTGCCGGATATGGTGGTCATATCAACAGAATTCCACACTTTGGAGCAGATACATGCATGCCAAATATGGACATCGTCAGGATTATCTATCACGCTTAACAGACTCGCCCATATGGAAGATTATTTGCAGAATCCATTCCTTCTGCCTAACACAGACCGAAGGTCAGGGAGCCCACATCACATGGTTACCCACGCCCATGGGAGAATTTTCTTTGAAAAGTGCTTATGATAATTGCCGTATATCTTATCCCAAACTGCTCTCTGCAACGTTTATTTGGTACAAGCATCACTCACCACCTATTCAGCTGTTCTTATGGCGTCTCTTTAATTCGGCAATACCTTTTGAGGATTATATTGGAAAGTATTCCGCTGCTTGTCCAACGCAATGTCCATTCTGTAAAAATGAGTCGGCAACAGTGGATCATGTCTTTCTATATTGTTCTTATGTGCGTCCCCTATGGCAGTATTTTGCTAGTGAGCTACATTTTCCTCTTCCATCCTCATTACGGCTTCGTTGGTATCTTCTTTCTTGGTGATATCGTTCATCCTTTACCTCTCTCATTGGAGTTTATAAAATTGTCATCCCAGCAATTATCGTATATAACATATGGTGTGTCTATACCTCAATAGTCTATGGGGACAAAACTCATATGACGTATACATCACTACGGACGTCCATACGCTATGACATTATTTTGTGGCAGATTTTCTCTTGGCTGCCGTCGTTCCATCATCCGAGACCGCTGATGATTTGTTGCGTCACCCCGCCCTCTGGTCGGTTGAAAATGAATGTAGATGCTGCTGTTGGTAGAAATTATGCAGCAGGGAGTGCGATATTGCGAGATCACATGGGTTCATGCATAGGAGCGATTTCCTTTAGACTCCCTCTGAGTGCACCACTGCATGCAGAGATTCCGGTTGCCGTTTTTGGAATTCTATATTTCCTTCCGTTACATCGCACATTTATACTGGAGTCGGATTGTGCTCAGCTGATAGATCGTTTGTCACGACAGCACCTTGTACACGGGAATTATCATCTTCGCCAGCTACACACACTAGTTCATCTCCATCGACTTGATTACAATCACATTTATCGCGAGGCAAATATGGCAGCACATTACTTAGCGCAACATGCTATGTTAAATGCACGTACTCAGCACTATACCTCTCATACTATGCCTTCATTAGTACGTGCTTCGATTTCGTTGGATCTCACTTCTTTGCACTTGCGCGTGCCTTGACACTTTACAATCTTCCACATGGATTGGCACTTTTTCAAACTTACTGCCTACATCCTACGGGATCCAGGCAGGCATGGTATGGTTCACTATCCATTTGTCTACATTTTTTTCTACTCCTTTCTCATACATAACATACATCATTCTTGTTTCATTGGAATGGGCTGGTTATCATGTGACAACACTCCATTGCCATCGTTCATTCGAGGACTGCATTGCTTGGCCATACACTACTCATGCATCGCGTACAGGGCAAACAATGATTGTTTTCTTGGAGCTGGAATTTTACCACTGTCGCCTTGGCTGCAGCTTAGTCAAGGCGACTTGGGTATGCATTTGGCCTTTCTGCTTATGATTATTACTTTTCTCTTTTCCGTTGGAATAATATACTCTTTCCACTCTCACGAGGTACATATCATCCTGGCTCCCTCAATCTCAAGTGGTAGACGATTTACTGCAATCAGACGATCACTCCAAACTCGGACAACAACAGGCCCGACAGCTTCAACCTACAGCATCTATAAATTCCATATCAATGACAGCTGTATAAATATGTACGCTTTTTCCTTCGCCAAGATTTTATCCACAAGGGTGGTTTTACTTGGCAAGGTTTTAATGCGGCATATCATATACAACTGGAGATATGTCATTATTGGATTTTTATATCATGTATTCGCATACTCTAACAATTGTAATATGGTTTTCCTCCTCCAAAAGTGAGGTTTCTATAATAAAATTTCTATTTCAATAAAATATATATATATATATATGTATATATATATATATATGTATGTGTGTGTGTGTGTATATATATATATATTTATTGTTGTACCCTGCCTAAATTAGTATGGTATTTAGGGTTTCTGCTCAGAGGATTGAGAAATTTTTAGAAGAAGCCCATTCTAATACAAGTAACTAACTATCGTTAAGAACCTTGGAGGGTTACTCCAAGCCTTTAAGTGTCCTACTAATTAAAGATCCAAAAGGATGAAAGGAGGGAAAACACCCCTCTTCCCCTTTCTAGCTGCCGGGTAGAAGGAGCCATTACGAGGCCTTTTTATTTCTAGAAAAAGGTAGCTACCCCTCTTAATTGCTTACTAAAACAATTACCCAAGATAGTTCATGGTGTTTTCTTAATAACAATGATAAATGACTTAAGGGTTAGGAAGAGATATACTAATCATTGAATAATGACACTTGGGAGGGAAAGGACACCTCCCCACCGTCGACTTATTTTTGGAGAAAGCCAAAGGAGACTTTGTCATTTAAAACATAGCCTCTTATGGGGTTAAGCAATTTCAAATCTAATGGGAAGTAGGTCTATGTGACACATTCATATACATATGGTATGGGCATACATATATATATACGTATACGTTACATGACGGGCTATGATATGATAAGTTGTTTAACGGATTATGGTCCATGGAAAATATACTCAAGGGGCAGCCAATAAAGATACACAAACACGTGTGTGTATATATATATATATATATATATATATATATATATACACGTGTTTGTGTATCTTTATTGGCTGCCCCTTGAGTATATTTGTTGCAATATTTGTTGGTTGCAATATTTGTTGATTCGTTCGTTTCTGTGTGCCATTTCCGACATGTCCGAGGCGCCGCCGTCGTTTGCTGCAGTGGTTACTGGCGCCGCCACCTCTCAGTCCATCAACATCTCACCCAAAACAGTTTCTCGGTATAAAGGTATTCCCTTAATATCCTTTTTGGATTCGGAAATTGATGAACTTGCTGCTCCATTCAAATATTCGTTAGTGGGTACTTTTTGGTATGGGAGACCTCCATTAAAGGTGATCAGGGAAGTTTTTGAAAAGATTGGTTTCCAACCAGATCTTCGTATCACTCTTATTGATCAGACGCATATACTTCTCAATTTTCGAAATGAAGCAGACTATTTACGTTGTTTTTATGGGCGATCATGGCATATTTCTGGGTGCCATATGCGTATAACCAAATGGACAGTAGATTTTGATCCGTCCACTGATGTGCCAATAGTACCAGTTTGGATAGCTTTTCCTGGACTTCCCATTCATCTTCACCGCAAAGAGGCAATATTCGAAATTGTGAAACCAATTGGGAGCCCTATAAAACTTGATGTCGCAACCACGGAGGGTCTACGACCATCGGTTGCAAGGGTATGTGTGGAAGTAGATATTTCCATAGAATTGCTGCAAAAGATTTATCTCGAAGCTAAAGGTCGATTTATCCTGCAAACTGTTACTTATGAAGATTTACCATTGTTTTGCACTTCCTGTCGACGGTTAGGCCATGCAGCCTCATCATGCACGCCCTCTCCGGTGGAAAATATTCCGCCACCGCCGCCTCCCCCTCCGCGTCGTCCACAAGTGCAACGTTGGACTCCAGTTAAAAACGCCCAGCTGCTCCATCCAATCCTCCAGACACGGCGCCCGCGTTGTCAGATATCCCTCCCCGCAAAAGTTCCCCCATTCGCACAGCTGTACCAACTGAAGATAATACAGAGGCTATTTTGGAGTCATTGGCCGATCCTATCGAGCCCAGTGATATTGGTCACTCATCTGATACAGACCTTCCGGTGACGGATAACATTGAGATTCCTATGGTACCGGCGGATGTAGCCACTCGCATCCAGCAGCTGCCTTCTACTCCTGATACGGAAATCTTAATCTCCCGCTTACAGGACTCAGCAGATGATTTTATTCAGGTTGTACCACGTAGAAAACGTCGGGCAAAGAAGGATCTTCCACCATTACCTCCGTCGTCCATACTTACGCGCAGCGCTTCACATGCGATACAGGGAAGTAACACTACACTCTCTCAATGAATATTATGATATGGAATATATGAGGTCTTCGTGCCTCCAAACCTCGTTTGCATCAATTGATTCGTGAACATCGATTAAACTTACTTGTTCTCATAGAGCCTAAACATGCATCTAATATTGTTTCTCGATATGCTTTAGAGTTCGGATTTTCAAACTCATATGCATCACAGTCTGAACGTATATGGTTTTTCTGGCGTGATTCTCACTTTGAGTTAGCCTCAGTACAGGATGAAGGACAAGTGGTACATTTTACACTACTATTTCGGCAATTACAGTATGCCTTTGTCCTCTCGGCAATCTATGGCAACCACACTCCAACTTTACGTCGTGCTTTGTGGGCTTCTTTATGTACTTCTTCTGAAAATACCACGCTTCCTTGGGTTTTAGGGGGAGACTTCAATACATTCCGCTCTCTCTCAGATCATGAAGGACGCTCTCAGCCTTCACTCTCAGTTTTACAAGATTTTAATGATTGTATAGAGTCATGTGGTTTGATGTCACTGCCATTTCAGGGTTCTAGGTTCACATGGTCGGATGGTCGAGGTCTTGGCAGATTGCGTCGACGCTTAGATTGGATGTTTATCAATTCTGATTTTCATGATAAATTTGAAGAATTGCAGCTTACACATCTCCCCCGAATTGCTTCGGATCATACGCCATTGCTTCTAATATGTCGACAGAATATGGGCTCGCAGCGTCGCACATTTCGTTTCTTAGATTCATGGCTGCAACACCCAGACTTTCATGCCTACATGCGTGATGCATGGACGGCGTATCGAACAACGGGAGGAATGCATGGTTTTTATAGCAAATTATTTCAGTTCAAAAAGGATGTGCAACGATGGAACAAAGAAATATTTGGTAATATTTTCTCTAGGGTCCAACACGCTGAGGCTCAGCTTAAACAAGCCGAACAACAGTGGGACATGCAGCCGACAGAGGAAAATCGTACAGAGTATCATCGCTTAAAGGCAGAATATCAACAAGCAGCTTCTTATGAAATGCATTATTGGAAACAAAAAGCAAGAGTCCGATGGTTGAAGGATGGAGATGCAAATACTCGCTATTATCATTCTATTGTCAAAGGCCGACGTCTACATCTTAAGATTCAGCAAATACAAACATCTACTGGTCTTATTTGTACTGCCCCTAATGATATAATGACTGAAGCTGTGTCTTTTTATACATCTTTATTTGCGCGAGAAGCTACGGGCAACTATGATCAAATTCTCCGCCATATTCCATCCCTGCTTTCCTCAGAGGACAATGCCTCACTAACGCAAATTCCGATGCCCGATGAGATCAAGACAGTGGTTTGACATTTGGATCCTCATAGTGCAGCGGGACCTGATGGTTTTGATGGTAATTTTTATAGATCTTGCTGGTCAATTATACACAAGGATGTTGTCTTAGCAGTTCAGGAATTCTTTCTTGGCGTTCCGCAGCCCAAAGTTATGGCTAGCGCATTGATCACATTAATTCCGAAGAAAGCTTCTTCTACTACCTTCAGTGATTATCGTCCTATATGTCTCACTAATTTTATCAGTAAAGTCTGTACCAGAATTGTTGCTAGTCGTTTGAGTAAGTTGTTACCACGCTTGATATCTCCAGAACAAATGGGCTTTCTTCCGGGTATGGACATTTCTACTTCAGTTTTGTTGGCTCGTGAGATGATTCATATGCTTGATCGCGGGGGTTCACAACTCTGTCTTAAGTTGGATATGATGAAAGCTTTTGACAGAGTTAGCTGGGAATACTTGGAATTACTCCTTCAGGCCTTCGGATTTTCAGGCTTTTTCACGCGTATTATTCTGAATCATTTGAGTGCTACCACGTTTGCAGTGTTGATCAATGGTCAGCCATCTACTTATTTTTGGTCATTTAGAGGAGTTAAGCAGGGAGATCCTTTATCTCCTTTATTATTTATTTTAGCATCAGAAGGTTTTAGCAGAGGCTTAAATGCTTTGACAGCAGCAGGTGTTGTACAGCCGTTCTGTTTGGGACGTATACCGTTTCCAATTACGCACTTGGCTTATGCAGACGACCTTCTGATATTTCTTAGAGGTACACAGCGAAACTTGCGACACTTTCATACATTCCTTAAACAATATGAAACTGCTTCAGGCCAGAAAGTGAACTTCCAAAAAAGTAGTATGATTCCTTCTGCTGCTGTTACTCCACAACAACGTCAACTTTTCATGCATATTCTGGGCATGCGTCTCTCAACTCTTCCGTTTCGATATCTTGGATCCTTTTTACACAAGGGTATCTCTCGTTCTCATCACTGTGTCTCGCTGCTACAGCATATTGATGACAGACTTCAAGGGTGGCACTCCAAATTATTATCTGCTGCAGGCCGACTTGTGCTGTTACAATCTGTAATTGCTGCGTTACCTCTTCATGTTATGGCAGCGGGTGGCATACCAAAGTCGGTTATCAAGATAATTCATCGCAAAATGGCTGCATTTTATTGGGGTCGACGACATCATTGGGTCTCCTGGACAAACATTACCAAACCACAGGCTGAGGGAGGTTTAGGTCTACGGGATTTAAATGTCCTACAAAAGGCATATCATTGCCGTATTTGGTGGTCTTATCATCAGAATTCAACTTTGTGGAGCAAATTCATGCATGCAAAATACGGTCAGCGACAGGACTATCTTCCTCGGCTAACAGATTCATCTCTCTGGAAAACTATCTGCCGGATTCATTCTTTCTGCTTAATGCACACGGTAAGACAGGGTGATCAGCTCACGTGGTTACCAACGACACTGGGGGAATTTTCACTCAAGAGTGCCTATGACATCTGCCGGACCTCTTCTCCAACCGTGCTGTCGGCCTCTTTTATTTGGTCCAAGCATCATTCTCCCTCTATCCGACTGTTCTTATGGCGTATATTTCATTCAGCATTGCCTTTTTAGGATTATATTGGACGATACATTGCGGCGCAACCAACACAATGCCCATTCTGCAAGCGCCATTCGGCCACGACAGACCATGTTTTCTTGTCTTGTTCTTACGTTCACCCTATATGGTATTATTTTGCAAGTGAGCTGCATTGTCCCCTTCCTTCTTCATTGCAACTACGTCAGTATCTTCTTGCATGGTGGTATCGGTCATCTCTTTCTTCTCTTATTGGGGTTTATAAAATAGTGATTCTCGCCATCATAGTCTACAACATTTGGTGTGCTTATACTTCCATGGTATATGGGGACAAAACAACTTTTACAACAGTTTCCCTACGATCATCCATCCATTATGATATTAATCTGTGGCACAAAAGAATAGTAGGCTCTAAATTTTCTACCTACCCAAGGCAGATATTCAGTTGGCTTCCTCCCCCTAGACCACCTTGACCATTCATAGTTCGTTGGATCACACCACCGTCGGGCCGATTGAAACTAAATGTGGATGCTGCAGTGGGGCGGCACTTTGCAGCAGGCGGTGCCATATTACATAATCATACAGGCTTATGTCTAGGAGCAATCTCATTTCGGCTCCCGCAATGCATTCCTCTTCATGCAGAGATCCAAGCTGCACTTTTTGGTCTTCTTTATTTCCTTCCGTTTTATCGCTCAATTACCCTCGAGTCAGATTGCGCCCAACTGACTGATCGGCTCATGCATTCTCATGCCATCCATGGGAATGCCCATCTTTGTTGGCTTCTTGATCTAGTTCATTCTCATCAGCTCCCTAGCAGTCATATTTATCGCGAAGCAAATATGGCAGCACATTACTTAGCACAGCAGGCAATGTTATACCCAAGGACGACATACTATACCTCGACTACTCTCCCATCTTTGGTCAGGGCGGCGGTCACTTTAGATCTTACATCTGTTCATTTACGAGTTCCTTGACATTTATGGTCTTCCATATGGATTGGCGCTGTTTTGCCTCACCTGCCTGCACCCATTGGGCTGCAGGCAGGCACGGTATGTTTATACATCCCTTTTTCTATGACTTACGCGGTTTCTTACAGAAATATAACATGCTATCTTGTTTCATTGGAGCGACTTGGACGTCATACTGGCGCATTTATCACAACCTTATTTTCGCATTGGCGATCGGAGGACTATACTGCTGCATCATCGGATTATATCAAGAAGCAGATACTTACAGTTTTTTACTGCTGGAATCTACACACTGTCGCCTTGGCTGCCTAGTCAAGGCGACTTGGGTATGCATTTTGGTATTCTGTTTATGCTTACTACTTTTGGGCTTTATACTCTTTTAATATGTTCTCTTCATCCGCGCGAGATTACAACTGTGGCAACTACCATATATATGGACCAAGTGCATCCTTTCATCCGTCTGTCACGGTGGCATCAAATTTTCCATGGACACTTCGAGGGTTGGTACAACAAAGGGCAACTAAGATCAATCGTTGGCGATTACACTGCTTGCAGCCTCAAATTATTACTACATCCGCCTGCAGCACATCTTCATTTGCACACAATGTTCCATCTATATCATATCAATGACAGCCGTATAAATATGTACGCTTTTTCCTTCGCCAAGGTTTTATCCACAAGGGTGGTTTTACTTGGCAAGGTTTTAATGCGGCATATCATATACGACTGGAGATATGAGATTATTAGTTCGTTAATTCATTTATTCGCATACTTTGATTTTTGTAATATGGTTTTCCTCCGCCATAAGTGAGGTTTCAGCTTAATAAAATTTTCCGTTTCATAAAAAAAAAAAATTTCTTTCGAGGGAATACGGATTTCCATTGCTAACACGGAAGCATATTCTACAATATACACACGTACCCACAAATATACACACACACACACATATGCTACATATGGATCCTCAAATCACCTGAGATCCTCAAAAACAGGCTTTAGACAAGGCACTAACAAAGTACAAGTAGAATCAAGAACAGTGGAGGAAACAGTTATCTAAATACCAGCAAGCCTATTATAACCAAAAAGCCTGTCCATACAACAAAAAAGGTCAAGGCTTAGGATAAGGAACTACGTTTGTGAAAAACCTTTGATGCTGCCTGCTTTGAGTCGCAAAATGCTGCAGCACTTCACACCACTATCTTCTTTAGAGGTCGTAGATTGACATGCATGAACAACATTGCTTACCAATTCTGCAACTGAGAAGTTATACTTTTTGCCACAGGATGGTATTCTGTGTGCATGAGCTTCTTTGCTTTCACTGAACCAGGCTCATCAAGCCACTCGCTGTATAGTCTTTTCACGGTTGGATTTTCAGATGGCTCAGCCACCAAAACATCTTCCATGCACTTCATCTCCAACAACTGCAACGATTCTTTCGCAGACTTTCCAGGCTTTGGTTTGATTTGGCCCCCACCATTTAAGCATCCTGAAGGGCATGCCATGATCTCTAAAAATTGATACTCACACTTTCCAATTTTGATTTTTCTAACAACATTTTGCAAATTTCGAAAACCATAGCAAAGCGCAAACTTCAACATAGTCTCACCATCTACCTGGTGTCAATTTCACAAACGTAAAGAAGCTGCACATATCAGAACCTTAAAAGCTAACAAATACAGAGGACGTCGTACAATGTCAAAATCAAGGAGCACACAGGTTAAGCTCACATCCCAAGAAGATCTTCCAAACTCACTTCCTGGAAGTCAGAATTCATCACAGTTTTGAACTCAAGAGGACCAGCGATTTCCTTATCAAAAAGCACTTAATATATATATATATATATATATATATATATATATATATATATATATATATATATATATATTAAGAAGGGAAAATGGGAGCATGAATAAGATGCAATTGAATTACATACACCCACATATGTTTTCGGCCATGGGGTTTTAAGGAGTAACTAATGGGATAGGGTTCCTCCTACAAACTCCAAAAGATGGGCATAATTAAGCCTTTAATAAATGAAGAACTTCCTCCATCCATCCCCATTATGGCCGCCGGGTACCATTTTGAAGTAAGACAAGAGGAATTTTGTCAATTATAGCAATTCTTAAGGTCTAGCAAATTCAACTTGGTGGAGAATAGGTTACATGACACACTTGTATAAGAGCACTGGACATATATGTACTTATACATAGATATGTATGTATATGTGTACATGTATAGTATAAAGTGAAAGCTACAATGTAGTAAATGGCTTAATGGATAACAGTACAATGAAAAGTTACCTAAAGAACCGTATATGGAAAATACACAAATCTATGTATGTAAGTAATCGTGTATGTTTATATCAAAGCGGATCATCCATAGTTATGCTCTAAGATGTAACAACAAGATATGTAAAATAGATAGATTTGTGTATAATATATGTGTATATACATATTAGCACATATATATATATACGGGTATATAGCTGTACACATGTGGGTAAGAATTATGAAAAATATATATACAGAGTATATATGTATATTTCGGCCATAAGGCCTTATGAGGTGACTCATGGAATTCAAGATCATTAAGAAAACCTTAAAAGAACAAGGTAGTTGGGTTAAGGGGATTATTCATTTAAAGATGTCTTTCCCTCTTCCCATGAAGAGAGCCGCCGGTTACCCCACCCAAGAAGAGTTAATCTCTTCTCTTTTAACAAGAGGCCTATCTAAAACCTCTTAAGTATTCTCTATCCAATAAATTACTCTAAGTACTTCCCCTTCCTCTCAAGAAACCCGCCTGGAATGTGAGCCAAAGAAGGTCAAAGAACCACTCCTACACTCAAGGTACACCAAGAGCAAGAAACATTCTTCTCTTCTTCTTTCCTTAAACCACACGGCCAAGGCTATACCAAGGAGACCTAGGATTCGTTCAAGCTCAAGAGGTATTAGGTAAGAACATACTCAATTTTCAAGGGTATTCTTACATTTTACTTAGCTTGAAACTCACTTATCTTTCTTGCCCTAAACCGTGACCATCAATGGTCACTAGGCTCAAAAGTCTCAAGCTTTTGTGGATTCTAGTCTTAAGAGGCTTGAAGACTACTCAAGTTCTATTTTGGTAAGTCCATCTAACCCTTATTAAGTGTATCTTTCACTTAAGGATGTAAACTAACCATTGACCTCTTTTCCCTTCCCAAAACCGTGGGGTGCATGCACAAAGAAGAGGAAGGTTTCATCTTTTCCATACATCTTTCAAGCTTAGAAGAGGAGTAAGTTGAAAAGGAAAGTACACTATACTTATTTGTGGCTTGAATGTGAAAGTGCTTGCTTGAATGTCTAGTTGACCTTAAGATTCAATCTTAGATATGAAATGATAAGCCTTGATGCATGAAACATTTGGCCTAGGGGTTAAGTGGCGTGTTTGTGTGATTTTTTCTCCAAAGTTGGATTCTTTGTTGATTATAAGTACTATTATGTGATAAATCCAAGATGAACATGCTAAAGATCCCTTCTTTTCCATGGATGGGGGCTACGGTTGGAAGGGATAAAAGAAATAAGGGTAGTTTTGCAAGAGGTGATAAGTTATGGGGTAAGGTGTGAGCAAGATTTATGCTTTTGTGTGTTAAGCTTAATATGTTCGTTGTGGAGATGTGATTTTACTTGCATGTACATAAACAGGTTGTTTGGGGGTTAGGGTGCCTATACACCAAATTGTGCTAAGGTTTGATTTAGTGGGAACATGGTGTGCATGGCTAAAGAATGATGTATGTGGCATACAAGCTGTTTTGAGAAGATTTGTATATGATGTTTGTAACGTTGTAAATTTCCCATGAAAAAGGTGAGTTTGAAGTTTAATAGTGTTTATGCCAAACAAGCAAGTTAGGGCCATTTAGGTATGAAATGTGACAAAATTTGAAATTCACTGGAGCAGGGCAGATTTTAGGCCGTTTTGTGCGACCTAAAAGGAGACCTTAGGGACCTTCAATTTAGTTGATTTTTGGTATGACACTAGCCTTATGTGTATATTAAATATGAGAGTTGGAATTTTGTTAAAAGGAGTTACGGATTATTTTTAGCGGATTTGTTTATTAAAACTGGTCATGCTGAAAATTACTGGGCTAAACAGATTTTATATTACATAATATGTGACCAGGAAATGGACCTTAGGAATATGAAATTGGGATGTTTTTTGGTAAGGTACTAGCCCTATGTGTTTACTAAGCTTGAGAACTGGAATTTTTGAAAAAGGATTTACAGTCTGGTCACACTGAAATTTGTAGTAAAATCGGTCATTCCAGAATTCAGCATGTAACGGTTTTCAGAAAAAGAATAAATGGTTCCTCTAACGATATTATAAATCCGCGAAACTTTTATGTTGGCTACCTAAAACATATGTGAACCCTTTTATGCAAGCCACTTATCTTAGAATGACTAATTAAAGGGTGAACACCATGATTAAGCGGGCGTCACTAATCTGAAATCTTGGGCAGAATTGAGGAATTTATTATAAGGCCTTGTTCTAATGGACTTATGCTTAGTTATAGGGCTTGGGCTTACAATCACCAGTTAACAGAATGTTTATAATAGTTTCCCAAAGCCGGCCCAAATTAAAAAAGGAGTTTAATGGGCTTACACGAAAGACAAAGGAAAGAGGCGCTGAATTGCCGAAATTCAGTAGCCTTGTTTCGTAGTTAATTAGATTAAGTGTCTTACACATTTTACATCGTCACGAGAATTCTATTATGAATAGAAATGACATTTTTATTCGTATGTATGACAAGCGCTCATGATAGTGGGCCTAACCATAAGGGGTTAAGGCCGAGTATATGGATTGATAATGCTGGAAATTTTTCTAGCATAAGGAATGGGTGTACATAGGTGTATATGTAACGCATTATATTGTGATTCGCATAATACATGTCATGCATTGCATCATCGTCATTTACATGATTTATGGAATTGGTTTTTATGCGAAAGAAAGATGAAAAGCGTTTTTAAAGAAAAGATTCTGTTTTAAAAAGAACGCTTCCCACCGGTACTGTGTGTGTATGTTTCCTGGCCAGTAAGGACCCGCTCCAGATCTGGGGTTAATTGATATGATGATATGAACCGTTCAGGCCAGAGAGAATAGACCTGATATGGGCCATTTAGGCCCGGAGAGAATAGACCTGATAAGTGATGACGTTACCGTTCTGAATCTGGGAATAATAGATTCGAAGGGAAGAAGTGATCGCCTCAGATCCGGGTGAATAGATCTGAACACTATTGTTTTCTGACGATGATGTTTTGAAAGAAAAGTACGAAAGATCATATCCTCATTTTTTTTATCATGATGCATCACACGTACATATTCATGCATGTTGCATTTTAATGAGTCAGGGAGTAGTGGTACGTGATACTTGGACCGAATTTTTGTGACTCGGTAACTCTTAATTATGATATTATTAAGTAATGATCTCTGATATGACAAGAACTTATATAAGTTGCAATCTTTTATAGTTACGTTCTTTAATAAGTGACGATCTTGCTTAAGTTATGATCATGACACATTAAGTGTTGATCACTAACGGGTATTAGATGGAGGCCAGGCATGTTTCTAAACCAAACTTTTGGGGATTGGTTCTTGTATGTACTTTCCATTTAATACTCGACTATTTATAGTATACTTTTTGGTGACGTTGTCACTCACCCCCTATTTTTTTTTCTCCCAGAGACTGCAGGGAACAAGGTAGAATGGATAGAGGATGAACCTAGGGTCCCCTACCCATGAGCGCAGCAAAAGATGGATGGAATAGGAGACATGACGTGCCGGTTGTGACCGATGACTTATTATGTAATTGTGATGGGAAACATTTACTTTTGAGAATTTCGGTACTTTTGACTTGGGTTGTAAAAACTAAGAATGATTTCGTAGACGTTTTTAATTTGGGGTTTTTATTCTGCCACGGTTTCGCTTACTTGTTGACGTGTAAGCACGAAAGTCCATGCATCTTATCATGGACTACGACATGTTATGGATCGTCGCCTCGTACTCTCCTTAGTGAAGTACGGCAGGTGCATCGTATCTGGCTGGGCCGGGATGCGGGGCGCTACATATATATATATATATATATATATATATATATATATATATATATATATATATATATATATATATATATATGGCAAAAAATGGCTGAATTCATTTGGGGTCAGCGATATCATTGGATATCTTGGCAAACAATTTATGCCCCTGAGATTGAATAGGGCTTGGGCATTCGTAGTCTTCATTTAATTCGGCTTGCATATGATTGTAAACTTTAGAGGAACTATCATACAAAAACTACACTTTGGGCAGAATATATGCGACAAAGGTAATGCATGCGCTCTAACTTCACTCCTCGCATATATGATTCTTTGGAATGGAAGCGAATTTTCTCAATTAATTCGGGATGCTCAAATTATACTATTAACGGTGATGTCATTAAGTGGATTACTTCTCCATCCGGTCACTTCACTTTAACCCAGGCATATGCAGATATACATCCTAGCCGTCTTTCTCTCTATTATCACAAATTTATCTAGTGACAGACACTTCCCAAATCGGTAAGTGTATTTATGTGGAAAATCTTTCATCATGCGCTTCCCCTTGAAGAGAACTTGTGTCATTTTATGCAAGCATGTCCCACAATTTGCCCATTTTGTAAGTCCACATCGGCTACTGCCGACCATATTTTTTTTACAGTGTCCCTTTATACATGATGCATGGACACGATTTGTTGTGCATTTGGATGGTCCACTTCCCCATCTAGTGTCGCTGTGCTCACACATTTTACAGTGGTGGTTGTCTTCCGCAACCCACTCCCTTTTGGGCCATTTTCGGATAATACTTCCATCCTTACTTTGTTGGACAATTTGGAAAGTATATACAAATGTTGTCTATGGTTCTGCAAACATTTCAGTTCAATGCATATATGCTATGGTCCGACCATTGTGTTATGTTTGGGCATTCACATTATTAGGTACCAAGTTAGCAAGGAATTATCCGACACTCATTCAATATGGCCTGTCTCCTCAACTCTGAGTAAAATAAGGTTAGGCTATTGAAGTGGCAGCTACCTTCCACGGGAAAATTAAAACTAAATGTTGATGCCTCTATTTGGAGACTCTTGGCATCAGCGAGGGCAATCCTTCGAGATCATAATGGCCGCATGGTGGGCGCCATTGCTTTCATGTTACCATGCCTTCCATCATTACAGGCAAAACTGCAGCAATATTATACAGTCTCATCTAATTTGGATAGTTTCATCACCAGATTATAGTTGAAATTGACTGTTTACGAGTTACCCAAGTGGAAGATTCTTCGATCTCAAGTTTGCAAGATTACACATGGTTGGCTACATTTTTGCAAATAACAAAAAGTACACTACATCATATCCCCCGAGAAATGAATATGGTAGCTCATCATCTAGCACAACATGCCAAGTTATTTCCTGGGACTATTGTGTTTACATCATCTTCATCGATCCCACCTACTGCCTGTGGATATTATTTTACAGATGTAACGACACATACGATGCCCACTTCAAGCTGAGACTCTGCCATGTATCAGACTACAATACCGTTGCCTGTATCGCTCTGATACATGCAACTTTGGTATGAACTTAAACCTATTGTCTCTTTGCATTTTATGCTCATATCATTTGCTTATTTGTTTCTCATTATGACTTGGTTGCGAGCTCATTTCTACTGGTGGCTGCATCTACCTAACTCAGTGAGCATTTCTCCAACCTCTCACATAACCATAAGAGGATTATATAGGCATTTTTATCGTGTTTGTTGCCTGTATCTCATGATATAGGCAACTACTGTATGCTTCTTTCCTTCATTCTGTTTTTATGTCTAAATTTGAAACTACTTCAATGACCATTTGTTTCTCCATCTTGGCTGAGGATTGTTCGTGCAAGACCGAAAAAACAGATCCATGGAGCACAGAAGATCGCAGTCTCTTCATTTAAGCTGCCTGTGTTTAATACGAATGCAGGCGCTTTCGGTATGGCCTTGTTCACATCATTTCTTTTTCATACATTGATTTTTCAATGTATGTACTACTCAAACTTTGATTATATTTCACTGGGCTGGATCCTATTTGAGCAATGCCAATTCCCATGATTGAGCCACACTTCAACGCTACTTCGGACACCAGCTCCAAAATCTGTATCAACAAGATGTATATTTAGATGGTGAATTTTATTTCCGTTCACATGTATTGAGACATTGGCTACCATTTAATTTTGGAGAGATCTCCGTAGATGATAGGAATGGATTGTAACCACGGTATTCCTCTGCTATAAGTGAGGGTCTTATTATTAATAAAATCTCCAGACAGTACCGCCTGTCCTTCCACTAAAAAAAATATGGCGCCATTTAGGGTAGAAAAGGAAGAAGAAATTGTGGTTAGAAAATACACAACAAAGCCCTACACACTTTTATCCCAATCATCACATTTTCTTCCACTTTATCCTACATGGCAAATAAAACAAAAACACCCCCACTCTCTTTTACTCCAATAGGCCGGCCTCCCTTTAGTCAAAAAGAAGACATCTATGCAGGGATAGCAAAACCGTAATCCGCCAATGCCGCATGTGATGCTGGTCAGATGGAAGGTAAAAGCACTCCAGAACTCCATGTTGAAGGCCATGAAAAGGCAGTAGAAACAGTGATGCCATCCATGTGTCATGAAAACATAAGAGTGTGTTAAACATATTAAAATTGTGTTATAGAAGACACTAAGACAATTGAATGTGACGCATACCAAGTATGCCTGTACTAATCCAAGTACAGGCAGAGAAAAGTGATACAATCCAATTCATATGGAATGCGAACAATGCAGCAGTGTATGTATAAATCCCTATAAAAAGAGACCGCAGCAGCCATTATCTCCGTCTTGTCTGTCAAAGTCTCCCCCTATGTATCTCGAATTTTCGGAATACGTAAATTTGTTCTCTTCCCCTTGACAATGGAATGAAAGTATTGTGTGTTGGCATCACCTTCCTTAAGCCATTTTATCCGTGCTTTTTGTTTCCAGAATTGTAATTCATAATGCGAGGCTTGCAAATATTCTGCTTTAGACCGATTATATATCTCTCGGTTTTCCGCTGTCGGATGTGCATCCCAGTTTGCCTCAGCTTGATTAAGCTGAGTCTCTGCATGCCTCAAATTGTTGAAAATATTTCCAAAGATATCCTTATTCCATCGCTGTATATCTCTTTTGAAGGCAAATAGCTTTCTATAGAAGCGATGCATTCCACCAGTTGTAGGATATGACAGCCATGCCTGCTGCATGTAAGAATGAAAGTCGGAGTGATGAAGCCAGGCATCCAAAAACCGAAAAGATCGTCTGCTAACTGGGGCACCGTGAGTACACTGTAATAATAAAGGCATGTGGTCCGATGTGACCCTCGGCAAATGCGATAACTGTATATCATGAAAGCCATCCTGGAATTCTGAATTTATGAAAACCCAGTCCAAACGGCGACATACCCGTCCAAGCCCTCTGCCATCAGCCCAGGTGAACCGAGAACCATGATGTGGAGGCGTCATTAAGGAGCACGTCTCAATACACTCATTAAAGTCTTGCAGTGATGCGAGTGATGGGGTGGAATGTCCTCTATGATCCTCGATGGTTCTGAAAGTATTAAAATCTCCCCCACCACCAAGGGCAATTGACATGATTCAGCAAAGTCACATAATGAATGCCATAGCGTACGACGCTGAAGAGAGGTATGCTTCCCATATACAACAGAGAAAAAAAATGTCCATTGCAAAGAAATTGACTGCAAAGTAAAATGGACCACTTGATCTTGATCCTGAGAAGCCAGCACACGAAATTCAGTATCACGCCAGAAAAACCACATACGTTCCGAATGTGAAGCATAAAATTGTGAAAAACCTAGCCGTAAGGCAAATCCATCAATTTGTGAAGGAGCATGCTTGGGTTCAATTAAAGCAAGTAAATGCAAACGGTGTTCTTGAATCCTTTGTTTTAATCTAGGTAACGAGGCACGTATGCCTCGGATGTTCCATATTAAGATATTCATTGAGTAAGAGAGGAGGTACTTCCCTGTATGATGTGCGATGCACTGCGCGTCAAGATTGTGGATGGCGGAAGAGGAGGTAAATCCTTGAGCGATCTACGCTTACGACGTGGAATAACCGGGATGAATTCAGTATCAGCATCCTGCTCTTCTAATTGTGATAGTAATATTCCTTCATTCGGCGATGGGGGTAACAGATGCATGCGTCGTTCCACATCCACCGGGACGGTTGGAATATCATCAACATGATCCTCCTGCGGCAAATCTGTATCTGAAGAATGACCCGTTTCAATGGGATTGATATCGGATGGAAGATGATGGTCTGCAGCATCACAAAATTCGTCTACCCCCTGGGCTGGTATTGTATCAGACGAAGGTGGATCCATCGCCTGTTGTGGTTCCATCATAGGTGGAACCATATCCTGTTGTGGTTCAGCAATGACATCTGGTTGAGACGAAATCGGTTCTGTCATTCGCTTTTTGATTGGGGTCCAAAATTGCCGCGGTGGGCGATCCGGCTTAGGTGGAGGAGGCGGCGGGGGAGGAGGCGGCGGTGGGGGAGCCGTGCCAGTTTCCTTAGGTGGACATGCAGCTGCTGCATGACCCAATCTGCGGCAGGATATGCAGAATAAAGGTAGATCCTCATAGACTATAGATTGTAATATCAGTCTACCCTTTGCCTGCAAATAACTTTTCTGGGGCAAATCCTGTGATACATCAACCTCAACACAGACTCGAGCTACTGATGGGCACAAGCCATCTGAAGTCGCGACATCCAACTTCAAAGGTGTACCAATCGGCCGAACGACTTCAAATAGGGCTGCACGATGGTGCAGATGAATCGGTAAAGATGGTAGCGTAACCCGGACTGGAACAATCGGAATGTCAGAGCTTGGATCAAAATCTACTGTCCACTTTGTAATCCTCATATGACATCCAGAGATATGCCATGAACGACGATAAAAGCAGCGCAAATAATCCGTTTCATTGCGGAAATTCAAAAGGATATGTGATTGATCAATCAATGTGATGCGTAAATCTTGATGAAAGCCAATTTTCTCAAAAACCTCACGTATAATTTTTAGAGGAGGCCTGCCATACCAAAAAGTGACAACCAAAGAATACCTGTAGGGTTCAGCCAATGCATCAATTTCAGCATCAAGAAAAGAGATCAACGGGAGCCCTTTATATCTGGAAACTATTTTCGGTGCAATGTCGATAGTGCCGGAATTGCCAGCGCCTGCGACAACCGCAGCAAAGCTCGGTGCGGCTGTCATGATATTTGCGATGTAAGCAGAGAGAAAAGTAAACTGCGAAAGGAAGGCAGCAATTTGAGATAATGACGATGAAGATGGAATAAGCGGGTAGAACAAGCGGAAGGAGGGTGATGTATGTATATATTGTGATATAAAAGTTCACACATATATGTATATATATATTGTGATATATATATATATATATATATATATATATATATATATATATATATATATATATCCCAAGGCTACCGTTACACCTTCATCAAAAGTTAGCCCTGATGCAAATTGGACGCATGTTGGGAACGCCAATGAAGCTCGATACTGCGACTGCGGAGTCTCTTCGGCCTTCTGTGGCTCGTTTGTGTATTGAAATTGATGTTTTGCAGGAGCTGCCTTCAAGAGTTTTTATTCATGCATTAAACAAGGTGCTTCACCAGCAGGTAATCTATGAAGACTTGCCTTCATATTGTTCCAAATACTGCAAGTTGGGTCATAAGGTTGCAGATTGCGGCTGAAACTTAGTGCCCTTCACAGATGTACCGAAGTCCAAGGACAGTTCAGAAAAGCATCGATCAAAGGACGTACCATCTAGTACACTCAAAGCGCTGGAGCAGCGTTGGACTCCTAAGAAACATCCGCAAACAGTTGGACATCATGCTCATGTATCCCAGTCTTACAGTCACCGGATTTAACTGCACCATGTGCGGTCACGTATGCTCTCGATATTTCTCGTCTTCGGGGAGTTGATGACAGTTTTATCGTAGATATACTTCATAATCCACAACCCGCATCACTCTCTGATAGTGAGGTTACACCAGCCCATTCTGGTGGGCAGGAAACTCAGAGAGCAGACCCTTCCGCCATAGCTATTGTTTCAGAAGTTATACATGATATACTTCAGGCGGTTGTCTCTTCGGATCTCTCTTATGTTGACCAAGCTATTATTCCTACAGACATGACCCCAGATGCGCAGTTCCAGCCTCCACCACGCCTACTTCGTAGGCCACGTCGTAATCTGGACCCAGTATCCCCGCCAGTCATAAGATCCAGGTCCACTCTCTATAATTCCTCTGACTGTTTATCATCCCAATGAAGATTATGATTTGGAATGTCCGTGGTATTCGAACCTCACTTCCATGTATTTTATCGCTGCCGCGTCGTGATAATTTGCATATCTTTGTACTTATTGAGCCTAAATCAAGGCCATCATCATTGTTATTTTATCATTTAAAATTTGGTTTCACACAAGCAGTCTCAGTATGTCAGGATAAAATATGGATTTTCTGGAGTTCTGCTTTTTTGCGACTGGAAAGGGATCGTATGGGTGTTCAAAATCACTCAATGTATTTTCAGTGGATACCAACATGAGATACTTTCTGCTGTACGTTTGTATATGGCTTGCATTTTGTGGTATCGCGTCGTCTGTTATAAGAAGACATTGTAGCATTACATGCAGAACTTGATGTCCCTTTGCTGGTTGGAGGTGATTTTAATACTTTCTTATCGCTAGAAGAGCATAAAGGTCGATACTCTCCACCTCTTATAACATTGCAAGACTTTAATGACTGTGTATCCTCTTGCTCACTGCAGGATTATCAAGGCTCAACATTTACCTGGAGTGATGGGAGAGCATTGGGTCAGGTATGGCGCAGATTGGATAGGTATCTTTGTTCGTCGACTTTCTTTGACCTATTCACCGTAGTCTCCTATTAACACCTTAGTCGAACCACATCGGACCATTGCCCTATTTATCTTCAAGGTTCATCCGAAAGATCTATCACATCTGCTGTTTTTCGATATTTGGATGCATGGGCCACACATTTAGATTTTGATCGATTGGTCACTCATCACTGGCAGTCTTATGAAACAATTGGCGGAATGCAAGGGTATTATGCAAAGCTACGGCAACTTAAACAACATTTGAGACAGTGGAATAAAGATGTGTTTGGCAATATCTTTGATGCCGTTGCACATGCAGAATCTGAAGCACTTCGCTGCGAAAAGGAGTATGATGCCTATCCAACTGCTGAATCCCGCGAGTTGTGTTACAGATGTATGGCGGCTTTGAAGCAGCAGCAACGTCGAGTAACTATGTTTTGGCAGCAAAATGCAAATGTAAAATGGATGAAAGAGGGTGATGCTAATACTTGGTACTTCCGTTAAATTGTCAAAGACAAGAGGAGCCATCAAACGATCAGTAGAATTGTTGATTCAAATGGAGTGGAATATCAAACCCCGGCAGAGATTGAACAGGAAGCAATTCGATATTTTCAACATTTGTTTACAGCGGAATCTCTAACGAATCCCTCTTCCCTGCTCCAATATATTCCCACTATTTTAACAAGTGAAGATAATGAAGCACTCCTTGCCCTACCTGATCTTCAGGAAGTCCAAGGTGCTGTATGGCATCTTAGCCCAACCAGTGCAGCAGGTCCAGATGGTTTCCCAGACTCGTTTTATCAAAGAATCTGGCAAGTAACTAAATTCGATGTACATAAGGCAGTACATGAATTCTTTCTTGGAGATACACGCCTAAACAACTGGCTGCATCTCTTATTACTCTTATTCCCAAAGTATCAAATCCTCAATCGTTTAATGACTTTCGGCCAATATGCTTGACTAATTTTTTGGCCAAGGTCATTACACGTTTGCTGGCAACGCGTTTATCCAATTTATTGCCATGACTTATTTCTCTGGAACAGGCTGGATTTTTAAAGGGGCGTGGTATAACGGATCACATTTTGTTAGCTCAAGAAATGCTCCACATGTTAGATAAGCATGTGCATGGTGGTCAGGTCATAGTTAAATTAGACATGGCCAAGGCATTTGACAGAGTGGATTGGAACTATCTTTGACAGCTTTTACTCAAATTCGGTTTTGATGCTAAGTTAGTCAGGATCATATTGAATAACTTAGCAGCAACACATTGCTCCATTTTCATCAATGGTAAACCAGTGAGTTTTTTCCCTGTCACACGCAGAGTTAAAAAAGGTGATCCATTATCGCCTTTGTTATTTATATTGGCTTCAGAAGGTTTTTCACGAGGCATTAATGCGCTGATACGATCGGGTGAGTTAAGTGGTTTCCATGTGGGACGGGCACCACAAATAACTCATTTGAGTTTTGCAGATGATCTTGTCATCTTTTTGAATGGCACACTCACAAACATGCACGAATTCTGAGAATTCTTGGATACTTATCAGTCCGCATCAGGACAGTTAGTCAGTTTTCACAAAAGTCAGTTGGTTGTGGGAAAATCAATGGCTGGACCAAGAGTGGCACGATCACTTGGTATGCGATTGGCGGTGTTGCCAATAAAATATCTTGGGTCCTATTTACATAAAAGAGTCAATAGATCTTCTTATTGTACTGCTCTGTTAGCACATTTCGACATGCGACTTAATGCTTGGTCATCCAAATTGTTATCCATGGTGGGAAGGCTAATATTAATCAAGCATGTCTTAGCAAAGATGCCCATTCATATCATCACAAGCTTAAGATTGCCCAAAAGTGTCATCACATCTTTGAATAAGAAAATGTCTACATTCTTGTGGAATGGTCATCATCATTGGGCATCATGGGATCACGTTTGTCGTCCGGTAGAGCATGTCGGCCTAGGTATCAAAAATTTAGACTATATTCAAAAAGTGTATAATGGCCTTCTTTGGTGGAAATATCATACATCTGACTCATTATGGGCCACATACAGCCGTGCGAAATATGGCCAGCGCAATACTGTCTATGCCCATATCTACGATTTAGCAGTTTGGAAAAGACTTTGTCATATTCACTCTTACATGCATGCAAACGTTGACCATTCACCAAATGGAATGAGCTGGGTTGCTGACTCTACTGGTACCTATACCATCAAATCCGCATATCACTTGCTTCATGCAGACTCCCCCATGCTTGCGTTTTCCAAGTACATTTGGTGGTCTTCTTCTCATCTGGGTGCGAAAATGTTTTTGTGGCGATTATGGTCCCGTTCGCTGCCCATAACCAACAATCTTCGGGCATGGTAGACTATATATCCCTTGCAGTGCATCTTTTGCTTGCAGCATTCGGACACTGAGGATCACTTATTCTTGCAATGTCCAGCAATCAAATCTTTATGGTTTGAGCTTGCCACATTGTTTTCGGGTCCTTTACCTCGTCAGTCCACCATTCAAGCTTACTTGATTTGTTGGTGGCGTCAAGCTTCGGCTGCTACCATGATGGGTCACTTCCGGGCGGTGATTCCGGCATTGGTGCTTTGGGTGATTTGGAAAGAGTATACGGCCATCAGATTTGGTGATAGCAGCTTCTCTTATCAGCATCTCTCTGATCGTGCCCGTAGTCATATATATTCTTGATGTGCATCTGTGCAAGGTCGTAAATTTATGCAGCCCATTCCCCATTTAGTTGCCCAAGGATTTTTGCCACACATAACGGTTCACCGCCACAGATTAGTGAGGTGGACATTGCCCCCCTCAGGCAGAATGAAATTAAATGTGGATGCTGCAGTTGGTCACAGCGGAGCAGAAGCCGGTGCTGTGTTACGTAATGCTTCAGGAACATTCGTTTCTGTGGTTTGTTTTGCACTACCGTGTGTTACGCCTGTTCAAGCTGAACTTATGGCCTTGTTCTACTCTCTTCTTTTCTATGCCATGACATATGATGGGCTATATGTTGAAACTGATTGCAAAATGCTACTGAATATACTAGCTAATCCTTCACAATATAATGGATCTTGTTCAGTGGATATACGGTGGACTATCATGCTGCTCTGCCTCAATGCGTCTACTATCTGCTATTGTCCACGCGAGGCAAACACTGCTGCACATCTCCTAGCACGTTATGGTCTGAGTGCTGCAAGAGCAACGACATACTCATCGGCTTCTTCTCTGCCTTATGACATGCGAGGATCCATGATCTTGGACACCACTCTTCCAAACTTGCATTTATGAGTACCAAGATGGATTGGCGTTCACACTTGGGGGTTGCCTATGTCCATTATTGGCGTAGGCAGCCTTGGTATGTCTCCTTTGCATTATGTCTTTCGTGCTTCTTTCTACATTTGGTTGTTCATTTTCCTGTATCTTTGGATAACTACTTCTATTTTTTTGAGAGTTACGGTGAATGGCAACAACGCGCATGGATGCCAATTTGGAGTGGTCATTATAGCAATATCAACTGGAGGTTGCCCGTGGTCGATTGGCTACGGGCAACTTGGGTATGGTTTCCTTTCTTTTGTCATGCTTATTCTATGGCCCATATTCCGCGATGTTCTTACATATATTTTCTGCAATTTGCACGAGGTGTTGAATACCGACAGCGATGAACCAAAGCGTCATCTTGCTTGCTGTTGACAACAAGAATTCTACTGGCTTTCCTGTCTATCTGCATCATCATCGACCTACATGTCTTTGGCCGCTCAAGGACAATGTTTCTTTTCCTTATTTTTCCACAGATGTACTCATTATATCCTCAACCTTCCACTCATATAAATATGTATGCTTTTTCCTTCGTCAAGGTTTTATCCACAAAGGTTGTTTTACTTGACAAGGTTTTAATGCGGCATATCGTATATGAGTGGAGGTTGCGCATACTTACTTTTCTTCATTCACTTTTCTCTTATGATGACAATTAATTTGATGTAATATGGTTTCCCTCCACCATAAGAGAGGCTTTTGAATAAAATTGCTTTACATAATATATATATATATATATATATATATATATATATATATATATATATATATATGGCTATAAATATTCTGCCATAATGGTAAAAAGAGAAGGAAGAATAAGTTTTATGACATGTAATAAACATAAATATGTTGAATATGAAAAGAAATAGTCATAAGACTAAAATATGGAATAAAGAAATGTGTTATATGAAAAAGAAAATATAAATATGTATATATGTGGATATTCGCCCAAATGGCCATTTTGCATTTTTTTGAATAAAGAGTCGAGGTCTCTACATTTTTTTTAGACTATAACCCTCACTTATGGCGGAGGAATATCTTTATTACATAGAAATTCATTGCATAACAGAATGAAAGAAATCATGGGTCGATACATATTTTGCCAAATACTATCTAAAGGGCAGGGTGTATTTTCAAAAGTGGTATGATATGTCTCATTAAAACCTTGGCAAGCAAAACCACCCTTGTGGATAAAATCTTGCACGAAGGAAAAAGAGTGCATATTTACCAGCTTTGAAAACTGTCGTGTTAACCTCCGCAGCCCAGTCCCTAATATGATTCCGCAGATTGAATGATCAACCGCAGACAATGTCAGAAGAAGGTCAGCCTCGCCCGGTCCAGTCCATGCACATGTAAAGAGAAGGCCAAAGTTAAATGACGATAATAGACATAGCAAAAGATAGAAACCATTAGAAACAAAAGCATAATGAGTCTGACTGCACGCTGCAGAATACAGGCAGAAAAAGTCAGTGATAGCTAATCCATTCGGAAGACATGGTGAATCTCAAGAGGTGCGCCGATGTATGGAAGTGATATCCAAACGAACTGCTCCTCGGACCAACGATGGAAGAGTGTGATAGGTATATGTGTTAGTCCAAGGCATTCCGTGTTGGGCTAGGTAATGAGCGGTCATGTTTGCTTTTCTATAAACATGATTTAATTCAAGCCTATGCTGATTCTTCAATGACTTCAACAAACGCAAATGATAATTCCCTAAAACTGCTTGAGGACGCGCCAGGAGTGTATGAATCTGAGAACAATCCAATTCAAGAATAATTGAACGATACAGTGGCAAAAAATGCAGCAAACCGAATACAGCAGCCTGAATCTCTGCCATCAACGGAGCACTTTAGGGCAAGCGAAATAAAATAGCGCCCACACAGAAATCAGCGTGATCACATAAAAAAGCACGTCCTGCAGCATATTGCCTGCCAACCGCCGCATCCACATTTAACTTTAATCTACCCGAAGGAGGAGATAACCAGCGAACCACCTGCGGACGTGGCGGACGAATTTGCGGCAAAAAAAGAAGATGTTGTAACGTGCATATCCCAGCCGCCAGCTTTGTGCCATCCATCGTTTTACCCCACATAAAAATGTCAGAGTGTATTGAAGCTCGAAGGGATGCTGCTGAAAAGCTACCATATCCCGATAGACTAACGATGCGTAAGTGCGCCATATATTGTGAACGATAATTGCCGGAACCACAACTTTAAGCACCCCAAATAGAGAGGATAACGTAGAGAGATACCACCAAGATAAGAGATACCGCCAAAGCTTCATCGGTGCTGGGGAAATGCAGTGCCATTCCGATGCATAAAACACCCATACATGTCGAATACACTCACAATACAAAAAAACATGATCCACCATTGCTGAGGCAAGTTTGCAAAAAGGGCATTGCGTAGGTCTAGCAGTATTATAATTACCAATGTAGTCCTCAAAAGGTAAAGCGGAATGATAAATATGCCACAAAAACTGTTTGATGGCAGGCGAATAATGCTTATTCCAAATAAACTATGCTGAAAGCAGTGTAGGCCGCTGCATGCAATAAAGATGATATACAGTGCGCAGTGAAAACTCTCCAGTAGCGGTAGGTGTCCAACTAATAAATGTCCCCTGCCCTACTGTTTGGCTAATACATAAATCATGAATCCTACAAATTATCTTCCAAACAAGTGAATCAGGTAGTCTAGGTCGGTAATCACCACGGTTTCCGTATTTAGCGTGCATGTATTGACTCCAGAGTGTGTTGTTTTATTGATAAGACCACCAAATGCGACAGTAGTAAGCCTCCTGTAGCAATCGAAGATCTCGAATGCCCAAACCTCCTTCTTCACAGGGCGTAGTGACAGTGGACCATGCAACCCAATGATGTCGCTGTCCCCAATAAAATGTAGCCATTTTCCACTCTATAATTGTAATCACCGATTTTTGCAATCCGCCTGGAGCAATAACATGCAATGGGAGGGCCGAAATGACTGCACGAAGTAAAACAAGTCTATCTGCCGAAGAAAGTAGTCGATTATGCCATCCATTTAGACGAGCATCAATATGCTCTAGTAAAGAAGCACAATATCTGGAGCGACTTATCCCTTTGTGTATAAAAGATCCAGGATATCGAAATGGCAAGCTAGAGGATCACATATGCAGGATATCCTCAAAACATCGTCGTTAATGTGGCGATGTAGTTGCAGATGGAATGAAGCTACTCTTATGGAAATTTACCTTTTGACCAGAGGTTGTTTCATATGATGTTAAAAATGATTGAAAACGCCGCAAATTCCGGTTTGATCCTCGTTAAAACACGAATAAATCATCAGCATATGCTAAGTGTGTAATATGAAAAGGAATCCGACCCAGACTTAGTGGCTGCAGTACTCCAGAAGCCACTAATGCGTTTAAACCTCTGCTGAACCCTTCAGAGGGCAGAATAAAAAGCAAAGGGGATAAAGGATCACCTTGTTTGACACCCCTATGTGGCCGAAAAGTGTGAGAAGGCTGACCATTAATCAATAATGCTAAGCTCGTAGAGCTTAAATGATTCAGTATAATCCTAGTGAAAAAGTCTGAAAAGCCAACTGACTCTGTCAAAGGCTTTCATCATATCCAACTTTAGGCATAATCGAGATCCTCCCTTATCAAGCATATGAACCATCTCCCTCGCCAGTAATACTTACGTGGAGATATCATGGCATTGCATGAAGCCTGTCTGCTCTGGCGAAATTAGTTTAGGATGCAACATATTCAAACGGGTAGCAATTATTCTCGTACAAACTTTACTCCGAAAATTCGTAAGACAAATAGGGCAAAAGTCACTAAATGTACTCAGAGATGTAGTCTTTGGAATCAACGTGATTAATGCACTAGCCATCATTGATGGCTGGGGTACGCCAAGAAAAAAATCTTGCACTGCTATTACAACATCTGTGTGAATAACAGGCCAACATGTTTGGAAACAATTACCACTAAATCCATCTGACCCTGAGGCACTATGAGGGTCTAAATGCCAAACTGCCTCCTTTACTTCATTCACCTGTGGTAACTGCCTAAGCATGACATTGTCAGCAGTCGTAATCAGCGAAGGTACATGTCTAAGAATCTCGTCATAATTGCTTGTAGATTCCTTGGTAAATAACAAAGTATAGAAAGAAACCGCTTCATGCATTATAGATGTGGGAGAGGTACATAGATCACCGGCGGATGTGCGAATTTGCTCTATACGTAGCTGCGCACGTCGACCTTTAACAATAGAATGGAAATACCGCGTGTTAGCATCACCTTCCTGCAACCATTTAACCTGTGCTTTTTGTTTCCAGAACTGCATCTCGTATTTAGAGGCGCGAATATACTCAGTTTTGGCTTTATGATATAATGCACGATTTATTTCAGAAGGGTCTACATCCCATAATCCATCTGCTCTGTGTATGGAAGCTTCCGCTTGTGCTAAGTTGGAGAAAATGTTGCCAAAAATTTCCTTATTCCAACATTGAATATCCTTCTTCAAAACGTTCAAGATACGGCGGCGGCGGCGGCTGATTAGATATCTACGATCGCCAGAGCCATTAGCTCATTTATAATCAACCTTTTACAAGAAATGAACGTGCATAGTTGGTATAATCAAAGCCTATATAATATGTAGAATATATGAATGATAAGCTTGAGACTAAGAAGAAGAGAAAAAAGGAAGAAGAAGATAGTAGTCTTGCTTTTTGCACTTGTAAGAATATCAATTGTTGCATAGCCTTGTCTTGCACCATCTTCTTCTTTTCATAGCATCATGGCCGCCCCCTAGGGTTACTCTTCCTCCTTGATAATTGTCTTGAATGCCCTTGGAAGATTACCTTGTGTAAAAGATGACACAACCTTGCTTACTTGGTGCAATATGATTGGAGGGATGACTTGTATTTCCCTAGTTGTCACTTGTTGATTGGTCATCATTAGTCCACCTTGGCACCCTTTAAATGAGCTGTAAATTCTTCAAAAAATCTGAGACATGTGCTCAAAATTAAGATGAATTATTAACATATAATCACAATTTAATTCCCTCAAATTTTGGAAGGCAATTGAAGCCAACAATCATGAAAACATCGGCCACCATACAAGCATATGCTTAAATTTTCAGCATGTGTTTCTTTTGAATTCTTTCCATATGTGTAGCCCTCTTCAATGTCACCAATCTGGTGTGGCATATCATTCACCAATTGAAGTGTCAAATAAGCTCCACCTAGGCTTCAAAAATGCTGAGCATGGCGTGTACTAGGAGGCTGCATGTGCTGAAATTTTCTTTTGGTAAGCTTTGTCAAATAATGCACAATATTCACACATATATGGTAAATTATAATCAGCCTTATTTTGAATTTTCTAGAAAATTTTATCATGTCTTGAATGTGTAAAAATTTCTAGATACATGTTACACCTATGCCAAAAACGTTCCACGTGTGTAAGTTCGTAGAAAACTGAATTTTCGACTTTCGTCAATTACGCGGTTTTTCTCCGATTAATTTCAAACTTTTTACACATGTGATATATATTATGTCACACATAATATACATAAAATGAGGTGTATATTCAGCACCAATGCTGAGTAGAAAAACGTCCCATGTGTGAAAATAAAATTGAGTTTGAATTCTCTACAAATCTAGGCTAAATTGTGGGTGCTTTGTGTGTGCCAACATGGTATGACTTTGTGGATGATTGTAACATGTGGATCACGAAATTTTGGAATAATTTTGATGTATATAGGTTGGCCAACTTTATATTGCAAGTACGTGACATGTCGGTGAAGTTTTGGTAGTCACCCGATACGACAATTTTTGGTTTATGACCTTGTAACATATCGTTATAATTTTGACATCACCATGACTTATAACATATGATATAAGACCTGAATATACTCATAAATATAAGGTGTATATAGTGGTGTGACATTGACGTACGTTTATAATATATGTGACGTGTCGATGGTATGTCGGAATATAAGTGTACAGTGCCTTTTAAAAAATATGGATATATATTATACATATAAATTGCTTGTGAAATGAGTAGGATGAGGAGACTTTCCATTTCAAATTTTTTGCCATATAGCTATCTCCAAATGTGTTTTCATTTAATGAACTAGTTAGTTCATTACTTAAGCACTTCTTTTAATGAACTAGTTTAGTTCATTAATTATGGCACCTGAAAATAGTATAAAGACAACAAATGTGTGCCATATGGTGTAAGCTTTAACGCTTCATGGCTTGTTGGTACGGCAACATTATATATAAACATGTAAAGCACTTTTATCACATAAATATGTCGAGTAAGATTTATTCATGCATTTCGTAAGTATTTAAATCATGCATTTGTAAATCACTCAAATCCTTTTTCTCAACAATCTTCCCCTTTTGATGATTTTTAAAATAACATTGGTTCATGATTTAAATGTGATCGCTCCCCCTACAATTATGCGCAAATTTAGAATTTGAATTTCATATCGTGCTCCCCCTTAAATCATGTTTTTCTCTTCCCCTTAAATCATGCTTTTCTCTCCCCCTTTATTTTGTAAATGTCATCAAAAGTGCAAGTAAGAATGGAAAGAAATGGCAGTTTATAACATATCAACCAAAATCACGCCTAATTTTGAGCGTAAATATTCATATGTGGCTTGATTAAGTGCTTTGGTGAATATGCCGGCTACTTATGCTTCAGTGCGGACATGTTCTATAACGATATCACCACTGTTTACATGATCACGAAGAAAGTGATATGGTACCTCTATTTGCTTTGCCTTAGAGTGTAATACGGGGTTCTTAGACAAATTGATAGCACTCATACAATCACAATATATAGGGATGCGATTTACAGTTATTCCAAAATCAGATAGATGCTGTTTTAGCCATAAACGTTGTGTGCAACAAAGACTAAGCCATGTATTCCGCTTCAGTGGTAGATAATGCTACACTTGCTTGCTTTTTCGAAAATCAAGATATCAATGAATTTCCAATGAATTGACATGTACCACTTGTGCTTTTTCTATCTATTTTATATCCACAATAATCCGCATCAGTATAAGCATGCAAGTCAAATTCACAATTTTTATCATACCAAATTCCTAAGGTGGGAGTATGCTTAATGTATCGAAATATCTTTTTACAGCATTATAGTGTGACACTTTAGGGTTTCTTTGAAAACGAGCACACATACAAACACTAAACATGATATCGGGTCTACTTGCAATAAGATAAAGCAAAGAACCAATCATAGACCTATACAAACCATTATCAAAGTCTTTTCCATTCTCATCTTTATCGAGTTTAGTGGTTACACTCATAGGTATGGGAGACGGTTTCAGGTTTTCAAAGTTGAACTTTTTAATCATGTCGTTCACGTATTTAACTTGACTTATATATATGTCTTTATTAATTTTTTTAATTTTCAAGCCAAGAAAATAATTAAATTCACCAACCATAGACATCTTAAATTCGGATTTCATGCATGTTTCAAATTCTTCAACTAGCTTATGAGATGTCGATCCAAAGACAATATCATCAACATAAATTTGAATAATAAGTAAGTCCGATTTTTCTTGTTTCAAGAATAAAGTACTATCTATGGTTCCTTTTTTAAATCCATTTTCTAAAAGAAAGGTAGCAAAAAGATCATACCAAGCTCTATGTGCTTGTTTTAAACCATATAGTTCCTTCTTTAACTTATACACATGATTAGGATATTTTAAATCCTCAAAACCGGGTGGTTTTTTACATATACTTCTTTCTGTATAAAACAATTTAAGAATGCACTTTTTACATCCATTTGATAAAGTTTAAAATCCTTCATGCAAGCAATAGCAAGTAAAAATCGTATGGCTTCTAAGCATGCTACGGGTGCAAATGTTTCTTCGTAATCTATTCCCTCTTTTTGATTATAGCCTTGCGCTACCAGCCTTGCTTTGTTTCTAACGACTTTACCATCTTCATTCATTTTGTTTCTAAAAACCCACTTTATGCCTATTATCGTTTTGTCTTGTGGTCGTGGCACTAAATCCCATACATCATTTCTAGTGAATTGATTTAATTCATCATGCATAGCGTCAATCCAAGAAGAATCATTCAAAGCATCAAACACATTCTTGGGTTCAATTTCAGATATCATAGCATGGAATTGATTTATTTCATCTTGATTTATTCTTCTATGTGGTCGTACACCTTGTGTTATGTCGCCTATGATAAGGTCGTGTGGGTGAGCCCTATGCCATCTTGGTTGATTATTTTCTAAGTTTTCATGCATTTCTAAGTGATCATGCATTTCTAGTGTTTCATGTTCATCATGTACGATAGTTTCTTCTATATCATCTAACATGGGCTTTAGTTCAAAATCATCGTCATATTCTTTATTTATTTCATATTCACCGAATTCATTAAACTTCAGATGAATAGATTCTAAAATCTGTCTAGTGAAAGGATCATAACATCTATATGCCTTAGAATTCACAGAATATCCAATAAAAATGCATTCGATAGATTTAGACTCAAATTTATCTAGATTGTCTTTTGTACTTAACACAAAGCATTTACAACCAAACACACTAAAATAATCAATTTTATGCATGCGATCATTCGAAATTTCATAAGGGTTTTGTTTATTTTCTTTCTAATTGATAAGCGGTTAATTATATAGCATGCACAATTTACGGCTTTTGCCCACAAAAATCTAGGCACCTTATTTTCACATAGCATGGTTCTTGAAATTTCTTGTAGTGCCCTATTCTTTCTTTCTAATACTCTGTTTAATTGTGGTGTTCTAGGTGGTGAAACGTCGTGTTTAGTACCTTATTCTTTGCAAAATGCAATCATATCCTTATTTTTAAATTCGCCGCCTCTATCACTCCTAATCTTTTTCACATTTAAACCACACTCATTTTCAAGTTGTTTTATTAATTTAGCAATCTCGATGGCACTATCATCTTTATTTGCAAGAAATAAAGTCCACGTATAGCGAGAAAAATCGTCAACGATGACACATGCATAATGTCGTTCACCAATACTTCTAGTACGACTAGGACCAAACAAGTCAATGTGTAATAATTCTAAGACTCTAGACGTGCTAATTTCATTTTTAGATTTAAATGACTTGCGTGTTTGTTTGCCTTTAATATAAGATTCACACAACTTAAAGTTGTCTAAATTTAGGCAATCCTCGTACTAGATTCTTTCGTTGAAGTTTCTCAGCTGTGATGCCAATATGTCCTAACTGCCTATACCACAAATTCATGTTAGGTTCATTTGACATAAAACATTTTACTTTAGCATTTAACATGTCATCCATAGAAAGTGTAAAAATATTTCCTTCTTTTTTTTAATACCGTTTCTCTGTTTGTATTTACAATATTGCAATATGGATGAGTGAAGCACACATCAAAACCGTTATCAAGAAATTGTGAAATGCTAAGCAAGTTGTAGGATAGATTACTTACCAAAAAGACGTTGGAGATTTGAAGAGTGCTTGGATTTCCAATTGTGCCTTTGACGATGATTCTTCCTTCGTTGTTGTCTCCAAATGTTACCGATCCACCTTTTGTAACCTTCTTCAATTTTGAAAACAAGCTTGAATGCATGCGGTTTCTTAGATGAGGATAAAATAAATTTGGTTGACTTATTTTGTATTTCATTTTTCTCAACGTATCCTAATCCGGTTTTGTCACTTTCATGCTTTTGTGAGGAAATGAGGCGATCTAGCACGTTCGTACCTGTATCGAACTTTTTTACCACTCTTTCTAAATCCGCATTTCTTAATTTCAAATTTGAAATCTCGGATTTTATTTCATTATTTTCTAACGTTAATGACGAGACCTCTGATTTTAATGCATTAATTGTGCAAGACGACTCTTCTTTTGAATCGTTTAATTGAGATACAAGGTTTGTGTTAGATGATTCTAACAACTTCTTGTCTTCAATTAACCATTTCTTTTCTTTTTCAACAGTCTTTGTGAATTTATGCAGGTCAAGATATTGACTAAATAAATCATCATAAGAGGGTTCGGAATCAGAATCAGAATCAGAGTCAGAAGATACCTTGTTTGATGCTTTGGATGCAAAGCATACTTGTGCCGTCTCTTCTTTGGTTTCATCAGTCTCAAAGTCAGATGAGTCACTCCAAGTGGAGGCCTTGAGAGCTCTTCTTGTATTCCTTTGTTTAGGTTCTGAGACGGGTCTATTTTTGTTCCATTCCTTGTCACGGTTCTTATTTGTTTGTTTGTCCTTTTTTTGGGCAGTCATATGAATAATGTCCAAGTTTTCCACATTCATAGCACTTTATATCTTTATTGTTATTTTTATTTTTATTTCTCTTAGTTGGAACATCCTTAGGTTTATTCTTTAATGATTTTCTCATAAATTTTCTCAAACCTTTAGCCAATAATATTATATCTTCGTTGTCCGGTTCAGTGTCACTATCATGTACGTGATTGGAAGAGGTAGAGACATATTCATTTGATTTAAAAGCAATAGTCTTACCTTGTTTTGATGTTGATTCTGATTTCCTTAGTGTAAGTCTGTTTTCATATAACTTTAATGATCCGATTAGTTCCTCCATTTTTATTGATCTTGTTTCTTTACTTTCCTCAATCGCTGTGACTTTAGGGTCCTATTCGGATGGGTGGCTTCTAAGCACCTTTTGTACCTTTTTCTTTGTAGATAATGCTTTTCCAAAAGACTCAAGTGAGTTGTAAATGTTAGTCAAGCGTAAGTCCACGTCAACAATAGATTCGTTTGGTATAACTTGAAAGACTCAAGAGTAGACATAAGCATGTTTATTTTGGACTCTTTAACTTGATTAGTGCCTTCATGTTTCATTTCAAGAATTCTCCACATTTCTTGGGTACTAGAGCAATTTGACACATAACTAGATTCACTTTTACTTAAACCATTTAAAAGAAGTTGCATGGCTCTAGCATTCATACTTAATTTCTTTTTGTCATCACTAGTATATTCTTGTTTCGGTTTTACGACTTCTAGTGTGACACCATCAACCATGGATAACTTAGAAGGAATAAAAGAACCATCTTCTATAATGGACCACAAGTCTACATCAGTAGCCATAAGAAAGAGTTTTATTCTAAGTTTCCATTGTATAAAGGACTTACCGTCAAAAAGAGGAGTCCTTTGACTCGACATACATTCTTGTTTGGTCTTGTGACTAGTGGATGCCATCTCACAAAGATCATTGGATCCTCTTGTAGTTAGTGTGCCTGAGCTCTGATACCACTTGTACTGTATAGCACCATTAGAAGGGGGGTCGAATGGCGAGTGCAGGAAATTCGGTTTTAAAACTTTTTGAACCAAATTACTCACTTTTGAAAACATTTTCTGTTTTCGGATCCTGATTTGATTTATCTAAATGACCTAGTTGTAGACCTCCAGAAATTATGAAATTTGGTGAAGTTGTACTCTCAGATGTTATGATTAACTCACAAAAGTTTCAAATTCAAATTTCAAGGCTAACCCCTTGATATACATTTTTGGTCAGATTGCTTCAATATGCTAGAAACTGTACTCCGAAATGAAAAATTTATTCCTATTAATTGCAAACTCTAAATGTCTTGAAAATTTTATGGTTTGACCCTCAAGGTGTGTATTTTGATGGCTTGAAAGAGTTTTTGAAAATTCCCTTGGGAAGAATGTCAACTACATTGATGTTCTCACCTTTTGCAAATCTAAGAATCAGATTGCACTAGTCTCAGAACTATTAATATTTGACTAACTTATGCTTATCCAAACATAGTGAAGCTTGTGCCAAATAAAATCTAGGACAAGTGGCTATGTTTCTGCAAAATTTTGTGATTTTTGAAAATTGTTTTCTATTTTTACCGTGCTAATGAAAATGATACAGAAAACTTGAAACTGAAAGTAAAGTGCTGAAAAGTAAGAACGCCAAGAATTTTATACTGGTTCGGTTAAAACAACCTACTCAAGTCTTCGAGGACACTTTCCTTGGTTATCACTAAACACAAAAACAACTTATCACACGGGTGAATGGAGTTAAACACTACCTTCATCCTTTTACAATCAAAACAATCAAACAAACCAATCACGAACACCACCACCGAAATGAATGTGTATAGTTGGTATAATCAAAGCCTATATACTATGTAGAATACATGAATGATAGGCTTGAGACTAAGAAGAAGAGAAAGAAAGGAAGAAGAAGATAGTATTCTTGATTTTTGCACTTGTAAGAATATCAATTGTTGCATAGCCTTGTCTTGCACCATCTTCTTCTTTTCATAGCATCATGGCCGCCCCCTAGGGTTACTCTTCCTCCTTGATAATTGTCTTGAATGCCCTTGGAAGATTACCTTGTGTAAAAGATGACACAGCCTTGCTTACTTGGTGCAATATGATTGGAGGGGTGACTTGTCTTTCCCTAGTTGTCACTTGTTGATTGGTCATCATTAGTCCACCTTGGCACCCTTTAAATGAGCTGTAAATTCTTCAAAAAATCTTAGACATGTGCTCAAAATTAAGATGAATTATTAACATATAATCACAATTTAATTCCCTCAAATTTTGGAAGGCAATTGAAGCCAACAATCATGAAAAAATCAGCCACCATACAAACAAATGCTGAAATTTTCAGCATGTGTTTCTTTTGAATTCTTTCCGTATGTGTAGCCCTCTTCAATATCACCAATCTTGTGTGGCATGTTCTCCACCAATTGAAGTGCCTAATAAAATCCACCTAGTCTTCAAAAATGCTGAGCATGGCATGTACTAGGAGGCTGCATGTGCTGAAATTTTTTTTGGTAAGCTTTGTCAAATAATACACAATATTCGCACATATATGGTAAATTATAATCAGCCTTATTTTGAATTTTGTAGAACACTTTAACATGTCTTGAATGTGTAAACAGTGTATAGATACATGTTACATCTATTCCGAAAACGTTACATGTGTGTAAGTTCATAGAAAACCAAATTTTCGACTTTCGTCGATTACACGATTTTTCTCCGATTAATTACAAACTTCTTACACTTGTAATATATATTATGTCACACATAGCATACATAAAAGGTGTATATTCTGCACCAATGCTGAGTAAAAAAATGTCGCATATGTAAAAATAAAATTGACTTTTAATTCTCCACAAATCTAGGCTAAATTGTGGGTGATTTATGTGTGCCAACATGGCATGACTTTGTGGATGATTGTAACATATGGATCACGAAATTTTTGAATAATTTTGATGTATATAGGCTGCCCATCTTTATATGGCAAGTACGTGGCATGTCAGTGAAGTTTCAATAGTCATCCGATACGACAATTTTCGGTTTATGACCTTGTAACATGTCGTTATAATTTTGACGTCATTATGACTTATAAAATATGATATAAGATCTGAACATACTCATAAATATGAGGTGTATATAGTGGTATGACGTCGACGTACGTTTATAATATATGTAACATTTCGGTGGTATGTCGGAATATAAGTATATAGTGCCTTTTAAAAAATATGGATATATATATTATACATATAAATGGCGTGTGACATGAGTAGGATGAGGAGACTTTCCATTTCAAATCTATTGCCATATAGCTCTCTCCAAGTGTGTCTTCATTTAATGAACTAGTTAGTTCATTAACTTAAGCACTTCACTTAATGAACTAGTTTAGTTCATTAATTATGGCACCTGAAAATAGTATAAAGACAACAAATGTTTGCCATATGATGTAAGCTTTAACGCTTCATGGCTTGTTAGTACATCAACATTATATATAAACATGTAAAGCACTTTTATCACATAAATATGTCAAAAAAGATTTATTCATGCAATTCGTAAGTATTTAAATCATGCATTTGTAAATCACTCAAACCCTTTTTCTCAACAGGATATATGTGTGTGCGTGTATATATATATATAGCTATTGCTACGCGCGATCGATCTTGGCTTTGTCTTGTGGTTTCTTGTGGATTCTTGAGGATTGCTAGTAACAGATTCATTGTTTTCAATTATACTGATCTACGCAATTCCTTTCATGGAGCCGACGCGATCATATGCAGCCATCGTCAAACCTACTGCTGCGACATTGCCTCCTCGGGAGATCATGCGATATAAAGGGGTACCATCGATCAAATTTACATGTGAGGAGGTAACTGCATTGTCTGAATCCTTCAAATACTATTTGGTTGGAGCCTTTTGGTATGGCCACCCTAGGCTTGATGCAATACGCAAGTGCTTTGATAGAATCGGATTCACCGCAACAGTAAAAATACCGTTGCTTGATTCAAGGCATATTTTGATTCAATTTGATGCGGAGGTTGATTATTATCGATGTTTTTCACGTCGCACGTGGACAGTGTTGGGATATCATATACGCGTCACTAAATACACCTATGATTTTGATCCACGCGTTGACATGCCCATTGTACCTGTCTGGGTTTCTTTTCCTGGGTTGCCAGTTTATCTTCATAAGCAAGAGGCCCTTTTTGAAATTGCCCGCATGATAGGAACTCCACTGAAGGTAGATTCGGCAACGGTGCAGTTGATGCGGCCCTCAGTAGCTCGTATATGCATTGAATTGGATGTCTCACAGGAGTTGCCCTAGAGAGTTTATATTCTGAGTGATGATTACCATTTTCTCCAAGCGGTTGAGTATGAGAATATGCTGGCCTACTGTGGCTCTTGCCGGGTATTAGGGCACTTAATTTCCTTATTCCATAAAGATGATTCCAGAGAGAAATGGCCAGGGTCACAACCAACACTGAGCCTATGCCTCACATACCTGTAGCCCCTGCGCAGCGATGGACGCCAAAGAAAACGGGTATTGCTACAGACCCACCGCCATCAATGGTGGAATCGAATATTGCACCATCAATAGATCTGGAGACACAAGATCATGATCGTGCAACGCCATGTAATGAGCCATCGATACAGGCAGACCATGTCGACTTGAATTCTCATGCACAGGATTTATCGCGTCTAAACTATTCTTCTGCTTCAATGTTGCCGACGAATACTGAAGCTCCAGATCCAACGTTGCAGCCCTCTTCGGATTCAGAGTTACATGAGGATATGCCTGTTGATTCAACAGAGTTACGCTCTGCGTGCTAGAGGTCGCTAGGGTTCTTTCGGTTACACCGCCTTCTGAGGACAGAGGCCCAAATGTTACACATCCAGATGTTTCTGATGCAGTAGATAACTTACTGAAAGTACAAACGCGGTGGCCGAGGCAGAAGAAAGGAGAGATGCCCGCAGCCCCTCCCTCTTCTATTCTAAGACGGGGAGCAAGTCAACGCTCAGCAGCTACTGCCTTTGACCCGTCTCAGTGAAGCTACTTCTTTGGAACGTCAGAGGTATTAATACCTCTATCACACGACTTCATTCATTACTTCGACAATATACTTTACACTTGTTAGTTCTTATTGAGCCAAATCTGCGGCCTACTCGTATAGAGTAATTTTGTTTGCAGTTTGGCTTTTCACATGCTTACTCCTCTCCTTATGCTAATATTTGGATTTTCTGGCGAGATGCATTCCTGGATTCAATGGAGATTCACGTGGGAGGACAGAATGCATCCGTCAATTTCTGTTGGTTGCCTAGCCAGAGATTGTTTTGGTTCACGGCGGTTTATGCTAGACATACGGTGGCAGCCAGAAAACGTTTATGGCAGGATTTGATGAGCTTCCATTCGACTTTGGCTCAGCCTTGGTTGTAAGGGGGAGATTTTAATACTTTTTTTCGTTGGATGAGCACAAGGGGGTATCGACACCATCTTTGCGTATGCTTGCTGATTTTAAGACTTTTGTTGAACGTTGTGGATTGGCGATCTGCCATACCAAGGTAGTGGATTTACATGGTCCAATGGAAGGGGTTCGGGTAAGGTGTGGCATCGCCTAGATCGTTTCTTGTTCACCAATGATTATATAGAGCTTTTTGACATTAGCAAGGTTCAGCATCTGCATCGAACCACGTCAGATCACTCTCCTTTGTTGCTGACTTGTGAGTTGACTCAATCTACGGGACTAATGTCTTTCAGGTATCTGGATGCATGGGTAACCCATGCTGATTTCTCTAATTATGTCCGTTCACAATGGCATTCATATCCTACTGTGGGAGGTATGTATGGTTTCTATGACAAACTACTCGGTTAAAGGCAGACCTATGGCGCTGGAGTCGGAATGTTTTTGGGAATATATCCACTGATTTAATGGCAGCAAAAGAATCCACAGTTGAGGCCGAGTCTGTGTATGATTCAGCACCTTCAGAGGATACTAGACAATCATATCATCGGGCCAGGGCCAATCTATTACAATATCAGATGCGAGCACATATATATTGGAGACAGAAAGCACGTGTCAAATGGCTGTCGGAGGGTGATGCAAATACTTCCTACTTTCATCAAACAGTGAAAATAAGGAGGCAAAAACAATTTATCTCTTCTATCAATCGATCGGATGGGACTTTTTGCGACAATGTTTCGGACATTCAGCTTGAGGCAGTATGCTTCTATCAAAATCTGTTCCAAGCTGAGGAACGCTGACTATGACATGATATTGCAGCATATTCCACATATTTGCTGCTATCAGACAATGACCAACTTTTGACCATACCGCTATTGAATGAGGTGCGGGCAGCTGTGTCGCAGCTAAGCCCGTCCAGTTCTCTGGGTCGTGATGGCTTTCCTGGTTCTTTTTATAGACACTTTTGGGAAGATATTGGCATAGATGTGTTACATGCAGTGCATGAGTTTTTCTTAGGGATCTTAATGCCAAGTGTAATGGCAGCTTCACTCATTTGTCTGATTCCTAAGATTCCAAATTCATCCACATTTGCTGATTTCACACCAATCTGTTTGACGAATTTCTTGTCTACGGTAGTGACTAGAATCATTTCTACTCAACTTCTTGTCTTGTTGCCTTGGTTGATTTCTCCGGAGCAAGCAGGATTTATGCCAGGTCATAGTATTTCAGAACAAGTATTGTTGACAAAGGAGATGGTTCACATTTTGGATTGTAAGTGTCGTGGAGGCCATGTAATGCTTAAGCTTGACATGACTAAAGCGTTTGATCGTGTTTCTTGGCCATATTTAGAAAAATTATTGTTGAAGTTTGGATTTGCGGCACATTTTGTATGTATACCAATGAATAATCTTACAGCTACGCGATGTTCTGTCCTAATTAATGGTAAACCAAATGGATATTTTCGTCCCTCTAGAGGGGTTAAGCAGGGCGATCCATTGTCACCTCTATTATTTATTGTTGCCTCTGAGGGGTTTTCACAAGGCCTTAAGGCTCACTTCGCATTAGGGAATATTCGTGGCTTCAGCGGAGGCAGGACATCTTCGATCTCACATCTTGCATTTGCTGATGGTTTATTGATATTTCTGAGTGGTGCTTCTGGAAATTTGAGACGCTTTAAGACGTTTCTTGAGCAATATCAGAGAGCATCGGGACAATTGGTCAATTATCATAAGAGCCAGATGGTGGTAAGTGAAGGAACATCAGTTTATTGGATCTCTGTTATTTTGCCCATGCAAGTTTCATCTTTGCCTATTTAATATTTTGGCTCTTATCTCTTCAAAGGCGCAAATCGGGCACAATATCGTAACACTTTGATTACTCATTTTGATGCGCGATTAACAGGATGGTCTCAACGCTTGCTAAGTCTACCAGGTAGAGTGACTCTCATCCGTCAGTTTATCCTCAATGCCTTTGCATGTCATGTCTTCAGCAAGGCTTCCCAAAAGTGTAGTCATTGAGTTAAACAGGAAGATGGCAAATTTTCTGTGGAAGAATCGTCGTGCATGGCCATCCGTATGTTATCCTACAGAGGAGGGAGGATTAGGTATTCGTAATCTGGAGACACTACAACGCGCATATGAGTTCAAACTTTAGTGGCAATAGCATACATTGTCCTCATTATGGTCTCAATTCATGCGGCACAAATATGGGAATCGTGGGGGTATGTATGCTCATATTTATGATTCAACAGATTGGAAGAGATTGTGTCGTGTTGATGTTTTCTGTCTTTTGCATACAACTCCAACTGTGGATGGTTTAGTATGGAATGAGGGAGAGAATGGGTAGTTTACTTTGAGTGTTGCATATGAATCATGTCGCCCGAAAGATGTTACTCAACCTTTCCTGTGGTATATTTGGTGGTTTAGAGCATTTCCAGCAGCCAAGATCTTCAGTTGGCGATTGTGGTATAATGCTTTACCCCTGCCAGAGAACATTTGGTTTTGGGCTGATGTATTTCCAACATGTTGTCCCTTTTGTCGCGTTGCAACGGTCTTCCAGGAGCACATATTTTATCTTTGTCCGCTAATTACCATAGTATGGGCACATTTATCCTTTGTTTTTTCCGGACCTTTACCAGGAGTGAGTGCTCCAACGTTGCGTCGATATCTTAGAGGTTGGTGGTGTAACGCTCGCATCAATACTATGCTGGGCCACCTATCGGAGGTAGTTCCATTAGTCACTCTCTGGGAAATCAGGAAAGAATATGCTGGGATACAGTTCGGGGATCAATCTTTCTCGTTAGATAGACTTCATGAACGGATACGTCAGGACATTTACATTTGGTGCTTATCGGTAGCAGATCGGAAGTTTGCGGTTACAGTCCCATCATTACTTGCTGTCTCTTATTCTTCCCCTATCCGGACCAAGCGCATACAGGTTATACGTTGGCAGCTGCCGCCCTCAAGTAAATTAAAGTTGAATGTTGATGCGGCTGCAGGCCGCAGCGGTGCCGCTGGGGGTGCAGTGTTGCGTCAAGCAGATGGGCCGCTGGTCTAGGCGATTTGTTTCTTTTTGCCAAGGCTTCCGCCTTTGCATGCTAAGCTACAGGCCCTTCTTTTTTCTTTAATTTTCTTTGCCATGGCTGGACATAGATCACTTGAAGTTGAAATAGACTGTTTGCAACTGCTGCATCTTGCTTACAGTCACATGACTATGACCGCAAAGTTTGGTAGCGACTGTGCTCTTTTGCAAGCAATCATGGCTACGATGCATACTACAGTATCTTATGTGCCACGAGAATGTAATTATACGGCGCACTATCTAGCTTAGCATGGTCTTATGACACGTAATACATGTGTTTTTACATTGAATACGGAGCTACCTCCTGCTGTTCGAAGCAGTTTACATCATGATTTACACATTGCTGCTGTCCGTTTATAAGAGCTCTTTGCCACTTGCCTGCCTACATCTTCTTGATGTAGGTGGTTGGGTATGTTTTCTTTGGTTTAATTTACATGCTATGGCTTGCTTAGATATTTGTTTCATGATAGTTTCTTTCGTCTTGCTGAGAATGATGCAATCACTAAATGGAGGGCGTCGTATACCTGTTGCTGCTTGGTTTATCAAATGTTTTCACATGTTGGTGGCAAAGAAGCTGCTCGCGCTACTCTTTCCTGGTTCCGCCTGTATGTTCATGCAGGTGGCTACGTATGTTTCTCACTCACTGTTCTGTGCCATTATTAACAAATTTGATAGCTTGCTAACCGCATCATCTTTTTGGCTGAGGATCACTCTGTGGATCACACCTGCTGCTGCCGTCCACAAACTTGATTTGGCTGGGTCATTGCGTCCACGACTGCACCGCAAAGCTCACTTACACCCATGTTGGTGCCAGTTGCTTATGAGGCTTATTATAGATTTTCGACTGTATTTTTTGAGATCATTTGTACTGAGTCTATGCTCCAATGATATAAATATGTACGCTTTTTCCTTCGCCAAGGTTTTATCCACAAGGGTGGTTTTACTTGGCAAGGTTTTAATGCGGCATATCATATATGATTGGAGACTAACTATCATAGCTACTTTACATTCTCATTTTGCGTTTGTTATACACTGATGTACTATGGCTTACCTTCGTCATAAGTGAGGCTATTATTCAATAAGAACGCCTTTATATATATATATATATATATATATATATATATATATATTGGGTATGAAATTTATGACATATGATAAATATAAAGATGTATGCAGGCTGGGTATGATTTTTTTTGGCATCTTACATACTCACTTATTCTTGCTGGCATCCACTCATGTTTTCTATCCTTATGTTTTGTTTTACATGGACTGCGACAAACAACGCTGGCGGATTACGAGATACTCGCCGTTGGCATCACCTTACATTTTATGGACATTTCTTTCTATGTATTACAGTTGTCCTAAATGGGGTAAATATGTACTCTTTTTCCTTCGTGCAAGATTTTATCCACAAGGATGGTTTTGCTTGCAAGGTTTTAATGAGACATGTCATATCCCATTTGGACAATATCCTCTTCCCCTAGACCTTAGCGGACTCCACATCTCTATATTTTGGCCTTTAAGTAGCTTCATTTTGTTATGCTTTGGCCTCCTTTATATTAATGGTATTCCTCCGCCATAAGTGAGTGCAATATAATAAAAGTTGGAGTCCCCACACTCCTTTTATAAGAAAATATATAATTCGACCAAAGGATAAATTTTGGCATAGACATATACATACACGGTTTATATATATATTTGATATAGAATAAGTAGTTTATAGATATAATAGATATAAAATAAAGTATGGTAGAAAATATGGTTACTTTATGTACATTATATGAAACATAAAGTATATAGGAAGATATATTAGATTAGGCTTTTTGGCCTTTTTATTAAGGGTAAGATAGAGATTTTGATAATATTTTGATAGATAAAAAAATTGTATGAAAAGGGGCTGGTTGGCCGAGGTTTAGGAAAAGGGAAAAAATAGTGATTATCATGACTTAGTATTGGATTAGGTACATATATAGTTTGTTTAAAGATCTGATAATATGAGAATTGTTGGAATATTTATATAGATTATATGGAATGGAAATGGAGGCATTTGCCTACATATTGCATTACACAAAATGTTTAACAGTTTATGACATCGTATTGATTTTTACTGTGTACAGACAGTTCATGGCACTGGTGTGATATTACTGTACATAGCAGTTCATGACATCGGTTTGCCTTTTACTGTGTACGAACAGTTCAAGGCATCTATGTGATTTTACTATGTATGGACAGTTTATGACATCATGCTTTATCGTTTATTGTTATGGAATATTTGTGACACGGTTTTAACAGAAATCGCATCATAGTATTATCTTATTTACATGACTCGTCCAAGGACTTGATGTATATAGATGATGAGACTAAGTATGATGACATCGTAGACTTGGATTGAGAATCTAAGTATTGATATATTTAATAGAGATGTTTTTCTAGATGATCGTATAGTACACTACCTTGATAGAAATATAGGTGTTACATCTTACTTATTTAAGTTATGTCATGCACTTTATTTTAAACTAGAAACGCGATTCGTTATGTTCTTAGTCATGCAGTATTACTTTCTTACCTCGTCTCCCCATGAATGATCCATATGACTTATCTCGTAGGACTATTTCCTGTGCGATTACATTTTATCGCTCATACTTGTCTTTAATCACTTGCAGAAAACATGTATCACTTACCAGTTACCGGGATTGATTCCATATAGATACCGACATAGACACGGTACACCTGCGAGATTATTTCTGAAGATGTTAGCTATTTGGTGATGCTGTATTCAGAGAGTTTTAGGGATTAGTATAGCATGACTTGTGCAAATTGTAATGTAAAGTAGTGCATGTCGATTGTATTCTGTTTATGTTATATTGCTTCCACTTATCAATTCATTATTTATGTCAATATGCACATGTATGGTATCGACGTCTTGTACTTCTCGTAGTAGAGTACAGCGGGTGCATCGAGCAAAATCCCTAGTTTCAGGCGAGGCGCTAAATAGATAGCGAGAAGTTACTGGTAAGCAATTAGGAATTAAATAAATCAATTTAGATAAGATTTCACTTATATTTATTTTCGATTATATAGGTTAATATTTCAATTTAATATACTACAAAGATGTATAATACATAACATTTAATTTTTTTCCTCTCATAATTTCTTTAAATTACCTTAACATGAGATAATTGCATTTTATAAATGTTATTGATGAAGCCGGATCTTCACCAAGAGTCTAAGATGACCTCAAATAAACGTCATCAATTGATCCAAAGAGAATAGCTGGAATAGCTTCCTGGAAGTCCTACACAAGGAAGCAAAAATCAGAGGTCTCGGGGGGTGACCCTGGGTAAAACCCTCCGACGCTCAAGTCAGTTTGGGTCATTTCTCACTGAGAATATAATTTGGTATGTGGAGCTAGAAAGTTCTCATAGTTCTTGACTGAGGAGAAAATTCAATGCATTAGCTCCAGAAGATCTGAAAATGTTTCTTCTCGGATCCCTTTTCTGGTCTGCGTTAGCTTGCTTTTATTAGTTTTCCCGCCCTCTGCCTCTGATAGTGGATGAGACATTTGTTTGGGGTAGAAAACTTATGACGCAGTAAGTCTGCTGATATGACTGGTATGTCTGCGGACGTGACTAGTAGGCCGGCCGATGTGACCTTGGCGTGTACAGGCTAAACAGCCCAACGTGTACTCTTTCTTTGAATTGCACTTCTACCTAATGGTCTCACGATGTAATGATACGTTCAACTCCTTCGCCAAAGTGCAAAACCAAGCTTTGCCGAAGTGTAATGTCGACTCTGGCCAAAGCGGTCTGAAGCGTAACACTTAGGCCGAAGTTGAGGTTGAAGTCAGGTTCCGAGGTGCAATCCTTGTCTTTGATAATAAGAAGGGTGCCATGGGGCACAGCCGAAGTGCAGTCAAGGCTGAACAGCAATTCCTGGGTGCTGAACTGCAGGAGTTATATGCTTGCACAATATCTGCCGTTGAATGTCGTTGACTAATAGATAATTATTTCTGGTTTATCATTTGCCCCCAGATTTTGTGTGGCCGAGCTGATCTGTGAGGGCAGACAAATCTATTCTGAAGAGTTGATGACTTGTCTTCATTAATTGGGCAGTTATCCTCTTGTCTGCACTGTATTTCCCATTAACCGCACCTTTAACCTCATAATTGATCCGTTTCCCCTCTTTTAATGTAGTCGCTAATTCCAACGCTTTATCATTATTTTTTCGGTGGTTTCAGTACCCGAGAAGGGAGAAAATATTCGAACAGTCACCTTTTCGAATTTTGAACGAAAAGTTACAACCTTTGCGTTTTTCTTCCTATAAATAGAGGTAATTGCCCTAATTCTTTCTTCTTCTTCTTCCTTTGTTCTACAAACGCTTTTTTGCTATTATGCTCTTCTTCTTCTTCTTCTTCGAAGCCTACACTCTTACTCCGGTGTTCTTCCTTCCAGCTCAGCCCTTCAATCCTCTGTAAGCTTTTCTTCTTCCTTATGGCTTTTGTTATTCCATCGTCTTCCTCTTCTGATTCCCAAAACAGATCAGCTCACTCTTACCCAGCTGATCTGGAAGATGACCAAGAGGTCCAATCCTTCTATGAGAGGTCTGATTCCAGTGAGGATAATCGTCCTTTGAGGAGGCTCGCCTTGTTGGTGTATCTCCTTAGGTTGCCTCTACCTCCATAGTCCCCTACCGTCTATTGACAGGGGTTCACCTTCGCCAGTAGTGCAGAGTTCAGCCTGCACTTTAAAGGTTGCTGACCTTTCTCGCTTCTGTAGTAAGTTTAGCATAGATAGAGATACCTTTTCCCCCATTCTGCCTCTTCCTCATCAAACTGCCTGTGATCCACCCACTGGGTATGAGGCTGTTTATGAAGAATTCTTCAAATCTGGGTTTGACCTCCCTGTTGCTGGCCCTTTATTGCACATTCTTGATTATTACAACCTTAGATTATCCCAAATTATGCCCAACAGCTTGAAGGCAATTGCCAGCTATCTACGCTACTTGAGAGCCGCAGAGGCGGAATTTGACCTTGCCGTCTTCAGGGAGATGTTTGTGTGCAAACACAAAGAAAGCTGGTACTACTTTTGTAGGAGACATCCTAATAAAGTTGTTAACCACTCCATAAACATCCCTTCTTTCACTAAAAACTGGAAAGACCGCTTTTTCTTCATCAAAGCCGTAGGATTGCCTGAGAGAACCCTCTGGAAATTTGGTCCTGCAGATAATAAGAGGCCAAGCGAAAAAGCTTGCAATGAAGCCTCAAGATTACTGCATCTTCCCCAGGCCATAGACTGGAAAATGGTGAACAGGTCGGTTGTAAAGGTTGCTGACCTGGACCACAAATGGCCGTCTCACCGGTGTGAAAGCCTTGGCTCCTCTGCCTTAGCCTTAATTTTGGGTATGTATTCATGCTTTAAATATCTCTGGTTTTCCTTGATGTTGCGCATGTGTTTTGACTAATCTGTTGTTGTATCTTGCAGGAACCATGGTGTCTAAAAATCTCAGCAAGCTGAAAAATATGGTTCCCAAGAAAAGAAAAAGAGAGGATGAAAAGTCTTCTAAAACCTCATTTGAGGTGCAGGCTCTGCCTACTGCTCCTGATGCTCCTCCCACCAAACAAGGTAAAGATCACCAATCTTAGCGTTAATATATTTTTTTGCCTTATTTCAGCATTTTTAACTTGGGTTTTTGTTGCAGCCAAAACTTCAGTTGGCACTTCTTCTACTACGGCCAAGAAACCTGTTCAGGCTATAGCTCAACCACTGAAGAAGAAAGCTCTTGAGGCCCCAGCCTTGCCCCCCAAGCCTACTGCAAAGGCTGGGGTAGGAAAACCTCAGGCTGCTCCTCCCTCCAAGAAAACTTCACAGCCCAAACCTGCTGTGCCAGCTTCTGCTCCGGCTCCTGCTGCATCAACTTCCACTCCAGCCCCAGCTGCACCAATTTCTGCTCCTCCGGCGGGGTTGATTATTAAGGATCCAAATGATGCCCCCACTGGAGAAGTTGTCTTGACTTCAGGGGAGGATGCTCCTCAGCGACCCTATGGAAAAGCCCCCTCTGAAGGAGAACCTTCGCATCAGCACCGCAGAGGCTAGAAGAGGTTGTCCTATTCATTTTCTGATTCAGCGGCTCATCCAGGGGTATCCAAGAAATTAGCTGACCTGCCAGTGCTGCACATGGATTGGGATCGTCATGCCTGCAGTGACTGGGACACGGCTTTGAACGTCTATCTGAGGAACATGGCCATGGTAAGCTTCCTTCAGAATTCCCAACTTATTACTTAAGTTGTTGAAGTTCTCATTTGACCATTTTGGTTATTGCAGTACCGAGCTCATGAGTGTGACATGCTCAGAAGAGCAGAAGAGATGCGCAGCATGGTGGTTCAACTCTCTGAGTGCAATGCTAACTTAAAGAAGGCTAATGACAAGTTAGCAGAGATGGCAAGGCCCGACAATTCAAGGCTGGAAGAGATAGATGCCGAGCTGAAGACAATGAGGTCAGAGATGGACTCAATGAAATCAGAGATGGACTCCTTGACATCTGAGAATTCCAAGCTTAAGGAAGAGAAGGAGGAGTTTGACACTTGGCTTGCAGTGGCAAACTCTCAAGTGGATGAACAGAAGGAAGTTATTACCAACATCAAGCTGGTGTCCACCAAGACCCAGGCTGAGTTGGAGTTCTTCCAGAAGGAATTCAACAATTGTGAGCAAGAGTTGTCCCAGCTGAAGAGCCAAGTTGAAGTGGAACAGAAGAGCAAGGATGATCTGGCCCAGCAACTTGAGGCGGAAAAGAAGAGCTCATCTCACAGTTTGAGCTTCATGCTGAAGAGATAAAAAAGTCTGCCGTTGCTAAGTTCAGAAAGTCCCAGTACTTTGAAGATAATCTGCTGAAGATGCAAGGCTCTGTTCTGGCAATGGGACAAACTTGCGCAATTGACGCTTACTACAAAGTCTATCCAGCCTTGGATAAGTATCATCCTCAACTTGCCGATCTCTACAACCCCAAAGCTGAAGCTATATTTGATAAACAACTTGAACAATTCAAGGAAGGGGTTGATCTCAGAGAGGTTGATGAAGAGGAGGAGTAGAATAGGATTTTTCTTTGCAATTTTTGTAGTTGTAATAGGTAACTTCTTCAATAAAAATCCATTTTTCTTCAACTTTTGCTCTTCAGCTTGCCATTATTTTCCTTATTTTGTCTTCTGCATGTGAGACTTTACTTGCTCTATTTTCATAGTTTGTGCAAGTATTGGTCTTCTGCTTGTGAGACTTTGCTTTCTCTATTTCCATAGTTTGTGCAAGTATTTGTCTTCTGCTTGTGAGACTTTACTTGCTCTATTTTCATAGTTTGTGCAAGTATTTGTCTTCTGCTCTGCCAAAGTCATTTAAATTATCCTTCGCACCAACTTTTGTCCTTGGCTCTGCCAAAGAGCTTTTTAGTCACCTTCATGTTGGATTTTTCCACAAGTATTAGACTTCAGCCTCGACCTTTGGCTATGCCAAAAATGTTACGCTGTTTGAATGAACTGCAGCTCTGTCGTACTTCAACTTTGTCATTTACAATAAATTTTAGATAAAGTAAACCTGTTACTTGATCTATTTAGGCAGAATGAAAGAATCACAGGCTGGCTCTGCCATAAAACACTGTTTTATTTATTCCTATGCACTGCTGATAATTACATAAATGATTTACATTTTTCTAGCACTGCTAGCAAATGAAAATTGTGAAAGACTTCTTTGGGAAACCTGCTGAGACCTTGCTGAGTCGAGTCCTGCTCAGCCAGCTTGATCCTGCTGAGGTGAAACACATCACTGATGTAGAAGTCTTAAGTGAGTAGAATGCCAAGTTCTTGGTAAAGTTTTGCCTTCCAAGGTTTGTAATTTATAAGCCCCATTTGAGCGCACCTCCTCTATCCGATAAGGACCTTCCCACTTAGGGTTAGGAGTCCCAATTGGTGCTGTATGGCTTGCTTCATTATTGCGCAATACCAAATCTCCCACTTGATAGGATCTTGGCCGTACTCGAGAATTGTAGTATTGAGCAATTAGATTTTTGTAATGAGCCATGCGGACATGAGCTTGCTCCCTTTATTCCTCCAGTTCATCCAAATCCAGCTGCAACTCTGGGTTATTGGTTTCAGCAGAATAGTAATCTGTTCGAGTAGAGCCAGAACCAATTTCGGCTGGGATGACTGCCTCAGTGCCATATACTAAGGAAAATGGTGTTTCCTTAGTGGAGGTAGAAGGAGTAGTTCGATATGCCCATAATACGCTTGGAAGCTCCTCTACCCAACTTGCTCCAATTTTGTATAAACATTTCCTCAGACCATCCTTGATTGTTCTATTTGCTAGTTCAACTTGCCCGTTAGCCTGAGGGTGTGCTACCGAAGTGAATCTCTGTTCAATTTTGAGCTCAGCACACCAACTCTTAACAGGGTCATCAGCAAATTGCTTTCCATTGTCGGATATAAGGACTTGTGGAAGGCCGAAGCGACATATGACATTTTTCCTCAAGAACTTCTTGATCTGATTTCCTGTTATTGTGGCTAAAGGTTCTGCTTCCACCAATTTGGTGAAGTAATCGATGGCAACAACCAAGAGTCTGACTGAACTTGGAGCTTGGGGCAGAGGTCCAACAAGATTTATCCCCCATTGTACAAATGGTCAGGGACTTGCAATAGAGGTGAGCTCTTGACTTGGCAAATGTGACATTGGAGCATTAACTTGGCATGCTTGACATTTCTTGACCAATTCTTCTGCATCATGTCGCAAAGTAGGCCAGTAATATCCAGCAAGATAGCATTTTTTTGCCAACGACCATGCACCAGAATGATTTCCACAGATACTTTGGTGCATCTTTCGAAGGAAGTAATCTCCCTCGTCTTCAGTCACGCACTTCAACCAAGGCTGTGAAAATGATTTTTTGTAAATGTGGTCGTTAAAAAGAGCATACCTTGCCGCCTTCAATCGAAGATGCCGATCTGCTTGCTTGTCCTCGGGCGGAATTCCATGCTGCAAGAAGTTAACAATTTCATCCATCCAGGTATTGCGGTAATCCACTTGCAGCACTTCATTAGCATCATAAGCACGATGCTTTACTAGCTCCACAACTATCTTTTTCCCCAAAGTTGTTGAAGTGGATGAAGCCAGCCGAGATAACGCATCAGCTTTTTTGTTGGCCAATCTGGGGATATGTTCAACGCTGAAGTGCTCAAATGCCTGACCGAGCTGCAGCACTTTAGCCAAATACTTTTTCATGTTTTCCTCTTTGGCTTCATAATCCCCATTGGTCTGAGAAACAATCAATTGCGAATCACTTCGGGAAATGATTCGTTCTGCCCCCAACTTTCTTGCGAGGCCTAGTCCTGCTATGAGAGCCTCATATTCTGCCTCGTTATTAGTTGATTCGAAGTCGAACCGTAAGGCATATTCAAATTCTTCTTTGTTGGGGTTGATGATTAGGAGTCCTGCTCCACAACCATCTTTGGAGGAAGATCCATCCACATATAATGTCCAGTCAGCTACTGGCTTGATATCTTCCTCCATGGATATCCCTTCAGCTAAGAAGTCTGCTAATTCTTGGGATTTGATAGAAGTTCTTGACTTGCACTGGATATCATACTCTGCAAGCTCTACAACCTATTTTGCAGCTCAGCCAGATGTGTCTGGCCTTGACAAGATTTATTTTAAGGGCTGGTCAGTGAGCACTACAATAGATGGGCCTTTGCACATTATCCTGCACCCTGAGCAGAATTGCGCTTACAGCTTCTTTGCACGTGGAGAGGTATATATACAGCTCTTCTTCGGGTAGAGGTGAAGTCAGCATTGGCACCTCGGCCAGATGGGACTTCAGCTCATCGAAGGCTTTTTGACATTGATCATCTCACTGGGAAGTTGTTTTCTTCTTCAGGACCTGGAAGAAAGGGAGTGATCTTTCGGCCGACTTGGATAAAAATCTGCTCAGTGCAGCAATTCGGCCCGTTAACCTCTGCACTTCCTTCACTTTCCTGGGGGGGATGCATGTTTTGTAAAGCTTCAATTTTAGCAGGGTTTGCCTGCACCCCTTCCTTGGAAATCATATACCCCAAGAACTTTCCATTGTTTACCCCAACGTGCATTTCTTCGGGTTTAGTCTCATGTGCGAGTCTCTCAACAGTGAAGACTTCCCTTAAATTCTGAATATACTGATCAAGAGACCTGCTCTTGATAAGCATATCATCGATGTAAACTTCTATTATTCGGCCAATTTGTTTGCTGAACAAAGAATTGACCAGACGTTGATAGGTGGCACCAGCATTCTTCAACCCAAATGGCATAGTTACATAACAATAAGTACCTGACTCTGTTATGAAAGCAGTTTTCTCCCGATCTTCTATTGCCATAATGATCTGATGATAGCCCTTGAAGGCATCCAAAAAATCGAAGATCTCATGCCCAAGCGTTGATTCCACTAGCCTATCAATTTTAGGGAGCGGATAACAATCTTTTGGGCATGCTTTGTTGAGGTCGGTGTAGTCTACACACATCCTCCAAGATTCATCCTGCTTAGGGACCACCACTGGGTTAGCCAACTAGATTGGATAAAGCACTTCAACAATGAACTTTACGGCCAATAGCTTCTTGACCTCCTCTTCGATGACTTTATTCCTTTCTGGGGTGAAATTCCGCTTCTTTTTCTTTATGGGTTTTGCCAAGGGATCAACGTTCAGTTTATGCTCAGTCAGATGTGAGGGAATCCCTGTCATGTCTTCAACAGTCCATGCGAAGATAATTGTAAATTCTCTCAGCAGAGCCTGCAGCTGAGCTAGCAATTCAGACGGCATCCATGTCCCGATTTTAATGACATTTTCAGGTCGTCTCAGATCGAGGATGAAATCCAGCACCGCATTATCTGAATGCAAGTGCTCCTCATCTGAAGGCATCAATTCATCAAGGCTGACTTGTTGAACTGCCTCATTTCCTTGGGTGGCAATAGCATAACAACTTTGTGCCACTTGTGTATCACCTTGTATGGTTACCACCCCTCCTGAAGTGGGAAACTTCATTCTGACACGCAAAGGTGATACAATGGCCTCTAATGCCACCAACACTGGCCGGCCCAATATGATGTTGTATGTAGACATCTCCTTGATGACCACAAAATCTATCCATATACACTGATAGACGGGGGGTTTGCCAAAACTGCAATTGAGCGTGACCAGTCCTGCTGGCGGAACTGTAGCTCCAGTGAAACCGTATAAAGAAGAAGTGACAGGCCTCATCAGAGAATCGGGTAATCCAAGCCGCTGATATACCCGATAAAACATTACATTCACGGCACTATCGGTGTCCACATAAACACGTCGGACCTCCACAATCTTATCAGGAGGTAAGTGTATGCACAGGGCTATCACTAAACCTGTGTTGTTGGAGTCTAGTGGAATGGGATCTTCTGGCCCATAAGTCGATTCCCTTGCCATCTTGGCTTTTTTAGATGGTGGACCTAATGAATTTCCTGAGGAACTGGGTGCACCTCGGCCTATGTGAGGTGGACCTCCAGAGATGGTATATATAATGGTATTGACCTGGGGCCGACCTGCAGTCCCATGCCTTCCTTGCTCCTCATCATCGTCAGTTCTGCGATGCCGAGGTGGGGACTCTGGTCGGCATTTGTCCTTTTGAGGGTCTTTGTGAAAATCTAAACGGTTGTGCAGGCGTGAACGTGGGTCATAAAATTTCTTTAAATGACCCTGCTCTATCAGTTGCTTGATAGCTTGAGCTAGTTGCTTGCAATCCTCCGTTTCATGCCCGATATCTCTGTGATATCGGCAATAAAGTTTTGGGTTTCGTTTTCCCCTAGGCCTATAAAGAGGCTCCGGATCTACCCTCAGACCGTCTTTCTCCATGACGGCCAAAATATAATCTTTTGAGGCCAACAGGGGTAAGCCCTCCTTACTACCTTTGCCTTTTCCACCCATGCAATCGAACGCACTGCGCCGATCACGGTCTTTTCCTTCATTGCGCAGATCCTCCTTTTTGGAACCGGATCGGCTTTCTTGCCGAGCACTCTTCAATCTGTTTGCCTCCTCACCTCGGGCAAACTGATGAGCTTTCTCCAAGCATTCTCTTAGAGTTGTGGGCCCCTCTTCGGCCAATGTAGAAAAGAGGCGGCCAGCTCGGAGACCTTTAATAAAAGCAGTGGCCTTAACGCCCTCATTTCTGTCACTGACCTGCAGTGACTCATCTGAGAAACGCTGCATGTACTTCAACACAGATTCATCTGGACCTTGCCTCAAGGTCATCAGATGGGATGAGTTCTTCACGAATGGGGTACTGGACACGAACTGTGACTTGAACTTCTGTGCTAGCTATTTAAAAGACTTCACCGATTTTGATGGGAGATCTTAGAACCATCTCCTGGCCTTTTCCCGTAAATACAACAGGAAAGTTTTGCAACGAAGAGGATCTGGATGTTCTTCAGACTCATTGCAGTCTATAACTGGAAGAGATGATCTGTTGGGTCTGTTGTCCCATCATAGGTGTCCATCTTTGGCACCTTGAAGCTGTCTGGTGCCAAATACTCTGCAATATCCCAGGAAAAAGGACTTTCCTGGGCTGGTTGCACAAACTCTTGTCTGTGCTCTTCGTAGTAAGCTCTCGGCCTGCGAAGAACTTTTTCTTCCCTGGGGAAACTCTTCAAAGACTTTGTTCTTAAGCTCAGATGCGGTCTAGACAACGATTCTGACTCCACTGTTGGAGCTTTGAAACTGCGCCTTCTGGCGTCCACCATAAATCCTCTAGGAGGTCTAGAAGACTGGTTTTGGGACACCTCTTTGGGAGGAAGAGGTGGATCTTCTTCCATCACTTGCACCTCCGGCTGTTTGCCTTTAAGCTGCTGTACTACAGCCTTGAACACGTCCATGTTCTCTGCAACATATTTCATCGCTTTATCCCTATCCTCTCTTGAGATTTCCAGAACAGGATTAGGCGACTCAGGTACCCGAGAAACCTGTTCTAGGACACCTGAGCGCGTAATCATGCGTCGTGGCTAGTTGGATGGCTCACCCAAGCATTCACGGTGACCTTTTGTCATAGAAAGATGTTGGTTGTTTTGAGTTTGAACTTTTTTACTGGATTAAGGGACACAAGGCCCTCCTTCTAGCGCCAAATGATGAAGTCGGATCTTCACCAAGGGTCTAAGATGACCTCAAATAAACGTCGTCAGTTGATCCGAAGAGAATAGCTGGAATAGCTTCCTGGAAGTCCTGCACAAAGAAGCAAAAATCAGAGGTCCCGGGGGTGACCCCGGGTAAAACCCTCCGATGCTCAAGTTAGTTTGGGCCATTTCTCACTGAGAATATAATTTGGTATGTGGAGTTAGAAAGTTCTCATAGTTCTTGGCTAAGGAGAAAATTCAATGTATTAGCTCCAGAAGATCTGAAAATGTTTCTTCTCGGATCCCTTTTCTGGTCTGTATTAGCTTGCTTTTATTAGTCTTTCCCGCCCTCTGCCTCTGATAGCGGATAAGACATTTGCTTGGGGCAGAAAACCTATGACGCAGTAGGTCTGCTGATATGACTGGTAGGTCTGCAGACGTGACTAGTAGGCCGGCCGATATGACCTTGGCGTGTACAGGCTGAACAGCCCAATGTGTACTCTTTCTTTGAATTGCACTTCTGCCTGATGGTCCCACGATGTAATGATACGTTCAACTCCTTCGCTGAAGTGCAAAACCAAGCTTTTCCGAAGTGCAATGTCGACTCTGGCCAAAGCGGTCTGAAGCGTAACACTTAGGCCGAAGTTGAGGTTGAAGTCAGGTGCCGAGGTGCAATCCTTGTCTTTGATAATAAGAAGGGTTCCATGGGGCACAGCCGAAGTGCAGTCAAGGCTGAAAAGCAATGCCTGAGTGCTGAACTGCAGAAGTTATATGCTTGCACAATATCTGTCGTTGACTAATAGATAATTATTTCTGGTTTATCAGTTATCATTATTTTCGATGAACATTTTTTTAGTGCTAGTAGTATTAAAATGTGATTTTTTTTAATTTTTTGTTATTTGATGTATTTTTCTATTTTTGAATATGATAAAAAAAACTTGTTACTTGTTGATATTTTCAAAAAAAAAGAAGAAAGAACACACGTAAGCAAATAGAAAATGGCATGTTAGTGGAGCAAATATTAATATGAAGAAAAATATGGATAATTAAATTTTAAATATAAAAGCGGCTACTATTTATATTAGTAATTATATATATTTTTTAGTGAAAGACGGATGGTACCGTCTGGCGTTTTATTAATAATCGGCCCTCACTTGTGGCGGAGGAATACCGTGGTTACATAGGTGGTAGGAGACTCTCCTACATACTAGTAAATGAAATGCAAAGTGTGTACAATAGCACCTGCTTAGAATAATTGACAGAAATTGCAGAATGTAAATTGACACTATTAACATGTGAAGCAACACAAAGCAAAAAATACATGAAGGAAGATGATATAGGCGATGCAGCTCTCTGACAGGTAACTCTTCCATGCGGTTGAGATGTAGCTAGCGGACGGTATGATACGCAAATGCGGGCAACCAGCTCTCCGTAATGTGATGTTCTCATGTTGCCTGCATTCATCAGGAATACAGGCAACTCCAAAAAAAAGTTCGTTGTGTGGTAGTGGTGTAGTGGCGCCATTCAGAAGGTAACATCCTCGCATGACCATAAAAAATAGCTTTATCTGTAGTATTGGAATAAGAATAATTGAAAGGCAAAACAAAAAAGTGAAAACGTACCAACGTTGCCTATATCAATCAATGATATAGGCAACAATAGCGCAAGAAAGCCAACCCAATAGGAGACAAGAGTCAAAGCCGCAAATGTGGAACCGAAGGATCCAATAATACAGCTCCCCGAACCTCGCATGGCAAGCTTGTGAATGAAGAAAATATAACTTCTCCTGATGCATGCAGCCCATGACGAGCAAGAGAATGTGCTGCTGCATTTGCTTCACGTGGACAGTGTTGCAGTGTGGATCCATTTATACAAAGAAAGGTACTAGCTCGACGCAGGTCCCCCAAGAAACTACCAGAATAACGATCTGTGCATGACAATAAGAATAATAACATACGGCAGTCAGTCTCCACAATTAGCCTATCATATTCTCTCGAGCAATATAAGAGGCTATAAGTCAATGCCATAAGCTCGGCACACAGCGGTGTGACAGACGGGAGAGAAAAAGCTTCTCCCGAAATAAACTCCCCCAAGTCATTACGAAGTATGGCTCCCGCTGCTGCGCCTAACCTTCCCACCAAAGCATCAACGTTAAGTTTAAACCTACCTGAGGGGGGTAACTCCCAGCGAACTAGACGATGCCTTCTGTGAAGCATCGACGGCGAAAATCTCCTATCCACCAGATGAGACAGCGACATGGAAAACTTACGCCCTTTAGTTGATGCACACCAAACATATATTTGTTCACGAATTCGCTCAAATAAATGTCCATACAAAAAAGAACTATCTCCAAATCGTATAGATGTATACTCCTTCCAAATCACCCATATAGGGAGAGATGGAATCGTGGCTCGTAACTGGCCGATCATAGTAGTGGCTGAAGATGTGTGCCAACAACGAATTAGATAGCCTTGAATTGTAGACCGCTGAGGAAAGGGCCCAGTAAACAAAATTGATAGTTCATGCCAGAGAGGTAGAATAAGCGGACAATTTAGGAAAATGTGATCTTGCTTGTCCGATTGGGTCTTGCAAAAGACACATTGCATCGGGAAGATCACTTGCCATGCGCATAAATTATCAACTAATGGTAATGCATTCATCCAAAGGTTCCACAGAAACATTTTTGCCCCAGAAGGTAACGTCGGCCACCAAACAAACTTGGAACAATCAAAAGGGGTCGTATGAGCGCATAATTGGCTATAAGCCGATCTCAGTGAAAACTGCCCCCATCGATTCTGCAGTCCAGAAAACTCCATCAGGTGTATTATCAACATGTTGTTCTATGTATGAATGAACTCTACAAATGTGCTTCCAAGTGGGAGAATCATACAAATTAGCAGAAATTACCCCCCCTTCGCCGATACTGTGCTCGACTGAATGTGGCCCAAAGGCTGTTTGAAGTGTGATAGCGCCACCATAGAAGACTGTCATAAGCATGTTGTAACAAGTCCAAGTTACGAATTCCCAAGCCCCCAAATTTCGTTGGGCAGCAGATTTTGTCCCAAGCGCGCCAATGATATCGATCTTTCCAAAGAAAATGAGACATGCGCTTGTGAATTGCTTGCACTACACTTTCCAAAACTTTGAAATCGCAATAATATGCAATGGCATAGATCCTAGAACATGATGAATCAACACCAATCTACCCGCAAAGGATAAAAGCTTTGCAGCCCATGAATTCAATTTTGCATCTACATGAGCTAACAAGGATGTGCAATAAGTTGCACGATTAATACCTTTGTATAAATATGACCCCAAGTATTTCATTGGCAACTGTGTCAACCGCATGCCTAACGTATGCGAAGCTCAAGTTCCTGAGACACTTGCACTTTCGACCACCTGACTTTTGTGAAAATTGACTAATTGTCCTGAATCTTGCTGATAATCATCTAAAAAGGACCTGAAGCGTCGCAAGTTTGCAATTGAACCATTAAGAAATATCACTAGGTCATCAGAAAACCCCAAATGAGATATTTGGGGTACACGGCCTGCATTAAAACCAATAATTGTTCCGTCCTGCATTAATGACTTAAGCCCACGAGAAAATCCCTCTGCAGCTAGAATAAATAATAACGGAGATAATGGATCTCCCTACTTAACTCCCTGGAGACTGGAAAGAATCCTGCTGGCTTTCCATTAATGAGCACTGAACACTTCGTCGCAGATAAATTATTTAAAATGATACGAACAAATCGCTCATGAAAACCTATTGTCAATAATACCTGACGAAGATAGGACCAGTTTACTCTGTCAAAGGCTTTAGCCATATCAAGCTTAACAAGAACATGACCACCACGTACGGGCCGTTCCAATACATGCACCATTTCTTGCGCTAATAATACTTGGTCGGTTATATCTCGACCCTTCAAAAAGCCCACCTGTTCTGGAGAGATCAAACGATGTAAATGATTTGCCAAACGAGTAGCAATTAAGCGAGTGATTACCTTGGCCAAGAAGTTTTTCAAACAAATGGGACGATAATCAGAGAAGGTTTGAGGATTCAGAACTTTCGGTATTAAGGTAATAAGCGAGGCAGCAACCTGTCGAGGCGGGGGAATGCCTAAGAAAAATTCCTGCACTGCCTTATGTACATCCGTCTGTATAACTGGCCAAAAACGGTGATAAAAGGAGCCTGGGAATCCATCTGGACCAGCTGCGCTTGTGGGACTAAGATTCCAAACTGCAGTTTTCACCTCTAGCATTTCAGGTATAGCCATCAACGTATTATTGTCTTCCTCAGTGAGCAACGTTGGGATGTAACTTAGAATAGAATGACCTGATGTGGTGCCTTCCTCCGTGAACAATATCTGAAAGAAACGAACTGCCTTTGCTTCTATGTCTGTCGCAGTTACACACTCTCCTCCATCCGGTTTCAATATACGTCGAATCACCTGCCTACGGTGCCTTTCTTTCACCGTTTGATGAAAAAACTTAGTGTTTGCATCACCTTCACGTAGCCATTTGACATTTGCTTTTTGCTTCCAATATAATAGCACCCTAGATTAAGCTAAACGAAGATTGGCCATACTTCGATGATATGCAGCCCTTGTGACCTCTGAAGGAGATGAATCATATGCTGATTCACAGTGCAACGTGGCTGCCTCAGCCGTAGCCACCGCATCAAAAACATTCCCAAAACCTCCTTATTCTATCTACGTAAATGCATCTTAAGCTGATTTAGCTTGAAATAAAAACCTCTCATGCTGCCGACTATAGGGAAGGATTTCCAATGATGATTGACAAAGCTGTCAAAGTCGGAGTGTGTAGCCCAGACATCTAGATATCGTCAAGAAGTCGTCGTTGAATTAGAATCAACCGCACATTCGAGAAGTAAACGAGCATTATCAGAAGTAGTCCTATTGAGATGTTGATAAGACACCGAAGAGAAAAGATCAAAGAAGTCTGCTGAACATAGAAAACAATCCAAACGACGCCACACTCTGCCCAAACCACGACCATCACTCCATGTAAAAGTTGAGCCTTGAAAGTTGATATGCTGAAGGGAGCATACATCTACACAGTCTTTAAAATCGTCAAGAGAATGTAGAGATGGTGAGGAACGGCCCTTATGTTCATCCAATGATAAAAAAGTGTTGAAGTCTCCTCCAATCAACCATGGGATGTCAAGAGTGTTATGCATGTCAACTAGATTAGACCACAGTGGCCTCCGGGATGTCAATGTATGCATGCCATAAACAAAAGTTGTCCAAAAAGAGTCTCCCGACGCCAACCATTTCAAACGCATAGAATGATTTTGTACCCCATAGCGTTCACCTTCTAATTGAAGAACTGCACTTTGCCACATAATCCAGATATGATAGTCGCAAGCCGATACAGCATGTGAGAAGCCAAATTTCAGTCGATATGTTGTAAGCGTTGAGATTATTGACTTGGGTTCAATAATAACCAAAACATGTAAATGATAACGATGTAACAATGACAATACCCTATCGACTGAAGTACGAAGCCCTCTAACATTCCATAGCAATATCTTCATTGATCTGATAATACCTCAAATGAGTTTGAGAGGGCAGCCCTAGAACGAGTAAATGGAGGAGATAAAGGAGTTACCAAACGATTTTGACGTCTTAAAAGGTGGGGTGGCACCTGAAAATCCACCGCATCACCAGACGTAGGAGGCGTTAAAGGAAGACGTTCTTGTGACGTAAGATCAATAATAATGGGTTGAACCAAATTTTCAATGTGTTCCATGATAATGTCATCTGTAGGCGTGTCAACTAACTCCTGTTGTGTCCTATCAATCTCAACTTCACTATCCGAAATAGTATAGAGAGCATAGTTATCAGGAAAATCCGCTAACAAACAGTCGTCTATACCTCTTAAATGCGATAAATTCTGCAAAAAAGAGATGGCAGCAGCAGGGTATAAATCTGGCGATCGTAATGATAGTGGCACCGGCTGCTCCTCAGCAGCAACGTTATCTGGCTCCTGTACAGTAGGCTGCTTTTTAGGAGTCCAGCGCTATGAAATAGTTTCTTTGGATTTTGGACGCTTCACCATTGTTGTCGGGGGTGGTTCAACTGGCGTTGTGACATCCTGTTTGCCGCATGCTGTCATCTTATGCCCCAGCTGATAACAGGATGTGCAATATGAAGTCAAATCTTCATATACAACTGATTGCATGATCGTGCGAGACGAAACCTGAATATGTACTCATGTAGGAAGTTCTTGAGAGATATCAATTTCTACGCATATACGTGTTATTGATGGATGCAAAACTGAAGCTGTGGCTACGTCTAATTTCATTAGAGTGTCCAGCATGCGCCCTATTTGAAAAAGAGCGTCCTTTTGATGAAAATGCACAGGTAAACCTGGCAGTGATACCCACATAAGAACGATTGGCACGTCAACCTTCGGATCAAAATCTGGTGTCCATTTCGTCACTCGCATATATTTCCCTGCAATGGTCCATCTTTGGCGAGCAAAACACCGTAGATAGTTTGCTTCCTGATCAAAGTGAATCAATGTATGAATGGAGTCAAGAAGACCAATCTTGATGTTACCTGTAAATCCAATACGATCCATACTTTCGTGAATGGTGGATAATGTAGGTCTGCCATACCAAAACGAACCGACCAAAGAATGGCGATAGGGCGCCGCTAATGTGGCCACTTCATCATCGGAGAACTGTATCATTGGAGCACCCTTGTATCGTTGGATTGGTTTGTCAGCGATCGGCACGGCTGAGGATGAAAATAATGAGGCGTAAGATTTTTTATTGATCGCTGTTGGAATGGCTGGGATCGGATCAGCAGAAGGATTGGCCATCGGATGTGGCTGGCCAATGGTAGAAGAAGAAAGGATGGAAGAAGTCAGCGGCGGCTGGCGTCTGCCGATCGCGGGGGCGTCAAGGTGCGAAGCCGTCGTATTACAGAATCTTCAGTCGCCAGGGCGAAAATTATCCACTCAAAATTCCCATATTTACTCCTTTTATTAGTAATGATATATATATATATAATTACTAATAAAAGGAGTAAATATGGAAAATGTATGCAGCTTAAAGTAATAGTGCCATCACTGGTAGCTTGGGAAATATGGAAAATGTATTCAGCTTGTAGATTTGGAGAGGAGCAATTCAATTTTGATCGGTTGTATACAAAGATAAAGGGAGCAGTTTATACGTGGTGTTCCGCAATGAATGGGAAAAAATTTGCTCAAACGATACCTCATCTTGTTGATCTACAATTCTCCCCAACGTTGCGAACGAAGAGGCTGACAATAGTTCGTTGGCAATTTCCTCCATCGGGCAAACTTAAGATAAATGTTGACGCCACTATAGGACAAAAACTTGCAGCAGGTGGAGCGGTGCTTCGAACTGATCAAGGTCTTTTTCATTCAGCTATTTGCTTTACACTGCCCTTGGTAAGGCCCCTACGGGCGGAGATCCAAGCCATGAAGATGGCGCTAATGCACTATGCACAACAATATGACAACTTAGTAGTGGAGACGGATTGCCAATTTATGATCACTTTGTTGGCCGAAAATAAACAGTTTACAGGTTCCCTGGCGTTGGATATAACACGTGCAAGACAGTTCCTCAGTCTTAATCATTCAACAATACAATATTGTCCACGGGAAGAGAATACCGCAGCACATAGGCTGGCAAAATATGGCTACAGATCATCCGGACTGCAATTTTACAGCTCAATCCGTGAATTGCCGTGTGAAGTTCGCGGAGCTTTAATCACGGACCTTCATCTGCCATCTTTTAGATTGTGATAGATGTCCAACATTATATCCACCAAAAATCCATGTCGTTGTCTGTGTTTTCGAATGCGGGCAACATTGGTGCGTTTACTAATCATCCATATACATATCTGTGTTTGACGTTTGCGTTTGCTCTGCCATGGTGGACATCATTTATAGGGGAATGCATGAGTTCAACAATCACTATCTAGCGCTGCACATATATACTACCCTGTGGTAATCACCACTATTGTCGTCTTGGTTCATGTTGAGCCAAGGTGACTTCGGTATGGTCTGGGTTCCTTCAAAAGATTTATCATATATTTGCATTGTTTTTCTCCTAACTGCACCCTTGAATTTTCACGAGGTACATGGTACACCGGATTCAACAAGAACAAGTTACGTCCCTCTGGCAACATCGGGCGCAAGACATGAAGCATTGCTCAGTAGCGATCTTTATTCCAGCGAAATCTCATACATGTATTCATTAACATATAAATTAGGCGTAATTACCAGTCGTATAAATATGTACGCTTTTTCCTTCGCCAAGATTTTATCCACAAGGGTGGTTTTACTTGGCAAGGTTTTAATGCGGCATATCATATATGACTGGAGAATCACCATCATTAGAGAGTTGTTTCATTTATTTCATACAATGATGATTGTAATATGGTTTTCCTCCGCCATAAGTGAGGCTTCCAATAAAATACATCATTCTTGATAAATATATATATATGTATATATATATATATATATATATATATATATATATATATATATATATGTATATAATTTTTACTGACGATGTCAGCTTCCCTAGCTGCGCCGCAATGATCGCCATCTTCGGCCTTCGATTTCTGCTTTCTGATCGACCTGCATTGCAGTTGCTATGGATTTACCATCTTCCGTTCCAACATTTGCATCTGTTGTGGCGGGATCGTCCAAGATTACCATTCCTCCTCATGAGCCATTCAAATACAAGGGCGTTCCGGCAATCAGTTTTTCCAAGGCTGAGATTAATGCATTGACGGATTCATTAAAATACAGCCTGGTAGGTATCTTTTGGTATGTAAGACCTAAACTGAAATCAATACGTGCATGGTTTGAAAAGGTTGGATTTTTAGGCATGAAGATTACTTTAATTGATGCTACGCATATATTGATCACTTTTGAACGTGAATTAGATTATATCAGATGTTTTGCACGTCGATCATGGAATGTACTGGGTTACCATATGCGTTTAACCAAATGGTTGTATGATTTTGACCCCAAAATAGACGCACCGATTGTGCCTGTTTGGGTATCGTTACCAGGGCTGCCTGTGTATTTACATAAACAAGAGGCACTTTTTGAGGTGGCAAGGTTAATTGGCACTCCGTTGAAGGCAGATAGTGCAACAACCAATTTGATGTGACCCTCAGTGGCCAGGGTTTGTGTTGAAATATATGTTTCTGTGGAACTCCCTGCCCGCCTTTATATCCAAAGCCATGATTATGGCTTCTTTCAATCCGTGGTGTATGAAAACAAACCACATTATTGTTCAAAGTGTCGAACTTTAGGACATTTGCAGCAGACTTGTACTAAAGACAAAGGGCATGTCCCTGTTGATCACAACCCTTTGCAAACAAAGGCAAAGCAAAAAGAAGCTACTTCGCATCCTCAGAGATGGACGCCATAAAAAGACCATCCGCTTAAACAACCAATTGATGGGGTTGCTCCAGAAACACATGAACAAACAGATCAAGTGTTGCAGCCTCCATCTTTCTTGCAAAATGAGGAGCATCCAGATTTACCTACCGCCTGCTCTTGACGATCAGTTACAATAGGAAGATTCCAATTTAGACTATCTTCATGATCCACAGCCGCAAGATGCCATTGTTCAGGAAGAGACAACGATCTGTGATCCTTTGAATATGGGAGGAAATGATTTCCCTGGTCATGTCTCAGACATAGAGATTATACACAACACAATCACCACAGTTGAACAAGATTTTCAGGAGGCTTCAAATGAAATAACTAGACAAATGACTACAAGTGCATTATCACATGATCAACTGGACGCACAAGGCTTAAATTCTCTTGAAGGAAACATTTTAGATTGCAGTACTAAACGTCATCATACACGGAAAAAGGACATGCCGCCGCCACCTCCTACAATGAGGGTTACTAGATCTGCTTTGAGCTTGGATCTAAATATTTCTCAATGAATGCCATATCATAGAATGTTCGGGGAATTCGTACCTCTCTGAACCGAGTTAAAACATTGGTACGTCAACATCATTTACATTTACTTGTTATAATAGAGCCAAAACAAAAACCACAGAAATTGGAATTTTATCGTTTGACCCTGGGTTTTTCTAACGCTATTTCATCTTTGGATGCAAACAGTTGGATATTTTGGATGAGCTCAATGCTGCAACAAATTGATGTATATAATAGAGTTCAGTAGACTGCAGTTAAATTTCAGATGGTTTCAACTGGAATAAACTTCTCGTGGTCAGCAGTTTATGGCAAACATACGATTGCTCAACGTCGTTTATTGTGGGCAGATTTATTATCCTTTGCATAGATGATTGATGATCCATTCATGTTGGTGGGGACTTCAATACATTTCTGTCACTAGATGAACACAAAGGTCGATCATTGCCCTCTTTGAGCTCATTGACAGACTTCAATAATTGGGTTCAACAGTCATCTTTAATGGAGGTTCCTTATCAAGGATCCAAGTATACGTGGACAGACATACGTGGTCTTGGAAGAGTATGGAGGCGATTGGATAGAATTTTTATCTCGGAATCCTTCTCTGATGTATTTAGCAATCAGATAGTGCAACATTTGAATCGCACTTCGTCAAATCATGTGCCTTTGCTATTGTCTTGCCGCCATTCAATCAATAATGGTCCTATCTCTTTTCGTTTTCTTGATGTCTGGTTCACTCATCCTGATTTTTTGACATTTATCAAACACAAATGGAGAAGTTACCCCACGACTGGAGGAATGAGAGGTTTGTATCGGAAATTGTTCGCTCTAAAGAGGGATCTGCGTAGATGGAACAAGGATGTGTTTGATAATATTTTTGATGCATCATCTGACACGGAAGCAAGAGTGGTAGATACTAAAGCACAGTATGATAATAATCCAACAGAAGAAAATCGCGCACAATATCATGAGGCAAAGGCAGTCCTACTTCAAGTTCAAAACCACCTGTGTCAATTTTGGAAGCAAAAGGCTAGGATAAACTGGCTGCAAGAAGGAGAAGTAAATTCTTCATATTTCATGCGATAGTAAAAGAACGGCGACGTAAACAGCATATTTCACGCATAATCTCACCTGATGGTGATGAGTGTGTGACAGAAGACGATATACAACGGGCTGTTGTACAATTCTACACAAATCTTTTTACGGAGAAGCAAACATAACATCATGATGACATACTCAAATTCATTCCACCTACTATCACCGATGAAGATAATGCCATGTTAACGGCTATGCCGCAATTGATTGAAGTCAAGGAGGCAGTATGGGATCTAGATTCATCTAGTGTTGCAGGCCCGGATGGATTCCATGGAAAATTCTTTAGACAGTGTTGGGACATTGTATGCTTAGATGTGTTAAAAGCAGTCCAAGAGTTCTTCTTAGGTTTAACAGTTCCGCAAGCTATGGCAGCGTCAATGATCACTTTAATCCCAAAGACAAACAATCCAACGTCTTATGCTGACTTTTGCCCAATTAGCCTGACGAATTTTGTGTCGGAAGTTGTTACTAGAGTTATATCGACACGGATGGGAAAGGTTTACCAAGGTTGATATCAAGAGAACAAGCACGTTTTCTGTCGGGTCGTGGTGTATCTGACCAAGTACTTTTAGCGAAGGAAATGGTGCATATCCTGGACAAGTCCAGGCGAGGAGGTCGCATAATCATCAAATTAGACATGGCGAAGGCTTTTGATAGAGTTAGTTGGAACTATCTTCACCGTCTACTTTTATGCATGGGATTTAGTCCATTCTTTGTACATCTGTTGATGAATAATTTGAAGGCAATAAAATTTTTAATCCTAGTCAATGGTAAGCCTTGTGGAGTTTTCAGCCGTAGACGTGGGGTCAAGCAAGGGGATCCCCTCTCTCCCTTTCTGTTCATACTTGCTTCTGAAGGATTTAGTTGTGGATTAAAAGCACATGCTTCTACAGGCTATATTCGAGGATTTGAAGAGTCTAGACTATCCATTCCGTCTCATTTAGGTTTTGCAGACGACTTGTTAGTCTTTCTAACGTATTCAAGTCGTAACATGCAGCACTTCATGCAATTCTTGACTACATATCAACAAGCCTCCAGTCAGCAAATTAATCTCAATAAAAGTCAAGTGATAGTAAGCAGTGGTCTCTCTGGTGCAAGCATCGCAACGTCTCTTAGAATGAGGCTGTGCACTCTACCAGTTATATATTTGGGTGTCCCGTTGCATCATGGGGTTTGTAGAGTATCTCACTGTCAAATGTTGCTGGATCACATGAATAATAAACTAAATACCTGGTCAAATAGCCTTCTGAGTGCGGCAGGCAGATTAACTCTTCTTCGCTCGGTTCTCATGTCACTGCCACTCCATCTATTTGTAGTGACAAAGTTACCTGCTAGTGTTGTAGCTAAGTTGCAGAGTAAATTTGCTGCTTTCTTTTGGGGTAATAAACATCATTAGAGAACATGGGAAATGCTTTGTAAACCAATAGATGAAGGTGGGCTTGGCATTCGTCAAATGAAGTCAATTCAAAAAGCATACGATTGTAAGATGTGGTGGATATATCAACAGAGTGACTCACTTTGGGCGGATTTTATGCATAGTAAATATGGACAACGAGGCCATTTTAGAGAAATGTTGTATGATTCTCCACAATGAAAGCATATTTGTCGTATCCATCAATTTTGCATGACCCATGTAGAAGATGATAGAGAAAGATTGTCTTGGACCCCTGATAGCCAGGGGCAATTCTCCATAAAAAGTGCATATAATGAGTGTCGATGGCGGTTGCATCCTTAATCTCAAGCCGTTGTATATGGTGGTCGGGAGTTCACCAATCAGCTAAGATGTTTATGTGGAAATTGTGGCATGGAGCATTACCAATATCAGAAAACCTAGCTACTTTTACGAATGCTTATCCAACCATATGCCCTTTTTGCAGGAGAGCTAGCGGCGACATTGATCATATGTTTATTCATTGCCCAAGTATATCCTTGTTGTGTAGTAAATATGCTTTTCTGGTTAATGGGCCGATATCTTTCCGTCCATCATTGAGATCTTATTTGATGAGTTGGTGGCTCAAGTCCTCCAACAGGACAATGCTGGGCAATTTAAAGGTGGTGATTCTACATCTCCTTTGTTGGAATATATGGAAAGAATATACTGCAATAACCATTGGAGATGAACCCTTTACCAATCACTAGCTAGAAGAAAGGACACACGTGGATATATACACATGGTGTGTTGCGGCTTCTGGGAAAAAATATGCTGCTTCCCTTCCTCATTAATTAATGCTCACCTTTCACCAATACTTCGGACTACACGAGCTAAAGTAGTTAGATGGCTTACACCACCACCAGGACGACAGAAAATAAATGTTGATGCAGCGGCTGGGAGACATTCCGCTGCAGCTGAAGCAATTGTACGGGATTCACAAGGGAGACTGCTCTCTGCTATTTCTTTTCCATTACCACGTCTATCTCCTTTACATGTTGAGATTCAAGAGGCGTTATATGCTACGGTTTATTATGCTACAAGGTATCATGGCTTCATCTTGGAGACAGATTGTTTGGAGTTGATTAATATGCTAGAGAAGGGACACTCGGTTATGGGAGTCATGCGAGCAGATCTTGATTGACTCCGCATGTTTCTCCATCTCACGCGATCAACTTGGACCTATACTCCACGTGAAACAAATTCGGTGGCACATCATCTAGCTTCAATGGGCTTGACGGCAACATCCTTGATACAATACAATCATCAAAGCAGGCTCCCACCGGTAGCTCGAGGATGTTGCAGCACAGACTTGTACACTTCCTACTTACGGTTTTGACACAAATGATACGTATCTATGTTCCTGCCCACGTTATAAAATGTAGGTAGGTTGGGTATGATTATTCACATTGTCTTGTTGTTTGGCATTTAATCTTTCAGCATTTAATAAGATATTGGACTAACTACCACTCTTATCTTTGTGCATGCTGGACTTTGGAACATTGGAGGATACCGCTCAAAACAACCATCAACAACTTGGATATCAAAAGTGATCTTTGGAGGATAATGCTTTTGCTATTTATTTGTAACAATTCAGACTGGATAAATATGTACTCTTTTTCTTTCGTGCAGGATTTTATCCACAAGGGTAGTTTTGCCTGCCAAGGTTTTAATGAGGCATATCATATTCAGTCTGAATTCCACGTCCCCTTATTGGCTTTACCCATAGATTATAGGCCACATAGTTGTTATTTGTTGTTATGCCGTGATTTTATTTGTAATATGGTTTTCCTCCGCCAAAAGTGAGGCTTCAAATAAATAAAATCTGGGGACCGAGCCCGTTTATCAAAATATATATACATACATACATATATGTATATGTATATGTATATGTATATGATGTATAGATTTCTAAAAGAATGCGCAGCGGCTCCGACGATTTCGCTGGCGACGGCTCAACATGACTAAACATCGTGTGTTCCATCTCAATTCTCTGCTAAACTTGATCACTTCTCATCTACATTGCCCGGTGCACTTGAATCTACGTCTCTGATCATCAATATTCATATCTAACATTTTTCTAGTTTCATCCGATAATGTCGGATCCACCTGCTCTCACAAAAACTTTTGCGGCGGCTGTTTCCCCCACAGCACTAGAGCTTGCTGCATCAATCCGATCAATATCTCGGTATAAAGGTATGCCTTCTATTTCATTCACAAAAGATGAGGTTGATCGATATTCATTGCCATATAAATATACGTTGGTTGGTTCTTTTTGGCATGGAAGGCCAAATATGAAACAATTATTTGCTTGCATGGAACATATTGGATTTAAAACGACTCCTAAATTAGGACTGCTTGATGATCAATATATTATTCTAACTTTTCAACAACCGGAAGATTACCATAGATGCTTTTACGTCGGTCATGGTCGGTTAACGGCTATATTATGAGGGTGACAAAGTGGACGCCAGATTTTGATCCCAAGATTGATAAACCTATTGTTCCAATTTGGGTTTCCATCCAAGGCATTCCCCTATATTTGCAAAACAAATCAGCCCTGTGGGATATTGCACATATGATTGGTCTGCCATTGAAAATGGATTCTGCAACATCTAATGGATTGAGGCCATCGGTGGTCCGGCTATGCATTGAAGTAGACATCTCTAAGCCACTACCCACACGCCTTCATATTCAAGGGGGAGATCATGAAATCTATCCAACAGTAGAATATGAGAATGTCCCTCTATTCTGCACTACTTGCCGCATATTGGGACATGAGGACAAAAATTGCAAACAACCAATCAATGAGGGACAGGAAATACAACAACAAGAACCAGTACGCAATCCTGTCAAACCAAAGGAAAAGGCTAAACGATGGACACCAAAGAAAAGCAATTCCATGCAATCTGTGATAGTGGAAGAGGAGGATGATGAAGGCACCCTACCAGATGAAAACCTCAATGATGGGAGGCCACATAAAGTCACAAATAGTTTAGATGACAATTCTATAATACAATCAATATCAGAAAAGCAAGATTTGTCTAAAACTGGAGTATCATTGGTCCAAGTAATGGAGGACAACGATGATGTATTAGATGCCACAAGATCAGATTCAGAATTATTAATACAGGATCCACCTGAACCTCCTGCCATGAATCAACCACAAAATAAGCTTTCAGCAGTTTCCCCACTGGATAATCAACAACAGCAAAATCCCATCCATGAAGAACAAGAGTTAGCAGCAGAGGGATCCTTTGCTAAATCTACAGAACAACTGCTGCAAGAACTAGAGGAACCTAATCCAATAACCAGAAGACGTCGTACCAAACAAGAAATGGTTGCCATATACACACAGCCTACTGAAAGGCTAACCCTCTCCTCACACTTATCCTCCTCTTCCTCTCAATGACTTGTCTAGTTTGGAATGTCCAGGGAATTGCGACATCAATGGTCCGCATTCGTAAATTAGTAAAAACTCACAAGCTACATTTATTAGTCATCATTGAACCAAAGAGAGATGCTGTACACTTGACTCAACTACAACGCCGTCTAAAATTTTCACATGCAGAATCAGTTTGTTGGGGGAAAATATGGATATTTTGGACAAGTCAATTTCTCAAACTACTTTCTACAGTATATGAAGAACACTGCTCTCATTTCAAATTCCAGTTAGTTGGAACAGACATTACCTTCTGGTACACTCCAGTATATGGGTTGCATACTGTGACGGAGCACCGTCGATTGTGGAATGCCTTGCAGCACCATCATGATAATTATTCAGATCCATGGTTAATTAGAGGAGACTTCAATACATTTTTGTCAGTCCAAGAACATGATGGGTTATCTTCCCCTTCGATATCCTCATTGGAGGATTTCAGTGACTGTGTTTCTTATTGTCAGTTAATAGACATGCCCTATGAGGGATCCATGTATACTTGGACAAGTGGCCGTGGGTTGGGAATTGTACGGCGAAGATTGGATCGCATGTTATGTTCAGAATCATACAATGCATTGTTTCCAAATCTTCGAGTGAAGCATCTTGCGAGATTAACATCTGATCATACTCCGTTACTCCTTCGTTCAACACAGTCATCATTCAGTGGGCCTAAATCCTTCCGTTTTCAGAACATGTGGGTAGAACACCAAGAGTTTCATAATTTTGTGAAATCGTGGTGGGAGTCTTACCCCAAAATAGGAGGCATGCGAGGATTATACAACAAACTGCAGCAACTGAAAAAAGATCCTCAAGCATGGAATAAAAATGTTTTTGGTAATATCTTTGATCAAGTATCACATTTGGAGCAGGGACTAACGCGATGTGAAACCCTTTTTCACGCAAAGCCCTCACCAGAAACACGCATGCAATATCATGAAGCTCAGGCGAAATACAAGATAGCTAAACGCAAGCAACTGCTATACTGGGCTCAAAAAGCAAGACAGAAATGGATAGCAGAAGGAGATGCCAATACGTCGTTTTTCCACAATATTGTGAAAGATAGGCATTCGCGCCAGACAATTCACCAAACACGCGATGAGGCAGGTTTTGTCATTGACACATAGAGCGGCATACAACAGGTAGCAGTAGAGTATTATAGACGATTGTTTACGGCAGAGCCAATTTCGGATGATGCTTCTATTCTAGAACATATACCACATCTCATATCTTCAGTGGATAATCAACTGCTCATGGCTTTACCATCACAATTAGAGGTGAAATAAGCAGTTTGGTCACTTGATCCAAAAAGTGCACCTGGTCCAGATGGATATAATGGATATTTCTTCCGCAGCAGCTGGGATATAATCCGAAATGATGTACACAAAGCAATGCAGGAATTCTTTCTGGGCATCCCTATACCAAAGGCAATGGGTAGTACATTAATAATATTTCTGCCAAAGACCCATTCTCCGCGTTCATTTTCTGATTATAAGCCTATTAGTCTAGCAAACTTCGTATCTAAATTAGCAACTCGTATTATTGCAACACGACTACAACCTCTACTCTAGAAAATTATTACATTTGAGCAGGCAGGGTTCGTAAAGGGTAGAGATATCTCAGATCAGATTCTTTTGGCTCGCGAGATGGTACACTTGCTGCACATGAAATCTAGAGGCTCCAATGTTATCATAAAACTGGACATGATGAAAGCGTTTGATAGGGTGAATTGGACTTTTCTCTCCAAACTGCTGGCAAAATTTGGCTTTGCAGAAAGATTTATCCAACTTATCTTCAATCATCTAAAAGGCACAAACATTTCGATATTGGTCAATGGCATACCTTCAGGATTTTTCCAACCATCAAGGGGTGTCAAGCAAGGAGACCCTTTATCACCCATACTATTCATCCTAGCATCCGAGGCATTTTCAAGGGGCATTAGTCATATGGTTGAGCAAGGGATCATCATACCATTTTCAGCAGGCCGGCCTAAAATAATTACCCATCTAGCTTTTGCTGATGCTCTATTGGTGTTTATTAATGGTGGGCTGCGAAATCTAAGGAAATTCAAGAAATTTTTGGAACTATATCAGACAACATCGGGCCAAGCAGCAAACTTTCAGAAAAGTCATTTTCTCCCGCCAGCCTATCTTTCTAACAATCAAATTCATCGGATGGAACAGGTATTACACATGACAGTAGTTACTATGCCAATAAAATACTTAGGAGTCCAATTGCATCGGTGTAAAGAAAGAGCAGCAACCTTTGCGAACCTGCTCTCCATAATTCAGGCAAAACTCTCGATGTGGCAAAACAAGTTCCTTACTCAAGCTGGCAGATTAATCTTAATCAAACATGTTCTTGCTGCAATACCACTACACCTACTATCGGCATGTCAACTACCACAGAGTATCATTCGCACAATAACAAGAATGATGGTCAAATTTTTTTGGTAGAGCACGGACACAAGGACTTGTCACGCATGGATTTCGAGTGCTCAACTGTTCGGACCAACATCTGAGGGCGGTCTAGGATTGAGAACATTAGAAGATCTACAAAAAGCTTACTCATGCAGAATATGGTGGAGATATCAGGAGAACAACTCTCTATGGAGTGAATTTCTACATGCAAGAATGCCAATCGAAATTCTTATGACATACGTATCACAGATTCTCTGGTCTGGAAACGTATATGTCGAATACATACATTCTGCCATAATAATCTGGAAGTAGACCAATGCACCATTCGAAATGCTAATGATCAGATCCGTGTAGTCAGAAACTCTCGTATATCATACAGATTCATTTGGCATAAACACATTCCCCCTCACATCCGCTTGTTTCTGTGGTGTTTGTATCAAGGTGCAACTCCTCTTCCTGAAAATCTGCAGAAGTTTGTTTTTATTCATCCCACGCAATGTCATTTCTGTCTCAAGTTGCAAATCACAGTGGATCATTTATTCTTGAATTGCTCCGACATCACTGGAATCTGGAAAATGTATGCGGCTCATTTGGATGGTCATTCAATCAATGTCAGAAGTCTGCAGCAAAATTTAATTCAATGGTAACACTTAAAGGCATTCTCAGAATTGTGGCTCCATCTATCATTGTATGGGAGATCTGGAAAGCTTATACATCCATAACTTATGGTGATGACGTTGGATAAATGCAACAGTTCTTGAAAATATTCGACGCACCTTATATGATTGGTCATCTGCGCAAAGAGGAAAGAAGTTTGCAATCTCAGACCATGCCTTAATTGATCTTGGATTATCTCCAAAGCTCCGTCCATCTAGATGCATCATCGTCCAATGGCTCCATCCTCCGCCGGGTAGATTGAAGTTGAACACAGATGCAACCCATGGGAGATTTTCTGTAGCTGCTGGAGCAATCTTGTGTGATAGCTCTGGTACATTCATGGGGGCAATTTCGTTTCATTTACCGTTATCTACACCAGCCACAGCAGAATTTCAAGCAGCATATATTGGGTACTTATACTTCGCAACACAGTGGGAATCCATTGATGTGGAAGTTGATGCATATGGAGTAGTTTTAGCAGTACAAAATAATATGGATGTTCATGCGACAATATTCCGCGAACTGCTACGGTCATCATCAGCTGAATTAACACACATTCCACGTGAGGCAAATCAGCCAGCGCATTTTTTAGCTCAATATGGCCAATTCCAACAAAAGCTTACTGTTTTTCCCACGGTAACATATCTACCATCAATGGTTCGGGCATGTTATCAAATGGAGAACACACCACATCATAGACATGACCTTGGCTAAAGCTCAAAATAGTTGCCCATATCGCAAGATATGGGCAACATGGGTAAGATTCGCATTCTGCAATATGCTACCTGTTTGCATCACTCTACATCTAGCAATTACAAATTTCCAGTTGCCCATATCATCAGATATGGGTAACATGGGTAATCTGTTACACTCTACCTGATGCTGCAACTCAAGTGCCATTACATATCCCACCACTCATCATATTGCTATATTCACTAACTCGCTTTTGTTTCTATGCATGGCATTATGGACGCAACAACATATGCGGAGACAATTCTTTTGGACGATCCAACCGAAACTGCGCAACTCTCAACTGCGGCGTGCCACAAACATCAAGCGCATTTTCACGTCATATTCACATATTCACTCCTTTCATATAAATATGTACGCTTTTTTCCTTCGCCAAGGTTTTATCCACAAGGGTGGTTTTACTTGGCAAGGTTGTAATGCGGCATATCATATATGATTGGAGATTAGATATTATATGCTCGTTGTACTATTATTATTCGTTTATTGAAATTTTTGTAATATGGTTTTCCTCCGCCATATGTGAGGCATAATAAAATATCTCTTTTACTGTTAAAAAAATATGTATATGTATATGTATATGTATATGTATATGTATATGTATATGTATATGTATATGTATATGTATTTGTATATGTATATATATATGTATATGTATATGTATATGTATATGTATATGTATATGTATATGTATATGTATATGTATATGTATATGTATATGTATATGTATATGTATATGTATATGTATATGTATATGTATATGTATATGTATATGTATGTGTATATTTAGGTGAAGGACGGGTGATACCGTCCGAGTATTTTATTAATAATTAAGCAAGTGAAGTAAAGCTAAGACCCAAAAAGATCTAAAAATTGTAGAAAGCAGTAAAATACAGCAAAGTAAAACATGTAAACGCGCAGTATTAACAAATTAAATGCAGTTCTTGCGTGGTGAATGAACAAAGTGATCGCGGTTGGGCAGCAACTTGAGAGTCGTGGCAATCCATGCATGGTGTGATATCCCAAGCATCTCGCAAGCAGGGAAAGAAAACATTAGAGCATGTAGTAAGTTAGTCAATTTAGGCGTAAATGCATGACTGAGACAGGCCAGGCGTACCGAGGTTGCTTTGGCCATAGCGAGCCAAAGCAACACGGTTTTGTAAACAGCAATCCAATGAGAAGCTGATATCTCCAGTGCAGGCGTCCGTATGTAGTTTCTTCGACAAGAAAAATATCCATATAAATACAATGGCCATAATGAAAACTAATGAAGATACAAGGATTGACCAAACGTATTTGCATACCCAAGTTGTCCGTAGTCCCAAGACTGTGGGCAACAGATATCTATCATCACCAACCCAAAAGGGAGATATGAAAGCTAAATGCACAATGCAACATGAAAGAAACCATACCCATTTTTTTAATTAAAGGATATTTTATTAGCATAAACCCTCACTTATGGCGGAGGAAAACCTTATTACAGCAAATGAAAAGAGGACGAGAGTAGCAGTATATGATTATCAACATCCATATTATATATGATATGCAGCATTAAAACCTTGCATATTAAAACCACCCTTGTGGATAAAAACTTGGCGAAGGAAAAAGCATACATATTTATATAAATGAACTGTTGATATGCGCTACCGTGTAAAATGAAAGAATATAAAAATCAAAAATTACATAAACGTAACAAAACAAATAGCCATGTGAACATCCACTCCTGATGATTGTCCCTTGTCCAGTCGGGAATCGCGTCAGTGGCCAGGAAATTAAGTGCGAGCCGTGTTCCCGTCCATGCATAAAAGAAATGAATGGCTGAGTGAAGCAGAGGTATGAGACATAGTGAAATGTGTAAGGCGAATCGAATGAAGATCATACCAGGTCTGCCTGCACAAACTAATGTGCCGGCAGAGATATAGAAGAAACGCCAATCCATTTGGAAGACTTGCAATAGAAGGTAGCAGCATATTTGTATCAACCATGACCTCATCCCATCGGCATCGGGATATAAAAAAAATGAAACCTGAGTGCATCAATGTCGAGAATATATGAAATACTAAGTTAAACAGATCAATAAACCGTATACAAAGTGTGAGAATGAATCGAATGAGGATCATACCAGGTCTGCCTGTCCCAACTAAGGTACAGGCAGAGACTGCGATAAATTGCCAATCCATGTGGAAGACCTGAAGGTTAAGGAACTCGCAAATTTGCAGAGGAGAGGTCTAATGCGATGGCACCTCGAACGAGTGATGGCAGATTGTGCCGCGAGTAATACCGGGTGTGAGGAAACATCATCGCATGCTGTGCAAGATAATGTGCAGCCATATTGCCTTCTCTGTACACATGAATATAATCTAGTCGACGGTGATGTAGTAGTATCGATAATAGCCGAAGATGATAGTTCCCAAAGATAGGATTTGGCTGTCTCAATCGTGTAATAAGTTGCGCACAGTCAGACTCTAGAACAAGAGATCGATAAAGTTGTAGAAAATATAACAGACCAAACAATGCAGTCTGAGTCTCCGCTGCAAATGGCGTACTATGTGGAAGCCAAAATGAAATTTCCCTCACACAAACACCCAAATGATCACGTAATATTGCCCCTCCTGCGGCGTTATGCCTACCCACTGATGCATCGATATTCAACTTTAGCCGACCGGATGGTGGTGTTTGCCAACGAACAATATGTGGTCACGGGGGCCGAATTCTTGGGATCCATGAAAGTCGTAAGGTGTGTGTCGCTGCGAGCTTTGATCCTTGTATAGATTTGACCCATATCTCAATATTATAATGTATTGAAGCTCGTAGGGTAGCAGGAGCAAATGAGTTAGAATCCCCATACACTAATGTCGAATATGTTCGCCATATGCTATAGACAATAATAGCTGGAACGATGATTTTTAAAACCCCAAATAGAGACGAGAACGAGGAGCGATACCACCAAGATAGCAAGTACTGTCGAAGATGTAGCGAGATGGGCAATGGACCAGATAATTCGAGCGCAAAGAAATTCCAAAGATGGTGAATGTGACTACAGTAGATGAAAATATGGTCTATCGTGGCCGAATGTTGTTTACAAAATGGACACTCTGTGGGTCGAGCAGTAGAATAGCTGCCTATATAATCCTCAAATGGTAATGCCATGTGGAAAATGCGCCACAAAAGTAATTTTATGGTAGGGGAATGATGCTTATACCAAGTGAATTTAGCAGAGAGCAGTGCAGGCCTTGCAACACGACAAATGTCGTAAGCCGATTTCAGCGAAAACTCACATGATTCTGTCAGTTTCCATGTCAGATGTGGTCCCGAACCTTCCGTCTGAGCAATGCAGTGAACATGGATTCTACAAATCAACTTCCATATCGGCGAATCCTGAAGGCGTGGGATGTAATCGCCTCTGCTGCCATATTTTACATGCATGTATTTACTCCATAGGGTGTCGTGTTGATGATATGACCACCATATTCGACAGTGATATGCCATTTGTAAGCTAGTAAGATCTCGAAGTCCTAGTCCTCCTTTTTCAAAAGGCAAAGATATTTTAGACCAAGCAACCCAATGATGACAATTACCCCAATAAAAAGAGGCCATTTTCCTTTCAATGACCTTGATGACTGACTTTGGCAAACCTCCAGCTGTAAAAATATGTAGTGGAAGGGCTGAGATCACTGAGCGTAGTAGCACCAAGCGGCCTGCAGCGGATAAAAGACGCAAATGCCATCCTTGAAAACGGTCATCAATATGCTGCAGGAGGGATGTACAATATCTTGCGCGATTTATTCCCTTGTGTAAATATGATCAAAGATACCGAAATGGCAGTGCGGTGCTGCGCATGCCCAATATTGTTTGAAAAGCACGACATTGGTGAGCTGGAGTGCTGGCAGAGGGTATGGAACTGCTTTTGTGATAATTAATTTTTTGTCCCGATGCAATTTCGTATGATGTTAAGAAAGAATGAAAGCGTCTTAGATTGCGGTGTGTACCCCGAAGGAAAATAAGTAGATCATCTGCATATGCTAAATGGGTGATGGCAAATCGGATATGTCCCAGTCGGAAAGGTTGCAGTCTGCCAGAGTCAACTAAAGATTTGATGCCCCTGCTAAAACTCTCCGAAGATAGAATGAACAGTAGCAGAGAAAGTGGATCCCCCTGTTTGACCCCTCTGTATGGTCTGAACGAAACCGAGGGCTGGCCATTAATCAATACTGACAGTGTGGTTGCTCTCAAGTGGTTTAGGATTATACGAATAAAAAAATGGAGAAACCAAATTGACGCAATAACAATTCTTGATACTCCCAGCTAACGCGGTCAAATGCTTTCATCACGTCCAATTTTAAGCATAACTGGGATTCCCCTTTGTCAAGCATATGTACCATCTCACGTGCCATTAGAACTTGTGAAGAGATATCATGGTCTGGCAAGAAACTTGTCTGTTCCGGAGATATCAACTTATGAAGCAAAGTGCCCAATCGTGTAGCTATAATCCTCGTACAAACTTTACTCAGAAAGTTCGTAAGGCATATAGGGCGGAAATTACTGAAAGTGTGAGGAGACTGAGTCTTTGGTATCAAAGTAATCAATGCGCTAGCCATTACCGAGGGTTGCGGCACCCCGAGAAAAAACTCCTGAACTGCTTTAACAACATCAGAATGAATAACTGGCCAGCAAGTTCGGTAGAACTTACCATGAAATCCATCAGGCCCTGCTGCACTCTGCGGGTATAAATGCCATACTGCTTCCTTGACCTCTGTTGTCGTCGGTAATTGCATGAGCATAATGTTGTCATCTTCGGTTATCAGACATGGTATATGCGATAATATGGCTGAATGATTATATGTAGGCTCCCTTGCAAATAAGGTTGTGTAAAAAGAGACTGCTTCTGTCATAATTTCTGCTGGGGTCGTATGCAGTGCTCCGTATGATGAGCGAATTTGTTGAATACGAAGAGTAATGCGTCGTCCTTTGACAATAGAATGAAAATACCGGGTATTTGCATCACCCTCATTGATCCATTTGACCCTCGCCTTTTGTTTCCAAAAATATAGCTCATAAGTAGATGCCTGCAATACTCGGCTTTGGCATGGTGATATGCTTCCCTAGTTGCGTCGGTGGGGTCGGCCTCCAAAATTTCCTCAGCATGATTAAGATGTGATTCCGCATGCATAAGATTTTGGAAAATATTACCAAAGATGTCTTTATTCCAACATTGGATGTCTCTTTTCAGAGAAAATAACTTCGAATAAAAACCATACATACCTCCTGTAGTCGGATATGACAACCATGCATTCTGCATGTAATTATAAAAATCTGGATGAATCAGCCAGGAGTCCAAGAGACGGAACGTGCGACGTCCACTGGACGTATGGAGCCGACATTCAAATAGCAAAGGTGTGTGGTCCGAAGTTACCCGCGGAAGATGCGTTAACTGCATATCTTCAAACACATCTTGGAAAGAGGAGTTAATAAATAGCCAATCTAATCTGCGACGAACACGACCAAATCCCCTACCATCTGCCTAAGTAAATCTTGGCCCTTGATATGAAGGCGCCATAAGAGAACAACGTTCAATACAATCATTGAAGTCCTGTAAGATAGTCAGTGGTGGATGCGATCGGCCCTGGTGATCTTCAAGGTCACGAAAAGTATTAAAATCACCGCCAATTAACCAGGGAAGAGTAGAGGAATCAGCAAAGGCACATAATGAATTCCAAAGTGGATGACGTAATGATGCCGAGTGTTTGGCGTACACAACAGAAAAAACAAACTTGAACTGTAGCGGAAGAAACAGCAGAGTAAAACAGACAACTTGATCTTGATCATATGAAGCAAGCAAACGAAAATCCGAGTCACGCCAGAAAAACCAAATTTTTTCAGACTGAGAAGCATACCAATTGGTAAATCCAAGAAGTAAACCAAACGCATCAATATTAGAAGGAGCATGCTTTGGTTCAATTAGAGCAAGTAAATGCAAACGATGTTCAGTAATTAAATGTCGCAACCTAGGTAAAGAGGCACGCATGCCTCTAATATTCCATATTAATGTATTCATTGAGAAAGACTGGAGGCACTTCCCTGCAGAATATATGACGCACTGCGTGTAAGAATCGTGGATGGGGGCAATGGTGGTAAATCCTTCCGTGCACGTCATTTCTGACGAGGGACTACTGGTATAAACTCAGCCTCCTCCGGTGCTTCTTGGAGGCGTGATATCAAGACCTCATCATCTGGAGATGGTGTAATTAACTGCATACGGAGAACTATCTCATCTGGCACAAACATTAATTCCACAGCTGTATCCTCAGGGGGTGATTCCGTGTCCGATGAATGGCCAAAATCAGTGTGTGGCGGATGAGTCTGAAGTGGTGGTTCTGAGGCATCACAGAATATCTCTGCTTGAGTGTCATCATCATGTTCTCTTAACATTTCGGCCTCAGCAATTGGGGCAGTCGGAAGGTCCTGCGCTGGTGCCGTAGGAGACAGACCAGCGACTGGAGGTTCTGCCACTTTCTTCTTCTTGACAGGTGTCCAACGTTGAGATTTTGGACGAGGTGGAGGAGGCGGGGGTGGTGGCGGAATAGAAGAGGTTGATGTAGCACATGCCCCCGGTGCATGTCCCAAACGACGGCATGTAGTACAAAACATAGGGAGATCTTCATAGACAATTGGCTGCAGTATATATCTATTCTTTGCCTGCAAATAAATCTTCGGTGGAAGTTCCTGAGAAACATCCACCTCTACACAAATTCTAGCGACTGATGGTCGCAGTCCGTCGGATGTAGCAACGTCCAACTTGATGGGTGTACCAATAGGACGAACAATCTCGAATAATGCTTCACGACGATGCAAATGAATGGGAAGGCCAGGAAATGCAACCCATATAGAGACAATGGTGATGTCAGTTGTAGGATCAAAGTCAACCGTCCATTTGGTTATGCGCATATGGCATCCAGAAATATGCCATGAACGTCTATAGAAACAGCGTAGGTAATCTGCCTCATTGAGGAAATATAACAAAATATGCGTAGAGTCAATGAGGGTGATGCGAAGATCATGATGGAATCCTATTTTTTCAAATACATCCCTGATAACCTTCAATGGAGGTCGACCATACCAAAATGTACCCACCAAAGAGTGTTTGAATGGTGCAGCAAGTTCTTCAATTTCCGAATCCAAGAATGAGATTAAGGGAATACCTTTGTAGCGAGAGACTGTTTTGGGCGCAATGTTAATCGTTTGAGATGATGATGCTCCGGATACTATCGCCGCAAACGATTGCGGCGGCGCAGGCGGCATTGTGATAGGCAGAGAACAGAAAGACAGCGGCTTTGATCAGCGAGTGTTGGACTGTTCGATAATCAATTTGATATTTTGATCGAAACAGATTGGTGAAAATAGTAGCGGATGGAAGAAACTGCAATTGGAGAAAATGTAGTGTGCGATCGGAGAGAATGTTATCGGAATTGAGCTGTAGGAGTCAGCGACGGCGGCTATTGCCGCGGTGCTTCCGTGATTGCCGGAGCAGCCATCTAAGAGCTATATCCTAAGAAAACATACATATATATATATATATATATATACATATATATACATATATATATATATATATATATATATATATATATATATATATATATATATATAGATATAGACACACACACACATGCACACGGGGCATAGGATTTCAAACTTGATTCTTCCCAAAAAAAAATTGCAATGTCTTTTATTATTAGGTCAGTCCAAATTCTTTATATATATCAATTTTTTAATCTAATAATTTAAGACAAATATGATGATTATCACAAAGAGACTTTTAAATGAACACCTTCTTCCTCTTTATCCTTCCATTTCTTTCTGTATTTTCATTTTGTGTTTTCTTTTTCTTTCATGAAGATGTCAAAAGATTTTAATCTTTTTCTTCGCAGCTGATTTTTTACATCGCATTAGTTGATAACACATCCTTGTTTATTGATTTTTACTTCGTGATTTATTCTTACTCAATAGTAATATAAACGATGGTGCAGGGCTAGCCTAAAAAAATAAATAAATAAACAATGGTATATATTTATGCCGTTAAAGTGTGCGAAAATCAATTCTCTTTTTCTTGCTTGTCTTTCTTTTTGGCTCGTACACTTTGAAGCATTTTCTTAGAAAAAGATATGATTGGCAACCTACTTGCAAAATTTCTCAGCTAATTTTAAGGATAATGGTACATATTTGACAAAATAACAATATAATTCATGGCGAAATTATAACGTAAAGTAAAAAAGGGAGAATATATTTTTATATCATCTTTCTTTCATTTATCAATACATGTTATTTACGTTAACATGATAACGCTACCTTTTTACCAGGCTTAAACCAACAGACCACCAATATTTTGACATTTTCATAGAGTTGCGCCTGTTGGTACTTGGAAGGGTGAAAAAAACGAAAGAGATCCAGTGACGCGAATGGCAGGGGGACACGGCAGACGCGTCTAATAAAGGACTGACACGTGGCCCCTTATGAAAAGCAAAACAAAAAACTCTGCTACAGTTACACGTGTCCTTCCTAATTGGTCGCGTCTGCTGTGTTTTCCCTCCCACCATGTCACCGAAACCGGACCCAAAAAAAAGGCATGAAGATGTGACAATACCGTCGTAGGCATAAAACAATATAATACATATATAGAAAGGCCTATTGCTACCATTTTTATATATTTTTACCATTTTTGTTTCGAAGTCTATAATTATCTTATATAGCAGACGTTATAACCGTAAAAAAATAAATAAAATAAAATAAAATAAATAATAATATCCACATAGTGGTGTGTGTGTGAATGCCGTATAAATTGGGGGAGGGGGAAAATTTGGTTGGTTATTTAATTTTTGAATTAATACCTAAATTATCTAAACCTTATATTTTCCATTTATCATAATCCCTAAAATCACTCCCCTACCTCAAATAAAACTCTCCAAACCCCCTTTAGCCTAGAAATTCCAGCGACACCTTTTTCTTCTAGGAAAGAAAATGGCAGAGAGTGAGGGCCAAAAGAGAGATAAGGAAAAAACGAAAAAAAGAGAGGAAAAAGAACGAAAAAAGCGAAGAAGAAGGAGGCTAGCGAGATCCCCAAATCCGAGTTCTAATTCATCAATCATATTCATTTTAGCGTCAATCGAGGTAAGTGTCATCTCCCTCCTCAAATGAGTACGATTCAAGCATGTGTTAATGTGTTTGTTGTGTGTTTTGTCGTTTTTATTGGTTTAAGTGATGGCATGATATGTGGTTTGATGCAAAACCATGATCTTCGGATGTGTAGGGATTTGTTTGGGGTCTATGTGCCTTGAATTGATAAAAAGGGGTTAAAATCGGAATCGAAATGGCATAAATCTTTGTGTAAAACCGTTGTATAATTTTATTTTAGCCTTAGAGTAGGTTCTCATACGTTGAAAATAGGAAAAAATTCGGGTTGGATCGAAAACCAGGCCAGGAAGGCCGCACGTGTGCCTCACGCGCCGCTGGAGGAGCATCACACGTGCTTCACTGGGGGAAATTAGCAAATTATTAGAAAAAATGACATTTAGGGTCGGCCTGCTAGCGCGCGCTGTCCGGGCTGGACCCTTAACATGCCAATGGTTAGCGTGCTGCAGGACCAGGCCCATGAACTGTAAGTAAAAAAAATATTTCAGGCGGAAGGGACATGCCAGCTAACGGGCCGGGCTGGATGGCCAGCGGGCCCAACCGAAGGCAGGCTGGCCCATTACTTAACAATATAAAAAAGAGGGCGACTGGCGCAGG
>AP025045.1:38633936-38759582 GCA_036186865.1 Eustoma russellianum
ATATATATATATATATATATATATATATATATATAATTATATACATTCGGCATTAAGGCCATTTATGCAATATAATGACTTAAGTTTCATGTTATGTTCACATATGCGTATAAGATGTGGAAATGAATAAAGTATGGTATAAGTTGAGGTATTTGTATGTGAGGAGTTAAAGGAATTAGGAATTAAAAATTAATTTCCTTAAGTATTGGAATATGAGTTGTATTTGGAAAATACAAATTAAGAAAGTGGTGTTGGATGAAAAATGAGGAAAAGGGGCTGTTTTGGTTGCTATGGCCGAATGGCCACCTTTGATGGTCAAAGTGGGATTTTCTTTAAGTTATGACATGTAGGATGAAAATAAGTAAGTGATGTTATAAGTTGTAGTCCTACCATAATACTTCATATGACCAAGTCTCATGTTGCACGAAAATAAAGTTTGAAAATTTGTTTTGTCGCATCGCATGTTTTTAAAAGTTTTAAGCATACGAATAATAAACACGAGACGGATGATTCCAATGACCCATGTTATGTTATGACCATATTATGTTATGTTATGTTGTAGCGCTGTCCTGACATCAGGACCGGAGTGATAGGTGTCAGGGGCCCATGTTTACATTTTGGCTGAGTGTAATACTGGGTCTGGGACACGGGATCTCAGTCGTAATGCGTCACCATTAGCACATGTACCTATGTTCATGATGTTATGTTGTACATGCACTATATGGGGAATCATTCTGTATGTCGTGTGTTATTATTCTTATGAAAAGTGCTATATTCAATGATGAAAATATTATGTCTTCATGTTATGAAAATGTCATGTTATACAAGTTTTGAATATGTCATTTTACGCAAGTTATGAAAATCACGTCAAGTTACGAAAAGTCATTTTATGAAAAGTCATGTTTTATGCATCATGTCATGATCATGTCCCTAGGTGATGATTAGAATATTTGTACGACCATTATGCCTTAAGATGATTAAGGAAGATTATGCATGTAGAAGTGATGATTGTAAGTGATGACCTTAGCATAAGATGGATTAGTGTTCAAGTATGGAAGGTAGGCTAAGGAAATGCTGAGGAAGAATGATATGATCTCTAAGGTATGATGTAAAATCTTATGTTCTGTTTTATTCTTATATATCATGTTATTATTTGTAAACAGAGATGTGATTATGTATGTTTGTTACTTTATTACTACTTATCACCCCGTCTCCCCATGTATGATCCACATGAAGTATCTATAAAGACTACTTGCTGAGCGATTAAAAGTTGGTGGCTATCGCTCATACTTGCCTCATAACATTTCAGAGAACAGGAACTCTGACGCCTTGTTCATTGAGGAGGAACCCCAGATAGAGTATCTGTAAGCTGAGATGTAGGCCGAAGCTATGTACCTGCTGTGTTGAGCTTTATTTCATTGTGATGTAATAAGACTATCGTGAGACATTGTATTTGTGGTTTGTACGCATTTGAACGATTTGTATTATTATGCATGTCGTGAGCTTATTTTTATGTTGCTTCCGCTATATCGATTACGATTCATGTCGACATGCACATGTATAGTATCGACGCCTTGTACTACTCGTAGTAAAGTATGGCGGGTGCATCGTACCAAAACCCTAGTCCCGGACGGGGCGCTACAATAAGACTGGACTTGAAATGAATGGACATAAACAAAAAGAAAACGACAAAAAGATGGTGGAATAAAGTAACCTTCCTTCTGATACCAATTGATGCGTGCAAACGTGGGCTGCAACACTTTCCAACCTTCAAACGTCCTTCACTAGGTTTAGACACAAGGAAGAAGACTTCCCTTTGCTTCCTTAGTGATATAAACGATTGGATCAAACGAGCAAGAACCATGACTTCAAGATGGTGGTTGATCAGGCAAATCGAATGGCCCTCCTGGATGGCACCTTAGAGCAATGGCAACACCTTTAAAATGCTCAACTTTAAAGGATATTAACCTAGGTTTTTAATGCAAAACCAAGAAAACAAAGTCTCACAAGATGGAGAAAATATAAAGTTTTATTTCATGAATGTTCTCCCCCTCAACTTTCGGCCAAAGGCCTTATTTATAGGCAGAGACCAAGGATTTTTTCATGTTAGATGTGATCAAATATTATTTCAAATAATTTAGCTAACAAGTGTTTAAAATTGAAACTTGTTTGAAATTCAAAACTAAAACAAATTCTAGCTAAAATTTGAATTGGTTGTTGATTGCCTTCTCCACTACATCCAGCCATGTATGAGTACTAATGAAGGTGTTGGAGACTTGATTTGATGTTGATAAAGTGATTGGAGTTGAATTCAAAGGGTGGTTGAAGACTGAATCCAAATTGAGTTTGAATTTAAATTCAAATTTGGATTCAATTTTGAGATGTGATCTAATCTCCTTCTTTCCTCCAAGTTGGCATGTGATTGAGCTCCAAGGATGGTAGATGACTTGTCTTGCATCTTGAATTTCAAATCTCAGATTAGTTAGAACTTGAAATTCAAATCATGTTTGAATTTGATTTCAAGTTTAAATTCAATTTTGATCTCCATTTTGACTATATCATGGACGCCCCTATCCTTGGTGATTGAAGATAATTTTGAGCTAACTTTTGAAAAGAAATCCTAGCTTGGTCATGCCTTTCAAATGCCATTTTGAAGTTGTCTTTATTGAGACAAACATTCTTCTCAAAACAAACATTACTTTTGTCTTATTCTGCGACACACGCCTTTAAAGTGAGCTTGTTGACCTTCATTTGTCATGAAACTTTGCATGTACCTGTTTTCCTACAAGGCAAACACATAGAAACAAGGATCACAAGAAATCAAAACAAAATCAAAATAAAGAAATAGTCTCACACGCACAAAGACCAAACGTTCATAATATGTGCTCAATAAGGTGAACCCAATGAACCTTAGGTTCATCTTGCACATGCCTATACAAGAAGGTTCCAACTTGATGTCCAATTTCTCTAGCCCTCCTTCTTGTTATGGGACCCATGACCTCCTAATGGGATCCCTGATCCTCATCAATTATACTTTGCACGTGATGAAAAAGCAGGAGTGCGATGAGATATAACGTGTGGTGTACTAGAAGCCTTTTTATGTTGTACACTTGTCTTGAACGCATCTGGTTTCTTAGACGGGGATAAAATAAATTTGATTGGATTATTTTGTGTTTCATTTTTGTCAACATATCCTAATCTGGTTTTGTCACTTTCATGCTTTTGTGAGGAAATGAGGCGATCTAGCATGTTCGTACCCGTATCGAACTGTTTTACCATTCTTTCTAGATCTGCATTTCTTGATTTCAAATTTGAAACCTCGGCTTTCAATTTATTGTTTTTGGATATTAAGGATGGAATTTCAGATCTCAATGAAACAATCAAATTAGACGACTCCTCTTATGAATCGTTTAATTGAGATACAAGATTTGTGTTAGAGGATTCTAACACTTTCTTGTCTTCAATTAAGCGTTTCTTCAAGATATTGAATATACAAATCATGATACGATGGTTCAGAATCGGAATCAGAATTGGAATTTACCTCATTTTCAAAAGATGGAGGCCTTTGGCTTGACATACCTTCTTGTTTGGTTTCGTGGCCAGTGGATGCTACCTCACAAAGATTGTTATATCTTCTTATCGTGAGTGTGCCTGCACTCTGATACCACTTGTAGCACCTATATAGCACCACTAGAAGGGGATTTGAATAGTGAGTGCAGAAAATTTGGTTTTTAAAAACTTTTGGACCAAAAAACTCACTTCTGAAAACAGTTTCTGTTTTCAGACCCTGATTTGAATTATTTAGAAGACCTAGTTATAGACATCAAAAAGTTGTGAAATTTGGTGAGGATGTACTCTCAGAGGTTATGAGAGACTCATGCTAATTTCAAATTAAAACTCCAAGGATAACCCCTTTAAGATCTGTTTTTGGTCAGATTGCACAAATCTGCCTGAAACTGTACTCCGAATTGAAAAATTTATTCCTATTTATTGGTATTTCTAACTAACCCGAAACTTTTATGATTAGACCCCCAAGATGTGTAGTTTAGTCGGTTAAACAGTTTTTGAAAACTCATTTGTGAAGTATGTCAACCACGTTGATGTTCTCAACCTTTGCAAATCTAAAAATCAGATTGCACTAGTCTCAGAACTAATAAGGTTTGACTGACTTATACTATCCAAATGGGGTGAAACTTACGCCAAATGAAAACTAGGAGATGTGGCTATGTTTCTGATAAATTTTATGATTTTTGAAATTCGTCCCGGCTATCTTGGTCTGACCCATACTCAACAAATATTACTCAAAGTCTGGCTCACATGGAAGGATTAGTAGTAGGGGTGAGTGATTGGGAAATCACCCATAGGTTACCTGTCTTTTCCCAGAAAGGAACCATGCTTACAAATACATACAAATATACATAAAGAAAAGAAACAACAAATATATAAACATAGAAAGAACAACAATAACTGAAACATAAGATAACCACACACTCATTCAATCAAATGCAATGACAACTTTATGATGCATGCTCCTTCTCACTGCCGTGTCACACACAACACTTTTTATCTCACACAACATGCTCATTCTATCCATGATATGTTATGCATGTCCCGAGTCCTATTCCTCGTTCTGTATCGTGGAGTCAGCGTATCTCTCGCACCGTATCGTTGAGAGCGTAGATCCCACTCCGTATCGTGGAGTCAACTTAGATCCCGCTCTGTATTGTCAACGTATATCTCACTCCGTATCATGGAGTCAACGTAGATCTCGTTCAGTTACATGGAGTCAGTGTCCCGAAGGGTCACACACACCTGTATCGTAGGGTCACACGCCCTGAAGGGAATCAAATGTACCTGTATCGTAGGGTCACACGCCCGAAGGGATGCAATGCAATGTACGTTCCATGAATACTTCACACATAATCCAAAGTATCCATACTCATATGTATACCTGTGCCTATACACGTGCATATATACTTGTATGTATACCCTCACCTTATTCTGGTGCATCCATACTTTTATACATACCCGCGCCCATACACTTGCATATATACTTATACGTATACCCCCATTTTTTCTTTTTTCGTCCTTTCCATATTTTTTTAGAATTTATTTTTCTAATTTCTGAATTTATTTCTCATACAATTAATTTACTCTAATTATTAGAAATGTCATAAAAATATTGTTAGCCATCACTTATATTTTTCCTAGCTTCTATTAAGTTTTCCATTACTTTATACTATTTATTTCATATTTATTTCATATTTATTTTCTAATTATTTTAATTATTTGAATTAATACAACTTCACAAATTAGATGAAAATATTTTATTTTTAGCATTTTATATTTTCTGGAATTTATTTATATTTTTCTAAAATTTTAAACTAATTTTTATTAATTATTTATTTTTAGAAATTAGTTAATTAATTTTATTACAGCTCAGCCCGCCAGCTCAGCCCTGTGTACCGGGTCAGCCTAGGTCAACCCGACCCGGCTGACATGGATTTTCCTTTTTTTTTTATTTTTTTCAATTAAATCTTATTTTTTCTAACCAAAATAAAATCTTCATTTAAACTCCGGATTGACCCAAACCAGTTTCATTTGACTCCGTTTAACGCAACACACACACTGCAACTAGACATGTCAGCGTGTGTCAGGGGCCACGTGTGGGGCCCACGCACCTCCCCAGAACGCGCGCGTGTGCTTCAGACCTTTTTTCGACTTTCAGTGCAATTCCAACCTAATTTCTGAACTACGTGACCTATTTCTAAGGCTATTCGTGCAATTTTCTATTTTATCGCATAAAAATCCATTCTTTTATTTTCTTTTCGGATCGTACGAACAATATCATCGCACACACAAATATACCCAAGCGTACAAACATAATAGAGCAACATATATACGAAAACAAAATAAAAATTAAAGCAAGCATGATTCAACACACGAAGTGCGGGCAATCCGAGAAGAGGGGAAGCTAATTGTTACGACCCGCACCTCGGGCTAGGGGAAATGAGAACAAAAGGAATTAACGCCGGAATTAGAGTGCGGTCGTTGTACCACGCTGAGCGGTAAATGTTACGCCCTGCACCTCGGGCTTGGGGAAATGAGAACAAAAGGAAATAATGCCAGAATGAGAGTGCGGTCATTGTACCACGCTGAGCGATAAGAAAAATGTGTTTACATTACTATCCCAGTACACTTGTGGATCGCCCCACTAGCAATACAATGAGGTGGTCTTCCATTTTTTTATTATTTCACCAACTATTCTTCTTACACATGATTATCCTTCAACCAATAAGATGAAATGCAAGCCTTACACATTTCTTTTTCCTCCTTTCCTCTATTCCATAAGGCAAGGTGACTAAAGATTCTCCTCTACCACATGCATAAATTTCACCTAAGTAAAAAGACAAGGAAGACAAGAATCGTCTTACATCACCAAATGTCTAACCACTCAACATTCATGCAAATTATTCCATCACATCCTTTCTCTATCATTTTTCTTCCTTCCAAGCCACTTCTTTTCCCCAATGGAATGTCATACAACACTTACAACATTCATCATTTTATTCTTCCAACTCCAACACATGATGAAGAACTCCTCCACTCTTTCTCCCACCTTCTAGATTTCGGCCACTAACCCAAAGAAGGGGCAATACAACTTTCTTTCCATTCTAACCCATTAATTCATTTCTTACACAACCCGTTCTCTATCCAATCGAAATCCATGGAAACTCCATACACCCCACCACACTCATATTTCTCCTTATTTCCCAATGTAAGACAAAATATAAAACCTTCCCCATCCTTCCTTAAGAATTTCGGCTAAAATGGAAGAATAGGAGATAAATACAACTCTTACATGATGTAATCCAAACCAATAGAATTTCATGCAACTCTTACACCTCCACATTCCAACTTGACCAAATAATGGAAAATTTTACTATTCTTTACCATGCAAATTTCGGTTAGTAAAGGGGATAAAAAGACAATAAATAGCCACTTCACCATCCAACCTTACACTCTTAAACTATCTCCACCAATTAAATCTTATGCATTTCCACATACTCCCACCACCACTTTCTTCACCAATGGCTAGGCATGCAAAGTATCTCTTCCACTCCATCAATATTGCACTTTTCTTACACTTCTACCAAAATGATGACACTTTCTCCACCATTTTTTCTCTTCCCAACTTCAACTTTATGAGGAAATTATTTTATTTTTCCTTCTTTCCTACCCCTCTTAGTCACGGTTAGCCATCAAGAAAGGGGGCAAGACTCTTTTCAAGATCATTTTTCACTCTTCATTTCAAGAAATTTTTACAAGCAAACTTCTCTCTTTAATATCTCTCTCTCCTAAAAGCAAAATTTTCTTCTCCTTTTGGAGTCCTCCAAAATGTGAGCAAGGAAGAGGGAATTCCACACTTACTCCACTTTCATTTATTTATCTCATTTTACATCAACAATTTTCACACTCTAGGACTCCTTTCATTCTCCCTCTCTCTCACTCTAGTATAATTCTCCCACCTTAATTCCTCCCTTGATCCGAGAATATCTAAAGCCAAGAGGAAGGAAATTTCTTCAATATTCAAAGAGATCTAAGCTTCCTAAGTGTAGGAAAACCAAGGTAAATCTATTATCCTTCTCTCTAAACACCTTGCTCTTCATCCATTCTTCTAAAAGACCTCATTCTCTCCTCTCTTAGGCCTCTCATCCATAAGTCATATAGTGAAGGAGAAAGAAATTTCTTGAATTGAAAGGTGGACATCTTCGAGGATTTCCAAAGGTAAGTTTCTTAAGAATTGATCTTAGGCAATTCTTAGGCATTACATTTCCAAAATGACTCACTTTTCCTTTTATTTTGGTCATTAGGCCGAAATTTACCAAGGGGGGAGAGAAAGAAGCAAACTTTTCCTTCTTAAGTGTAAGAATCAAAGGAAAAGACAAGTATTTCTTCCTAGTTCCTTCAAGGAAATTGAAATCTAAGTTTAGTATGCTCATTAAGGATCAACGAATCATGCATGCAACTAAAACTATGGTCTCTAAGTTTTGTTGACATGAAAGAAGGCTTGCACGTTGAAATTGTTGATGCATGTGTGCTTTTATTGAATGAAACCATCAAGTGTGTTTAGAATACTACTCTAATCTAACATGCAAGATGAAACTTGGACACTGATGGACCATTTAGGCTGAATATGGCAAGAAGAATGCATCTTTCCTATTATTTCTACACTTAGATGCAAAATGGTAGACATATGAGTATGTTATGCTAATAAGTGTGCTAATAATCATTTCCTTTGACATTTTGATGCATGCACGTTATTTCTTCTATGGATTATCATGGAAATAGAGAATGGTATCTTATAATGATGCAATATTCATTACTCCTTTATGCATGTATACTAAGATGCTATCTTTGAACATCATCCATGTTATCATCACCATTTTCCTTTCCATAGGGGATGGCCATGACTCCCTTTATAGTCCATGAATTCATCACCATCATCATGATGTGTACTTTGATGATCATGGTCTTATAAAGGGAAATGACATAGAAATCTCTATTTCTAGCTTCATATGTTGTATGTTATGTGTAGCATAATCATCACCATAAGATGATACATACTATGTACTTGCATGTTATTTTAGTATGATCATCATCAATACACTTTCATTTTTGTGGTTATAAACATGTATGTATGATATGACTTGAGCATGTTATCATTTAGTATGATTGATATACATTAGAAACATTAGGAACATCAAGATTTGTAGATGACGAGGAATTTCATTTTAAACACCCCCACTTTCGGTCAAGGCTTGAAAATAAGTAACTTTGATGCGCAAATTATTGTTGGAATATATTTTGTAACTATGACATGCACACAAATGGAAAAGGCCATAAGTGTCACAATTACCTAATATGGAAGTCTAAATTGTTGGGTCACATTACTTTCGTCCAAATGGCTTTTTGGTATTTAGACTAACAAGGTTCAATATGAATTAATTTTCGTGAGACCACAATACTAGCATAAACTACAATTGGCTAAGACAATTAAAGTCCAATGGAATTTTATAAGAGAAGAATGAACAAAATGAAATTGGAATAAGAGAGCCTTTCAGTCGTAAGCCCAATTTTGGCCATCATCAATAATTAAGGTAACTTTAGACCCTACATATGAGTATGAGTTAAGTATGTTTTAAGATTAGCTTAATTGATAAAATGATATGGCTTGAATGTCTAACATTATGAATACGAAAATTCTCCAAGTCAAGATATATGGCCCAAAAGATATAACTCAACCCACTATTATTATTATAACCATGTGCATCCTTGTAATTAATACGCGTATAATATAAGTACATTATTTTACACAAATGTCTAAATCAAGGGAATTAATTACATATGTATGATATTATACAGGACAAGAAGTACACCAACTAATTAAAACTATGTATGTTCACTTAGGCACCAATAATAACCCGGCCTAATCAAGAATGACCATGAAGATACTTACCAATCGAAATTCATGTCATGCATAGTGTTCTCATGTTTTCTGTATCATGGAACATGTTTACAAACTTGAGTTCTGCATGAAATGTTTTAAGACTATAAGATTTTAAGAATTGTACCGCGAGACGTTTGATTCCATACGACTTATGTATGTACTCATAGGTAAGTGTAACACCTTGTCTGGGACAAGGGCTGTCTATCTATCTTTATACGTATGATATGCAGGCTGAGTGCAACACCTTGCCCAGGGTAAGGGTTCTCTGCCTTTTCTGTTACGACTACAACGTTCAGTGTGGACCAGTGCTTGACGTCTGGTCCTGGGGGGATGTCAGGGTCAAAGTACGTTATCGCAGAGTATAACACCGTGTCCGGGACCCGGGTTCTCTGCTATAGCGTGTCATCATTAGTCCTATGTATATATGATGTAACACCGAGGTTGGACTATCGGGATACATAGACGGTACTCGTGGCTACTCAGGGAATCATTCGATATGTCGTGGGTACCATTCTCATGTTATTAAAAGTGCTATAGCCGCCCATGTCATGTCATGTTTATGCAAGTATGAAATAAAGTGTTTTCTTTTTAGAAAAATTTTTCCATTGCATATGTCACGATCATGTCTCATGTACCCCCAAGTAACTCTAAGTCATGAATCCCAAAAATAAGACAAGTAATATTACAGAATGACAGAACAATCCAAGAAGATCGTACGCAAGAACAAAGCAACTATGAGCTAAAAAAAGTTTGTTTAAGCAGGATAGTATGTCTACTTTATAATGCTTTCTATCTGTAATGATGCATGATACCTGCATTACTATTTCCCTGCTTACACTAAGCTTTATTGTTCGTCATTTACTATATGTTTTACTCTTCCTGTTACATTGAGTATTATGATTCATTGTGTTACACCATACTGTATCACCCATCACCCCGACCCCATGTATGATCGACTTGACAAACCTAGGCAGAACTACTTGCTGAGCAATTCGTTATCGCTCACCTCTTTATTTTACCACGCAGATTCACAGGACCCTGAACCAGAATTCATTGAAGACGAGCCCAGGGACTAGATGTATGGAGCTGATTAGTAGCTGGCTACGACCTCTTTTGTATTTTGGGATATTCAGCTCTGTATTTTGACATTTTATATTATGGATGTATCTATGACACTTATGCGAACGTATTAGGATGTACTCCTGTTAACGTTTATTTCTGCTTATGTCATTTCATTTCCACTTATCGATAAATGTTATTACGATTTGTACATGTCTGATGATGTCGCCTTGTACTTCTCGTAGTAGAGTATGGCGGGTGCACCGTACCGAGACATTAGTCCCGGACGGGGCGCTACAGTAATATACCTTTTTCAGGTTAATTTCCTACGCGTTTCTTCCTTCTCCTATGGCTGGCCGAATTCTTCCAAAGGGAGTGAAGGTGGCCGTTTTCCATGTCTGCATAATGGTGTGCAGATTTGGGGTGTGTCTATATATACATATATTTTTTGTGAAAGAAGGGCGGTACCGTCTGAGATTTTATTAATAAAATAGACCCTCACTTGTGGCGAAGAAATACGTGGTTGCATGTTTTGCGAGAGACTCTCTCACTAAGAATCCAAATAAATTAAAGAAACTAGGTACTGTAGAGCTATGAAAAATACAAAGTAATAGCAATGAAAATCGACTATATATAGACAGGAGTCGTATACTTCGTTGTGAAGGCGAAACACATCAAATCTTATCGCCAGCGTGGTGTCCAATAGGATGATCCTCGGAGTGTGCGTTTGACACATAAAATAAATGGTCAGAAGAGCATAATCAAAGTATAACGAGAAAAGTAATATAAAAGTCATGTACATACCATCGTTGCCTGCATTCATGATGAACACATGCAACAATAATTTAATCCAGCCATCCATCCAGGTTCTCCAAAACTGAGTATCCACATAAAATGTCATTAGCATGCGATCCATACATACATGTATATATATATATAAATTAATATGGTATTCCTCCGCCATAAGTGAGGCTACATAATAAATATTCTGTTCAGCCATATATATATATATATATATATATATATATATATATGTATATATATATATAATTAAGGTTTATGTTGAAGAAGAAAACCTTATTCTTTTTTCCATATGATGGCCGTGTGTATTTATGTTGGGGGAAGAACTTGCCGTTTGTTTGGGGAGGGGAATGGTATGGTTTGATTTTTGATTTAGGGAGGTATATTTTTAGATATGTATTTACATTTCCCAATAGGTTTAAGAATCTTTATAAGATAAATACTTAATAATTTAGTTCTTATCCTATTCCAATGTAACTGCAATTGAGACAAAAGAAGAACGAAGATAGGAACAAACGTTTGGATAGGAGAAAGAAAACAACGACAAAACAGAAGAACGTTAACGATATGCGAGTTGTAAAGAAGAAACCTTTGCTCTGATACCACTTTGATACGATCTTGGATCGTATGAAAATAACGACCACTTCTTTCAACTCCAAAAGACACCTTTGATCAACCCAGGTGTGGGACAATGGCGCAAACACCACCTTCTTGGACAAGAGAAATCAAAAACGTCTACGTCGAGCAATCCGAATCTCCCAACCCAACACGTCGTTCCGTATCCTTGGATTGTGATTCACCAACTAGGTTTGCTCAAACCTTGATTGGATCTAGCCTTGATTTTTAATTGTGAAAACCAAAGGAAAACACTCAATAAGCAACCCACGGTTACAAGCTCAAGTTACCAAAAGTTTGGTATGAAACCTGAAATTGAAATTCTGAGAAAACTGTTTTCTCTTCCTACATTTCCTACCTTATATAAAGCTATATTTTGGCTATTCCTAAAAGATAAATGATAAATCAAAGTCTTCACATTATTACCTATCAATCTAAATCAAATCTACATAAATGACAAGTCAAAGCTAATCAAGGAAGATTTCAAAATCCAAATCTCTAAAATCTAGTCCTGGAATACATCCTGTCGGTTGTTGACTTATACCCGCTTCGAAACGCCGAATTAGGGTTTGCACTCTTCAAAAAGTTGTAGCTCATGAAATTATCTTGAATTTGGGCTTTTGAATCACCTCATTTGGACTCTTATTGACAGAGATATGGGCTTCCAAAAACTAGGTATCCATCCAGTGAACTTCAGTACTTTCTATTCTGGACTCCCAACTTGCATCTGATTTTAGTCCATCTTATAGCCCGAATTAAGAAAAGTGCAAAGCATAAAAATCCTTCCAAATTGAGATATCTAAAACCTCCAAGTGGTTTGAACACAATTGGATCGGTACTCCGATCTGGGCATCCAAAATACCGACTGGTGTACGGCTGCCTTCTTGAAAGATAGGGACTCTTCAAGCCACCTTCCTTATTTAGCCTTGTCACATCAATAGACACAAGGATAATCAAGTCACAGCCTCAATGATGAGCATCCAATGCTGTCCACCATGTGCTGGCATCTCTTGTACATGCCTTGTCAAGAAAGCACCTGTGTCAAAACCTAGTTGTCTCGCTTGGCCTCTTGTAAAGGGACCCCTATGTGTCTCGTTGGAGGGTCCTTGTACAAGATTATCATGAGGAGGATCTTGAGCCTCATCAGGAATACTATATAATTAATTTGGATAAATTGCAGTATTAACCAGAATGCCCTACTGCAGACGTTAGTTGACATATTAATAGGTCAGATAGTAACTTGGGCTGCCTTACCAGAATAGAAACGTGAGACCCGTGGTATCATTATAGTAACTGAAGCGAGTCATGCCTCTGCTTTGACAGTAGTGTCGGAACACGACTAGGTTTACGCTGAGATCATAGCTACTAAGGAAAGATTTATAGTAGCATGAGAGAAACTAACGATTTATAAGCATTATAATCAGTAGAGTTTAGTGAAGGATATTGTACAAAGGAATTTATAGTCTAAGGTTAAGATGTTGAATGTAGTGTGAAAAAAATAGGTCGACGATATTAGTCTTATTATAGGTATTGATCAATAGCAACATGCAAGAATCGACTATAGTATGTGCCTTGGAATGATAAATTATCACAGAATTTTTAGTTACTTGTTGATTTTTAGAAACACTGAGTTATTTGGCTTCAACCTAATAGGCTTGAATTGGCATAGAATAAGCATGAACAAGTAGTGGTGGCTTTTTATATGAGATGTAACTAGGTTAAAATTAGCGGTTGAGATAACCAAGTAAAGAATTACGGTAGATCAGTGTGTCACGCGAAAGCATGGTGAACTAGAATACCTTAAGTCGGTCAATATTCGGTGTCCCATGCTATGATTGAACAATTTAAGTTAAATATTTTATCATGAGATTGACAAACGTTCGACTTAGAAGAACTTGAACATATAAGACCTTATCTAAAAAAGAGGTCAACCTATAGATTATACGAAATATTGGACTGGTATATTTTTTTCAAACAGATAAATACTTTATATAAGCACGTACACCAAGGTATACCTATACTTTATAGGGACTTCAAAATTTTAGTTATCGAAAATACTTTATCGAGTCTCGTTCTTTTTATAGTTTACTAAACTTTATAAGACAAATTCTTTTCCGTATTTGTATATTAACATAATAAAATTTTCAATTCTTTTGACGACCTTAAAAAAAGGAAAAACTTTTAAAATATTGATGCTCTTCCAAAAATGATGTGTTTATATATATTTCTTACACAATATTTTCAATTTCCATTTCTGTTACATCTATTTCTAGTCAAAATTAATTTTACTTGGCGACTATCGATATCGCAAGCATTTTATCCGTTAAAGTGTTTTTGAAGTTATTTATCCGCTTGCAATGAACTTACTTAACTTTTGTAAAGACAAAAAAAGGTAGCTTTCAAAATATATATCTGTTTTAGAAAACGAAAGGTACCGTATTCAAATCGTTTTATAAAACCTTACATTATTAAGTTTTTAACTGTTTTAATGCAATTTTACCGAAATACTTTGCGAACAAGTTATATCATCGTTTTATAAGTGGTCATTTGAAATATCGCTTGTGAAAACAAGTATAGACTACTTTGGTTTTTGTGTTTACCAAAATATTAGAATCGATATTATTTTAAATAATTAAAGTTATATTTTGAATTATAGTTACATAAGCAACAATTTTATTTGCTGAAAAACATGTCCATACACATACTTTGTATATTAGGTTGTTGATATTATGCCAAAGGAGTAGGAATATGATCATAGAGCTAGTTCGTAAGTATATAAGAATTGAATTTCGAGGACTTACTCCTGTGACGAGGAGGTGTAATAATTATCATATTAGGATACTCAATGGATATCTGGTTTGTTTATTTATTTAGAGGCGAATCATATATTATTAGTTTAAGAATTCGGAAACTGTAGATCTCAATAATATATGTTGAATGATATACATGGTATAAATGGAGTTGAGGGCTTCACAACCTAAGAGTATGGTTGACATAATAATATACGTAGTGTATACTAGGTGAGTGGATTAAGTAGAATTACACTAAGTTGTTGACCACATAATACGCAAGTTTCGAGGACGAAACTTTTTGTAAGGGTAGAAATATTACACCCCTATATTTTGGGGTGCAAGAATAAACGAAAAAATAATAATAAATAAAATAAAAGGAAAATAATAATTATAGGTAATATTTATCCTAGGCTATGGATGAAATAAATCAATTTCATGCCATGATATCTGAAATTGAACCTAAAAATGTGCATGATGCTTTGAGTGATTCTTCTTGGATTGATGCTATGCATGATGAACTTAATCAATTTGTTAGAAATGACGTATGGGATTTAGGGTCACGACCACAAGATAAGACTATAATAGGCACACAGTGGGTGTTTAGAAATAAAATGAATGAAGAAGGAAAAGTTGTTAGAAACAAAGCTAGACCTGTAGCACAAGGATATAATCAAGAAGAAGAAATTGATTATGATGAAACATTTGCACCCGTAGCACGTTTAAAATCCATACGACTTTTACTTGCTATTGCTTGCATGAAAGGTTTTAAACTTTACCAAATGGACGTGAAAAGTGCATTTTTAAATGGATTTATACAAGAAGAGGTATACGTGAAACAACCACCCGGTTTTGAAGATTTAAAACATCCCGATCACGTGTACAAACTAAAGAAGGCACTATACGGTCTAAAGCAAGCACCTAGAGCATGGTATGATCGTTTTGCTACTTTCCTTTTAGAAAATGGTTTTAAAAGAGGCACTATAGATAGTACTTTATTTTTGAAACAAGATAAATCGGATTTACTAATCATTCAAATTTATGTTGATGACATCATTTTCGGTTCCACCTCTCATAAACTTGTTGAAGATTTCGAAACTTGCATGAAATCGGAATTTGAAATGTCTATGGTTGATGAATTAAATTACTTTCTTGGCTTGCAGATTAAATAAACGGATAAAGGAATACATATAAGCCAAGTTAAGTATATAAATGATATGATTAAAAAGTTCAATTTTGAGAATTTAAAACCGTCCCTCACCCCTATGAGTGTCACCACTAAATTAGATAAAGATGAACATGGTAAGGATTTTGATAATGCCTTATATAGATCTATGATTGGCTATTTGCTATATCTTACTGCTAGTAGACCTGATATCATGTTCAATGTATGTATGTGTGCACGTTTTCAAAGTCAACCAAAAGTGTCTCACTACAATGCCGTAAAAAGAATATTCGATATATTAAGCACACACCCATCTTAGGCATTTGATATGATAAAGATTGTGAATTTAACTTGCATGCCTATACTGATGCAGATTATGGTGAATGTAAAATAGATAGGAAAAGCTCAAGTGGCACTTGTCAATTTATAGGAAATTCACTTATTTCATGGTTTTCTAAAAAGCAAGCAAGCGTAGCTTTATCCACTTCTGAAGCTGAATACATGACACTTAGTCTTTGTTGCACACAATTACTATGGCTAAAACAACAACTTTCTGACTTTGGAATTAGGCTAAATAAGATTCCTATATATTGTGATAGTATGAGTGCCATTAACTTATCTAAGAACCCTGTGCTACACTCTAAGGCCAATCATATAGAAGTATGCTATCACTTCCTTCGTGATCACGTAAATAAAGGTGATATTGTCATAGATCACGTACGCACTGAGGCACAAGTAGCTAACATTTTCACTAAAGCATTAATCAAGCCACGTATGAAAATCTTCGTTCTAAATTAGACATGATTTCTGCTGATTTGATTTGATATCTCTTTCCATATTTAAATGCATTTTTGATTGACTTTCCAAAATAAAGGGGGAGAGAGAGAGATTGATTGCACAAATCAAGGGGGAGAAAATTGGAAATTTGAAATTCAAAATTTAAATTTGTGCATGATTGGAGGGGGAGCGACAATATTTAAATCATGAATGTAGGTTATTTTGTAAATCATCAAAAGGGGGAGATTGTAAAGAAAAGGGGTTTCTGTGATTACAAAATGAATGATTTAAATAACGTGTATTAAAGAAATGCATGACATGTTTTATGACATGACACGTTTTTGATGAAGCTTGCCTTATATAGTTCATATATAATGTTGTTGTACTAACGAGCCATGAAGCTTTAAAGCTTACATCAAATGCCGAGCATTTGTTGTGTTTGAACTATTTTCAGGTGCCATAATTAATGAACTAAACTAGTTCATTAAGTGAAGTACTTAGTTAAAAGAACTAAGTAGTTCATTGAAGGAAGCTATATTTGGAAAAGGAACAAAGGTAACAAATTGAAGAATGGAAAGTCTCTCCTCTCCTTTATACACGCCATTTACCATATATTTTTATATATATTCAGATTTTTTATAAAAGGCACATACACATATATTCCAACATACTACCGACACGTTATATATTTTACGAACGTATGTTAACGTCACACCACTATATTTGCCTCATATTTATGAGTATATTCAGGTCTTATATCATATGATATAAGTCATGGTGATGACAAATTTATTACGACACGTTAAAAGGTTCTAAACCAAAAATTGTCATATCGGGTGAATACCGAAACTTCGCCAACGTGTCGCGTACTTGCCATATATAGATAGCCAGCCCATACACTTCAAAAATGGTCACAAATTTCGTGGCTTACATGGTATAAACAGCCATAAAATCATTCCATGTTGGCACACACAAATCACCCCAAATAAAGGCCAAATTGTGGAGATGACAAATTCAATTTTTGTCACATGTTAGGAAAATTCAATTTAAATCAGCCATGACTGCTGAATATTAAAGTTTAATTTATGTATATTATTTTTAACATAATATATATAACATGTGAAAAAGTTTGGAATTTAACCAGAGAAAAATCGGGTAATCGACAAACGTCGAAAATTTGGTTTTCTACGAACACGACACATGGAACATTTTTGGCATGGCATATAACATGTATCTAGACACTTTTTACATACTCTATACATTTAAAAATGTTCTAGAAAAATCAATTAAGGGTTGATTAGAATATACCATATGTGTATAATTATATGTGCACTATTTTACAAAGTTTGCAAAAAAACATTCAGCACATGTAAATTCATCATCACACGCCTAGACAACCTTGTTGGAGCATATGTGGATCTTTGTTGGCATCTTGATTGGCAAAGAATGAAGTATACAAGGTTGGTGACATAAAGGAAGAAACTACAAAAGGTAGCATTTCAAACTTTGTCGCATTTGTGACACATGCTAAAAATTCAGCATGTGTAGTCTATGAATGGCCGAATTTTTTACTAAATGGTGCCATATTTACTACTTTGAATTGTATGGATTGATTGAAAGATAGTATGGCAATGTATTAAAAGTATTATGGAAATAATGTGATGGTATCTTGGAATATCACACATGCTGAAAATTTCAACATGTGTAGAATGAACTTGGCCGATTTTATGGCCTCCATGTTTACTAATTTTATTCCAAAATTAGTAGAAATGTTATGTACTAAATGATGATTTATTTCTTCTTTATTTTTCAGGAATTAATCTAATGCGAACTTGGCAACAATTTGAACAAAGTGTGAATATCACACATGCTGATATTTCAGCATGTGTAGAAAGCATGTGGCCGAATTCTTGGAAGGAAATGGAGATTATTTGTCTTGCTAATTATGTGGAATTATATGTGACTTATGGCAACACTTTTATGGCTAATTGACACATGTTTTTAAAGGTTATTTTCAGATTTATCTAGTCATCAAATGATGACAACTTCCATCCAATCAATGAGTGTCAAGTAAACAAGGGCTTAATGATCATCCAATGAGGAGTTGCCAAGTAAGCAATGAAATGTCACAATGATGCAATATACTCTTCCAAAGACTTAGAAGATAATTTTGAAGAGAAGAAAGAGGCATCTAGGGGGCGGCTACTATGGATAAAAAGGAAAGAAGAGAGCAAACAAAAACACAAGACAAGGCTTACAATTTCAAAGATCAAAAACGTTTTCACTACCTTCTCCTTCTACACTTTCTTTTTTTCTTCTCTCTTAAAGCCTATTGTATTCATATTCATATATTTGAGTAAGCTTCATATATATCACCACATACTCTCTATATAGTTGTAAAAGATTGATCAAGGTGTGATCAATCTTGCATTCGCTAGGTGGTGGTGTTCATGATCGTTGTAATCACTTACAAGGTTTGTAAAGGGTTAGAGTTGGTGTGTAACTCCATCAACCCTGTGTGGTAAGGTGTTATTTGTGTTTTGTTATTAGTGATAACCAAGGAAGGTGTCCTCAAAGACTGGAGTAGGTTGATGTAACCAAACCAGTATAAAATTCCTTGTGTTCTTTACTTTCAGCACTTACTTTCAGTTTCCAGCACAGTGCATCATTTTCATCACGTTCTTAAAAATAGTAAACAAATTTCAAAAATCACGAAACTTTCAGGAAACATAGCCACCCATCTTAAGGTTCTTTTGGCGCAAGTTGCAGACCTTTTGGGCAAGTATAAGTCATCCAAGTGTCAAAAGTTCTGAGACTAGTGCAGTCTGATTTTCGGGCTTGCAAAGGTTGAGACTTTGAACGTATTTAACTAACTTCCCAAAATTATTTTTCGAAACTGTTTCAACCCAATTAAATAAACCTAATAAGGGGTTAGTCATTAAATTTTCAGAGCATTTGGAGTCACGGTTTAACTGGAATTAATTTTTCAAATCAGACTACCGTTTCTGGCAGATTTGTGCAATATGACCACAAACGATTTTTAAAGGGGTTAGAGGTTGAGTTTTGATCTGAACTTTTTAGGGGATACTCAGAACATCTGAGACTAGCATCTCTCCAAATTTTAGAATTTTTGAAGACCTGTAACCTAGTTTCCAAAACGTTTCAAAACAGGTCTTTAAAACAGGAACTGTTTTCAGAATTTGGGGTTTTGGTCTAAAATAATTTTAAAAACCAAATTTTCCGCATCCACTATTCAACTCCTCCCCCCTCTTCTAGTGGTGTCTTGCAGATCCTACATGTGCCTCTTACATTGATGTACTTTTCCTGAAAGGGTCATCGCAGACATCATTTACTGACTACAGACCTATCGCCTTGTTCAAATTTTTGAGCAAGATACAGACCTGAATACAGGCAATTTGACTGAACACTGTACTGCCCAAAATTATTTCTTTGGAGCAAGATGGATTTCAAAAAGTTAAAGGTATATCTGAACATGTTTTACTTGGAAATGAGATGATTCACTGGCTTGATCAGACCCCCGGTCCTCCAATTGCATTATTAAACTTGATCTTGCTAAAGCATTTGATCGCGTGAGTTGGCATTTCCTGCGATTGGTATTGGCTCGCTTTGGGTTTTCTGACTTGTTCATCACATTAGTGCTCAACCATCTAAGTAGCACCTATTTCTCGGCTTTGATCAATAGTATTCCTAGAAGTTTCTTCAAGCCTACTCGAGGGGTGAAGCAAGATGACCCCCATTCTCCTTTTCTCGTTATTGTGGTGGCAGAAGTTTTTATCCGGGCACTTAATTCCCACATCCACCGCGGCTTCATTCGTGTGTTTCCACTTGGCCGGCTCCCGCTTACCATCTCTCATTTCTCCTATGTGGATGATCTCCTTCTTTTTCTTACTGATGATAGATGTAATTTATGCTGCATCAAGCATTTTCTGACCACGTTCTAGACATGCAATAAACTATCATAAGAGTAATGTGGTCTTCTGCTCCGGCATCTCCAACACATGTCGGGGGAATTAATCACCATCCTGGCTATGCATCAGTCTTCTTTACCATTAAAGTACTTGGGTTCATATTTGCACAAGGGCATCACGCATACTCTTCATTGCACGAACCTTTTGTCTCATGTTGATAATCGCCTTCGTAGTTAGCAGCTAAAACTCTTAGGGGCCGCCAGACGCATTACACTTATACAGTCAGTATTATCTTCCATGCCCCCTACATACCATGGCTGGAGCTTGTCTTCCTCTGGGGATTATTCGGTCCCTAGAGAGCCGATTTGCCAGTTTCTTTTGGGGACCTGGCCGTCACTATTAGGTCTCTTGGCGGCAACTCTATCTACCCACATAAGAAGGAGGCCTAGGCATTCGTGATTTGACTGCAATTCAGGATGCATTTGCATGCAAGGTATGGCATTTATATCACTGTAGCAATTCTTTATGGGGCCACTACATGCGAGCTCGCTATGGGGCGCGTCAGGATTATCGTCCTCGCATTTATGACTCTACTGGATGGAAACGTATTTGTGCAATCCATCCTCTCTGCTCTGGCATCACTACTTTGCAGTCTCCTGCTCCAGTCTGACCTACCTTATCAGGAGCATTTACTTTGCGGACGGCCTATGCCATGGTTCATCCATCTTGGCCTACACTCCTTTCACATGACTTTATTTGGCGTCGGACACAACGGCTGGCTATTAAGCTATTTCTTTGGCGTCTCTATCACAGTGCCCTTCCCTTACCAGATAACCTGCTTAAGTTAACATAAGCCCCATTTTGTCTATCGCATAGTGCTTCTACACTTCATCTTTTTTTCCTCTGTCCTGAGTTATGCATGATGTGGTCGTATTTTGCCGCTTTTCTTGATGTTTCCACTTATAGTGGTGGTTCTTGGAATCTTATTTGATGCTCATTTTGTGCTTGGCTCCACCAACATTTTTGGGGGCAATGCACTTCATCTTCCTTGGGGTATTGTTGTGGAATGTATGGAAAATGTATGCCTCCATTGTCTTTGACACTTTTCTGTAGTCTCCATGCTTGGTTATTCGATCTATTTGTACAGATCTTTATACGTAGGCACATCAATGTCTGGTACAAAAATAGTAGCGAATGTGCCACACCTTATTTTTGCCAGCCTTTCACCACCCTTATGTATTTTTAGGTCCCGCATTCTAAGGTGGTCACCACCCTCGTTTGGTCAATTAAAGCTAAACACGGATGCCACGGCTGGCCGTTTCACAACAAGTGGTGGAGCCATCATTCGTGACTCTGCAGGGGCATTTATGCATGCGATTTCTTTCCCCCTCTGCATTGATATGCCAATGCGGGTGGAAGCCTAGGATGCAATTCTGGATGCTCTGTATTACATCCCGCGCTATGGCTGTTTTATCCTAGATGTGGATTGTCCCAAGCTCATAGTCGTTACTTCCTCAGCCTCTTCCCTGCTGGCTCAAGATTTGTTGTGCTTATGCAAACTGTTGCACTCGGCACCATTGCCGGTTATACATACACCACAAGAAACAAACATGCCTGCTCACTTATTAACACAGTTGGCACTGCCCACTCAGCTTTTCATGGCCTACTCCACACTGGCCTCCTTGCCACCTCATGTTCGAGGCTAGATTCTTGCCGATATTTCATAACCGACTTTCCGGCATCCCAGTCTTGATACGCATCATGGGACACAACCACCGTGCCTGCATTCTGCCAGTGGCAGAACCGTCTCTCAATGGGTTGGAGATTTTTGATAGTTGTTGCCTACGGCCATCATGGCTACAGGCAACTTGGTTACGCGTTTATTTACCTGTTTTTTAGCTTCCATTATGCCTACCTCCATGTTCGTATACTGATGATTTTTTCTGGATTTGCCTGCTCTCTGAGGTACATTTTCACTGACTGTACCCTCTTCACCATGAAGTCCCCCATTTGGGTTGGCGCACTCTTTTGGATTGTTGCCTTAGTCGCCATTCGACCCAGGCAACGCGGGTACCTGATATCACTCTTCGTTGCCTTATTTCCCGCTATATTATGCTTCATTTGATGTCATTTCAGCTATTTTTTTGCCTGCTTGAGACGAATGGGGTTGCTTCGACCACTTCTACATCGCCATGGTCACTGCAAGATTGGACGCTTCATATATTATCATTCTACAGTCCATTGTATTTCGCGTCACCTAATCTTTTATCAGTTACTTTCTTTGCTTTGCTTTACGACTCATGTATTTAATTTACTTTCTTTTATTTGCTTATGACTCATGTATATTTTTCATTTATTTTGGGAGAGTCTCCCGTCGACCTAGGGCCACACAAGTAACCATGGTATTCCTCTGCCATAAGTGAGGGTAAATTATATTAATAAAATTTCGGACGGTACCGCTCATCCTTCAATATATATATATATATATATTATATATATATATATATATATGTTTTTGTGTGTGTGTATAACTCTCGGTCATAGGGCCACAAAATACAAATTCAACACCTATATATACACCTGCACGTACTCACAACATATACATGCATATATACATCTAACTATGAAATCAATTAGACATATGCATGATCCTTAAGTTTATACGGAAGTATAATTATACGGTTTCCAAAGTCATAACGAATATAGATAGCATACTTCATTTGAGCAATTAGGGTTTGGTTGAAATAAATTTCTCCATTTCTTCCTCTAGAGGTGCTGCGGGCTATTTGGGGTTGAGGAAATAAGGCTACCAATTTTTTGTCTAATAACTAGGGTTAGGGTTTGGTTTAGTGTGTGTATATATATAGACAATTTGGTAATTAATTCCTATTAGGCATGGTAAATTATATTTAAGGTATATCTATAAGAGTTTAATTCCTATCCAAAATTTCCAATGGATAACTTTCATCCTATATTTGATTCTTTTCTTTCCTCTTATATTATTTTCTTTTATTTCCTTTTCATGAAATATACGGTCATAACATTCCCTTCTTATGAAATATTTCGTCCTTAAAACTTGTGTCTGTAGTTGAACAGGTGTTGATACTTCTTCTGCACTTCTTCTTCTAGCTCCCATGTCGCTTCTCGCTTTGTATGATTAGTCCACTGAACTTTTACGTATGGAATCATTCGCCTCCACAAAACTTGATCCTTTCGCTCCAAGATGAGTATCGGTAACTCTTCATATGTCGCATCGCTTCTCACTTTCAGTGGTTGAGCTTCCAATACTTGACTCGGATTGGGTACGTAGCACCTTACCTGTGACATATGGAAGACATTGTGTACTTGCGTTAACACTAGAGGTAGTGCTAAACGATAGGTCAATGTCCTAATCTGCTTGAGTACTTGGTAGAGTCCAATGTATCTTTGCTTAGCTTGCCCTTTTCTCCAAACCGCATTACTCCTTCTGCTGGGGAAACCTTAAGATAAACTTTTTCACCAACTACGAATTCCAGAGGTCGTCTCTTCGAATCTGCCAAACTCTTACTGGGATCTTGAGGTACTTTGAGCCTTTCTTGGATAATCTTGACTTTCTTCAACGTCTGTTCAACTAGCTCGGGTCCAGTGGTAGTCATTTTCCCAACTTTGTCCCAGTATAGAGGCGATCTACACTTCCTGCCATATAAAGTTTCAAGCAGAGCCACCAATCGCGCTATGGCGACTGTTATTATACGAGAACTCTATCAGCTTTACCATGTTATCCTAATTTACCTTGAAATCAAGCGCACAAGCTCTCATCATATTCTCAAGAGTCTGAATAGTCCTCTCCGATTGTTTGTCAGTCTGGGGATGGAATGCAGTACTCATTCTCAACTTAGTCCCAATGACTCTCTGATATGCAGTCCAAAATCAGGATGTGAATCTTGGATCTTGGTCCGATACAATACTCACTGGTGCTCCATGTAAGCTCACAATATTATCCACATATAGTGTCGATAACTTCTCCATCGTACCTTTACTCGACACTAGTAGGAAACGCACATACTTAGTCAGTCGATCCACAATCATCCAAATAACATCATTGCCGTTTCTTGTCTTAGGAGTCCTGATACGAAATCCATAGTAACGTGCTCCTATTTCCACTCAGCTATCTCCAACTGTTGCATAAGTCCTTATGGATGCTAATGCTCTGCCTTTACTTCCTGACACACCAAACATCTTACGATATATTCAGCTATCTTGCTCTTCATGCCACTCCACCAGTAATTCTTCTTCAGATCATTATACATCTTGGTGGCTCCAGGGTGTATATATAATCTCAAGTTGTGTGCTTCCTCAATATTTCCTTCCTGAGATCCTCTTCATTGGGCACACACAATCTACCTCAAAACCAAATACTTCCATCGTCCAGCACTTGGAACCCTTCAACTTGCTCAGTCTTAAGTCAGTCACGAATCCCCCATAGATTCACCTCATCCCTCTGAGCTTCCTTGATTCTGTCCACTAGAGTAAGCATAATGATAAGTGCAGCCAAAACATTCACCGTGGAATCGACAATGTCCAAATCAAACTATTCAATTTCCCTCTCCAGCAGAGTCTGTCTTGAGTGGCTCGATTTTCTGCTAAGTGCATCCGCCACTCTATTCACATTACTTGGATGGTAGTTGCTGGTCAGGTCATAATCATCGATCAACTTTAACCATCTCTTTTGCCTCATATTAAGCTCCTTATGCGTGAACAGATACTTGAGGCTCTTGTGATCAGTGTACACTTCACACTTTTCTCCATATAAGTAGTGTCGCTATATCTTCAATGCAATCACTACTTCAGCAAGCTCCAAATCATTGGTCAGATAATCTGCTCGTATGGTTTCAGTTGCCTCGATGCGCAAGCAATTACTCTTCTGCCTTGCATCAGTACGCATCCTACAATAACAGTGTTAGGCCACACTTTATATGCACATAGAATCGACAGATAAATTGATATACATATACCTAGGACATTCTTGAGGCATCATTGTATCTAGAATCCCTTCAGTACCGGAGGATTGTGCCAAAACTAGAACAATGGTCAATCTCTTCTTTAGCTCTGGAAAGCACTGCTTGCACTGGGAGGTTCATTTAAATTTTGTCTTCTCCTGAGTCAACTTACTCCGTGGGAATCGCAATCCTCGAGAATCCCTCAACAAACTTTATATAATATCCTATGAGACCTAAGAAACTTTTTACCTCAGTAACGTTGATAGGTCTCGACCACTCAATGATTGCATCAATCTTCTTCGAATCCACTGAAATACCTTCCTCCAAAATCACGTGACATAGGAATGTCACACTCTTCAGTCAGAACTCACACTTGCTGAACTTAGCATACAACTTCTTCTTTCTTAGAATATCTAACACTTCTCTCAAGTGTTCAGCGTGAGTCCCTTCATCTGGTGAATATACCAGAATGTCACCAATGAACACTACAACGAGCTTGTCCAATTGCTCTCTGGATACCGTGTTCATCAAGTCCATGAATGCTGCTGGGGCATTCATCAATCCAAAGGGCATCACCAAGAATTCATAACGCCCGTATCTTATGTGAAATGATGTCTTAGCGATGTCCTCTGCCTTGATCCGCAGCTGATGATAGCCTAATCCGAGTTTAATTTTTATGGACAACTTTGCATTGCACATAGATGCATATAGTTCACATTTACAGGTATGTTATGTGCGACTTGCTGAATTATAAAAGATTCTTACCTTTAGTTGATTGAACAAGTTGTCGATCCTTGGTAGAGGATACTTATTCAGCTCTTAGTAGTCGATACACGGTCTCATGCTACCATCTTTCTTTTTCACGAACAAGACTGGTGCTGCCCAAGGTGAAACATTGGGTTGTATGAACTTCTGGTCTGGCAGCTCTTGTAACTGCCCTTTCAGCTCTATTGGTGCCATTCGGTATGGTGCTTTCGATATCGGCTCCGCTCCCAGTATTAAGTTAATTTCAAACTCCACTTCCCTACTGGGTGGTAATCTTGGTACTTCGTCGGGGAATACATCCTTAAACTCATTCACCACTGGGATATCATCAATGGAAGGCACTTCTTGCTCGGCATTCATCGCATACTCTAGAAATTCTTCATCCCCTGAGATGCTATCAAATAGATGTTTTGGGCCAACTTTTTCAATTTAGTGTTTCCCTGAAATGTGAACTCTTCCTTTGTGGGGTCTTTAAACACCACATGCTTCTGAAGGCAGTCGATCTGCATATGGTATCTAGCTAACGAATCCGTTCCTATTATGATGTCGAAACCACTCATCTAGATCGGTATAAGAGCAGCATCAAAAGTGCAATCCTCCATTCCAGCTTGCAGTTCTTGTATTGATGATGCAAAATAATAACCTAGTTTCTGGCGCTAAGACACGATAAGAGGTCTCTAGCACATTCAGTGCAGCTCTTAAGGTTCTTGACAAACCTCTTAGAAATGAACGAGTGACTTGTGCCATAATGAAACAATACTTTTGCTGGGACCTTATTCATTAGTATCGCACCTATCAAGTTTAGGGGTTCAAGTACATATGTGGCGCCTCGCTCGGGACTAGGGTCTTGGCACGGTGCACCTGCCGTACTCTGCTACGAGAAATACAAGGCATCGATAACATCTATATGCATGTCAACATAAACATGTATCAAATCGTGCAAGCATCATAAAATAGACAGAATAAAACATAAACGACATGCAATATATATCGTAGCTAAATCTGAGTACATCATAATGTCATCAATACATAAAGGAAAGGGATATATGTTGGGGATAACAAAAGTACAAATTCTAAATCAGTTGGACCCACTAGACTGCTCACAGGTATCCTACCCTCGGCTTGTCGTCTATGAAGTCCAACTCAGGGTCTCAGGGCTCTACAAGATGGTAAGAATAAAGAGAGAGCGATAATGAATCGTTCATCAAGTATGTCTGCCCGGGTTCGTCACATAGATCATGCATAGGAGACGGGGAAGTAAAATAAATAAAGTAAAGTAGAGATCATAACACGTCTCCGTGAACCATTAAAGTGACAAGTAAAGATGGTAATGTAAGCAACACAAAAGAAGATAAAGTGTGTAAAAAGAATAAGTCTTAACTTACATTTATCAATATTCTAGAGAATTAACAATCACCAATGCAAAAAAAAGATACGTAACCGTGCTCTGGCGACAAAAGGCGGTGGCTTTTAGCCGTCGCCGATCTTCTTCTCCATCACTCGATTCGCTCTGCTCTCACATCCTGCTAAGTCCTTCGCTTTTATTGCTTTCTTTTCTATTTTCTGTTGTCATTCTACGTTACTTTTGGCTAAGATCGTAGCAATGGCAGATCAGCCATTGCCAATGGCAGAAAAACAACAAACTTTCGCATCTCTTTTCAAGACATCATCTAATCTAACAATAGTTGATAAAACAGTACTAAGATATAAGGACAGTCCAATGATTTCTTTCTCAGATGATGAAGTTGCTGCATTGGCTGAACCATACCGGTTCTCATTGGTTGGATCATTCTGGTATGGCAGGCCACCTTTGGCTACCATTTGCGCCACCATTGATCGCATAGGCTTTAATGGCACGGTACGTATTGGGTTCCTAGATTCAAATCATATATTGCTGGAATTTACGCAGGAACCAGACTATTTGAGATGTTTTGCACGTCAAAGTTGGATGATCACAGGAAAATATATGCGCGTTACCAAATGGACACCAGATTATGATCCAAAATTTGATGTGCCAACAGTTCTAGTGTGGATCTCTCTTCCTAGCCTACCAGTTCATTTTCATCAAAAGGATGCATTATTCCAAATCAGAAAGATGGTGGGAACGCCTATGAAGCTTGATAATGCAACTACTGAACGTTTGCGTCCATCAGTAGCAAGATTGTGTGTCGAAGTTGATATCTCAAAAGAATTGCCTTCACGTGTGTATATTCAATTGTCCACTCGTACTATAGCACAACCTGTGACATATGAAGATATTCCTCAATATTGTTCTTCCTGCATGCGTCTAGGGTATAAAACTGAAGATTGTGGGAAAGAGGTTGCTGCGGCTGATTTAGCACAGAAAAAGCCCTTAAAGTTCACTGCCAAACAGAAAGATAAAGACACAAGATGGACTCCAAAAAATTTCCTCCAGTCATAGCCAATGATTCCCATACTGCAGAAACTCATATCATTGATGAAAACACTCATCCCGCACGTTCAACTCAGCCAATCAATATTAATCTGCTCTCTCCTGATCTCCTGGCAAAGGATCAGCTTACTACATCCCACGATTTGACACACTTAAAGAGTATTGATGATATCCTTTTAGGTGAATTTCCGGATAGCCATCAATATTTGACAACATCAAAGGATGATTCCCAAGTACCAAGAGATTCCTGCACAACAATCTCAACAGAAGATGAATTTTTAAATTATGTCACAAATGTAGTGCAATCTGTGGTTATTGATGATGCACATAAACGGTTGCATGATCATCCCTCTTCACGTTCTTCATCGCCGCCAGAATCTGCTCCAGAGGGACAATTTCAAGTGCCTCCTAGACTCCTTCGTCGTCGTGCATGCAATATGGATCCAACGTTGCCACCCACTACAAGATCACGTGTGGCACTCTCAAACTCGTTTGATATTCTATCTAATCAATGAATATACTGATTTGGAATTTCAGAGGTATTCGTACCTCATTGCCAAGATTAATTTCATTGAATTGTCGTCATCATTTTCATATATTAGTTGTTATTGAGCCAAAGAAAAGATCTACAGACTTACTATCTTATCGACTACAGCTGGGTTTTTCCAATGCTCTGTCAGTTATTGATGATACAACTTGGATTTTCTGGAGACAATCTATAGCTCATTTAGAAGATCAACGAGCAGGAGTACAAAATCATTCACTGTAATTTAATTTCTTGCCCACGGGAGAGTCATTTTGGTGTACAATTGTATATGCGCTTCATACAATCTTATCTCGTCGCCCTCTATGGGCTGATCTTACATTGCTTGATACTACAATAGACAATCCATGGATTATTGGTGGAGACTTTAATACGTACCTATCATTAGAGGAACATCAAGGTAGACCGGTCCCAGCATTGCGGACACTACAGGACTTTAATGATTTTGTTGCTACTGCTGCATTACAAAATATTGTTTTTCAAGGGTCCCCATTCACTTGGACAGATGGTAGATGCCTGGGACGAGTCAGTCGAAGGTTGGATCGTTATTTGTGTTTCACAAGTTTCTTTGATCTATTTGCGATGGTGCAATATCAACATTTGAACCGTACATATTCGAACCATGCACCTATATTTCTGCAATGCAAGCTGGAAACACCTCGTTCTTCATCAGCATTCAGGTACTTGGATGTCTGGACAACATATCCAGACTTTGATAAATATGTGAAACATCATTGGCAATCTTTTCCCACAGTCGGCGTAATGTGGGGATTCTATACAAAGTTGCAAAAATTGAACAAATGTTTGGCACGATGGAATAAAGAAGTCTTTGTTAATATTTTTGATGTTGTTGCTACAGCTGAAGAGGAGGTAACGAAATGTGAAAGATAATATGATGCACAACATTCGGATGAGGCAAGAACAGCATATCATTTAGCTATGGGTCAGCTGCGCATGGCACAAAAGCGTGCCATGTTATATTGGAAATAAAAAGCTAATGTAAAGTGGATGAATGAAGGGGATGCGAACACAAAATTTTTCCATCAGAAGGTAAAGTAGAAGCGACAAAGACAGTGCATCCAGCGCATTAGACGAGATGATGGGGTGGAATTGGATTCCCAGCAGGATATTGAGAATGAAGCAGTTCGATATTTTCAACACTTATTTATAGCTGAGGCAACAAATAATTATGGGGAGACACTGCAATATGTGCCACAGCTGGTCTCAGATGAGGACAACACGGAATTGCTACTAATGCCATAATTATCAGAAGTTAAACAAGCAGTATGTGACTTGAATCCAGCTAGTGCGGCTAGACCGGATGTATTTCTTGGGTCCTTCTATAGGCATTTTTGGAACGTTATTTCATGGATGTTTACAAAGCAGTGCAGGAATTCTTCATAGGGATTCGTCCGCCTGCTAAACTGGCAGCTGCGCTTATTACGTTGATACCGAAGGTGGCCAATCCTATAACATATACTGAATACCGCCCCACATGCTTAACAAACTTTATGGATAAGGCTATAACCCGCTTAATAGCCACACGTCTTTCAATTTTATTACCTAAAATTATATCTCCAGAACAGGCAGGCTTTATGAAAGGTAGGGATATCACGGAACAGATACTCTTGGCCCAGGAAATGGTGCACATTATGGATAGACCATCACGAGGAGGTCATATACTTATTAAACTGGATATGGCAAAAGCGTTTGACAGAGTTTGTTGGTCTTTCTTACATCTAATATTGGGATTTCATGCACGTCTCATTCGAATGATCATCAACAATCTATCAGCCACACGGTGTTCAGTTCTAATTAATGGGAATCCAGCAGGCTTTTTTCCAATAACACGTGGAGTTAAGCAGGTTGATCCATTTTCTCCTCTATTATTCATTCTTGCCACAGAAGGCTTTTCATGAGGGCTTAATGCGTTAATGGGTAATGGCACTATACAGGGTTTTTAATCGGGCAGAGTACCTAAAATAACCCACCTGGAGTTCGCTGATGACTTAGTGATATTTTTGAATGGAAGATTGAGAAATCTGCAGCGCTTCCGCAATTTTTTGGACTCTTATCAGGCTGCTTCGGGTCAATTGGTTAACTTGCATAAGAGTCAGGTAGTAGTGGGTACAGGAGTACAAGGTACTAGAGTCTCACAATCTCTTGGCATGAGATTATCTAATTTTCCAATTAAGTATCTTGGATCATACTTACATAGGGGCATTAATTGGGCTATGTATTGCTCTTCATTAATACAACATTTTGACCATACTCTAAACTCTTGGTCATCGAAGCTCTTACCCATGGCGGGCAGATTAATTTTGGTGTGTCATGTTATGTGTTCAATGCCTTTACATATAGTGGCAAGTTATAAGATTCCAAAGAGTGTAATCACTGCTCTATCACGCAAAATGGCAAACTTCTTATGGCAAGGTGGACATCATTGGCTATCATGGGAAACCATATGCAGTCCAAAGGAATATGGTGGCTTAGACATAAGACACTTAAATACCTTACAACAAGCTAACAATTGTCGATTATGGTGGAAATATCATCACTCTTCCATATTATGGGCTCAATTTAGCCGTGTAAAATATGGGAAAAGATCAACATTGTATGATCATATTTACGACTCCCCTACTTGGAAGCGCATCTGCAGCTTTGATTCTTTTATGATCCAGCACGTCCAAAACTCGCAGGATGGCTACCTATGGTCTGCGGACATTAATGGTCAGTTTTCGCTTAAATCTGCATACATGGTATTATCTATAACGTCAACTTCTTCCTATCCGAAGCAAATCTGGTGGAAGACCTTGCCTCTAGGGTGCCGCTAATTTTTATGGAGATTATGGAGACGATCACTACCAATACATGACAACTTGCGGATTTGGCAAACTATATTTCCTACTCAATGTGTTTTTTGCAAGCAACAAACGGAGGATGTGAATCATTTATTCTTAACATGCGCCAACATTCTTCCATTGTGGCAAGAAATTTCAATCCTTTTCTCTGGTCCCGTTCCATCTTCTGAATCCATCCGTGTGTACTTGGTGCGGTGGTGGAGTGCATCCTCTTCGCATACGATGCTAGGCCAGTTGCGAGCAGTCGTGCCATCTTTAATGGTTTGGGTCATTTGGAAAGAATATGCCTGTATCAAGTTTGGTGATGATATTTTCTCTAACCACCGTTTGTTTCAAAGAACACGGGAACATGTCTACACTTGGTGTGATGCAACACAACATCGTAAATTTTTGCAACAAATTCCACATTTGGTGCTGATACAATTTTCTCCAAAGATAGCGAGGAGGCTGCCCAAACTTGTACGTTGGGAAAATCCACCTACTGGTAAATTAAAGCTCAATGTAGATGCAGCAGTATCTAATACATCGGCAGCAGGAGGTGCGATTTTGCGGGATCATCAAGGTAATATGGTATCGGTGATCTGTTTTGGTTTACCAGCGGTACCGCCGCTCCGTACAGAACTCATGGCGCTGCAATACTCCATTATATATTACGTGATGCTTTATAGTCAAATATTGGTCGAAACAGATTGTAAACAACTTGTTCTGAATCTCTCATCCTAATCCATCTTTACGGGATCATATGCTGCAGATTTACATCGTACTACCATGTTTCTCAGACTAAATGGTGCTACATTTCAGCATTGTTTTTTTTGAAACCAACACGGTAGCTCATAAGTTAGCCACATACGGATTTCGATCTTCAGGAATCAAGCTTTATTCCTCTTTGGCATCCTTGCCAGCTGAGTTCAGAGGCGCTATTTTGTTTAACGCTATGTTGGCATCCTTTAGATTTTGATCATTAAGTCTCCCAATGGGTTGGCGCGACATGCATATGGTTGCCTATTTCTTCGCAAGGCATAGGCAACATTGGTATGACTTTAATCTGATAATTTATTCTTTACTTCTACTTCTCTTCATGCTGATATATATTTCTTCTGATAATCATTTGCGTGTTTATGCTGAGGGAACTACTGCGTATATGGATAAAATTCAGTAACATGAGCACCCTTGCGTCCTCATCTTCGGTTGCCTGTATTCTGGATAAATGCAGGCAACGTCGGTATGTATCAAGCTTGCAACAATTTCAACATATTCTTTTCGTATAATCTCTGGATTACTCATTGGTTTTTCTATGTTATTTGGGAGTCACACTGGGATTTGCTACTAACATGGCATCAATGGCTCTTCTTCGAAGATTTTGCATGCTACATAAAGGAATGGCGATGGTGGAAACAACGGCAAAATTCTTTTCCACATTTACGTCTTCACAGATTTAAACAATTTATAGCTCATTTTCATTTCACTAATCCTGTTACTTCATTATCTAATTTTTTGCGTAACATGTACATTTTTTAATGCTATTCTGTTTACTTTGGGAGAGTCTCCCGCCAAAGCTAGGATGACAATGTAACAACGGTATTCCTCTGCCACAAGTGAGGGTTCTATTTATTAATAAAACTCCAGGACGGTGCCACCCATCTTTCATAAAAAAACAATCACCTATGCAACCTTAATTTCTCAAATCATATCTCATGCTAAGTCCCAAATCCATATGCTCATATCCTGCCTAACTTCCTATCATACCAATGGATAAAGGATGTGTAAGTGATGATAACTTGGGATTCATGTCAAATGTCCTTGAAATTTCGTAACATGGTTTCTATGTTATAAAACGTTTCAAAACAAAACACGTTCGCATCATTACGCAACTTTTATAAACATGACACTTCATAAGTTTGTTGTTGCACTTTTCATATCATAAGAACAGTAACACACGACGTACCGAATGATTCCCCATATTGTCACATGTACAAATATAAATCCTAGTGTTCTAAACACAGTGTTTCATCATATGTACATCGCTGTAACCGTGACTTGTTATGGCGGAGATCTCATGTCCTAGACAAGGTGTTACACTCGGCCACAACGCAAAACATATGCCCCTGACATTCTCCCCTATGACACAATGTCAGGCCGGCACCATATCATAACATATTGTAACATCATAAAAACATATTGTGTAAAAGTCGTTTGGAATCATCCGTCTCGTGGTATGGTTCGTTACGCTTAAAATCCTTTTAAAAAATTTTATTTGGTACAGCATTTTGTAAAAGTGCATCGTGTGATAAAACTTTTTGTTTCAAAACTTTGATTCGTTTGTGCATGCATGTATGCTTGGTTTTGGGCTTGTTCGATCATCTAACACATTCAACACTTAAGATTCAATATTTAGCTCATGTTTCATGTCATAACTTAAGTGAAATACCAATTTTGTCCCTCTCAAACCTCTCAGTTTTAGGACCCCAACAATGAGCTCACTTTTTGGGCTTAGCCACTAACATTGTTATTTTAAAATTTTTATATTATATCATGGCTAACCAATTCAACCCACATTGTACATATTTTGAACTTAAGAAAATACCATTTTTACTTTTTTAGGGACTCTCAGTCCAAATTACCAAAGCGACCCCATTTTTGTACTTGTCACATATTACTATCTTTTTCATTTACTTGTTTAACACATCATTTAGCTAGCCATATATATAATATATGATACACATATTTTTACATACATGTAATCAAGTAAATATCCAAGCAACATCTTCGGCCCACATATATGGCCACTTGGCTGAACGTACACATATACACACATGATATTCCAACTTGTACATCCTTTTAAACATGCAAAGTGATCATACCTCCTTAGCCCTTTAACTTATCATGAACATATACATGCCTACTTGACTTATTCACTTTCATTCTTGATGATGCATTATACTTTTTCTTCCAACATATATGAACTCATGCATGGTAGTTTCCACCAAGGATATGAACATAAGAACCATTATCATGATGATGATCATCATGAAGTTTACATGAAAATACATATGAGGATGGAAACTATGAAAATACACATCCTTAGGCCATGATAATCAATAATACACATCAAAGTGATAGTGACGAAGAATGCATAAAGTGGCTCTGTAAAACAGCCCACTTATGGATGTTTTTGAATGAAAATGAGATGATGATCATCAAAGAAACAATCTTTTGTGGCCAAACAATATAGCATAAATTATGATGCACCACCATCATGCTAAATCATGACCTTCAACATGTATAAACACTAAAAGATCATGGAGAAACACATATGTGATGATCATCATGAAAACATACAAGAAAATGAAGCAAAGTGTGGTTCCTAACACACTTTTTCAAAAAAGTGTGACATGTAACAAGCACTTTTCATGAAATGTGGCATGCAAGCCTAGTCTTTGATTACATGCATCTTCATAAGAAGCCTATACATATCCTACTCTCTACATGCATGACACTTTTCATATCAACCAAGCCATGAGTAAGCACATATTCAAGAATCACACAGAAGTGTTCAAATATATAACATGCAAGAACACTTTTTGCATAGTCATAGGGAGAAAGTTTCTTGAACATAATGCATGTATGATCCATGTTTGTAGATGAACATATATGACCTATTTTTGAACATGCATGAAGAAACCAAGAAGAATACTTGCCTTTTTCTTTGAATCCTAAACTTAAAAATGGAAGACTAAATGGCCAAAATGAAGAAAAGAGTGGTCATTTTTAAAGGAAAAGACACTAAAAAAGTTCTAAAATCAACTTACTACAATCTCACCTTTAGAAATACTTGGAGGTTCCTAGTTTTCCAACTTGAAAACTTCTTCCTCCTTAGTTGTTAGAACTCTTGGCCTTGCTAGGATGAGGGTAGGAAATTGAGTGATTTTGAAGAAAGAAAGAAGAAGAAAGTGATAGAATGAAGGTTAAAACATCTTTACCTTTAAGGTTTCTACACTTGAAAGATTGGTTCTATACCTGAAATTGGAAGAATTTCTTCTTTCTTCTTGTTTTGGGAGCTCACGGTTGGAGACTTAGAGAGGAGAAGAAATTGTTTTGCTTGAGTGTGAGAGAGGATAGAGAGAAGGAGGATAAATTTGGCTTGAGGAGAGTTTAATGAAATGAGAAGTGATGTGGAGTAGGAAGAGTCTTGCTCCTTTTTGTTGTGGTGGCCGTGGTTAAGGGGGAGTGGTGGAAAGAAAGAATTTCATAATTATGTTTTGGTTGGGAAGAGAAAGGTCTAAGGGTGTAACACATGCATGGCTTATGGTTGGATGGAGAAGAAGTGTGTTAGAGGTAAAATCATGGAAGGAAAATAAAACGGAAGACAAGTTGTCTTACCTGGGAAGGGTTGTGGGAGGTCAAGTGGATGAGAGGGTGAAGTGGGGGTATTTTTTTTAAGAATTTGAGAATTAGTGGGAAGAAAGTGGATAGGATTTGTCCACTTGTAAGTTTTCCAACTTTGTGTAAGAAAATTAATTAATAGTTGAAGGAGAATAAAAATATTCTCCCACTTATGCAAGGTAGGGGCCAGCCTAGGGGGTATATGGTGGGTAAAATAAGACAAAATTTTTGTCCACTTCATTTCTATGTCCTACACTTCTTTCTCTTTAGTTTAATTTCGAATAAATGTTTTGTCCTATTTACATTCCTATTTAATTATTACTACACATTTTAGGCTACTTAAGTAAGTCTTAGATGTTTATATAAGTCACACACAACACACATACTACACCAAATACGGTACAACGATATAAACATTTCTACGCAACACGTCTGCCTTGATCTTCAACTGGTGATGTCCAGAATGAAGATCGATCTTGCTGAATAGTTTAGCTCCCTACATCCAAGTGTACAGTTTATAACTAACAAATCGTTAACAAAAAGAATTGCTTACTCTCAGCTGGTCGAAGAGATCGTCGATCCAAGGCAAGGGGTACTTGTTCTTAGTTGTTATCTTGTTCATCTCCCTATAATTCGATGCATAACCGCATGCTGTCATCCTTTTTCTTCACAAATAGCACAGGCGCTCTCAAGGATGAGACGTTGGGGCGTATGAATTTCTTATCTATCGACTCCTGTAGCTGTACTTTTAGCTCCTTTAACTCAGCTGGAGCCATCTAATATGGAGCTCTAGAGATCGGCTCTGCTCTGGGTACCATATTAATCTAAAACTCAATCTTCCAGTCAGGTGGCAAGCCTGACAAATTATCCGAAAACACGTCCGGAATTCTCAAACCACCAGAATGCTATCGAGTGAAGGCAACTCAGACTCAACGCCGAGGGCGTATACAAGAAATCCTGCATCTCCTTTCCTCAATGCTCTAAAGGCCTACACTTCGGTCAGATAAATATTCTATGGATCCTTCTTCAACTTACTGTTACCCTGATAGGTAACCTCCTCTCGTCCCGGATTCTTAATCACCACCTACTTCCTCTAAATCGATATGGGCGTGGTTGTGGAACAACCAGTCCATACCTAGAATCACGTCAAAATAACCTATCTATATCGGGATCAAGGTAGCCACGAACTACTGTCCCTCCATCACAATGTCGCAGTTCATATACAGATGATGAGAGAAAATAACCTAGTTTCCAGCTTCCTTAACTCTATAGGGAGTCTCCAGCCAGGTAGGACAGCTGTTTAGGTTTCTGGTGAACCTCTTAGACACAAATAAGTGGCTTGTGCCACTATCGAGGAACACATTTGGCGGAATATTTTTTACTAACATCGCACCTGATAACATTCACAGTTCAGGTATAAGGTTTCTAAATTAAGCACATAATAATCACAATTCATGGTTTCTAAGGCAGTTAACAACAACGCAACTTAATATTTAAAATAGGTAAATATTAATCGCATTTCATACTGTGTAATTGAATATACCTATCACGACATCCGATGCATCCTCAACTTCGGCGTATGTCACAACATGGACTCGGGCATTAGCCTGTGGACATCTTCTCTGCTGCTGCGCACCTCCCTGTGGCCTATTCTTTCTTTCTAGGCAGTCTCTGATTATGGGCATAGTCCTACCGCATTCAGAGCATGCACCTGTCCCTATGTGTCACTCATCGGTATGCTGCCACTTGCAAGTCTGGCATCTCGGAATAGCAGGTGGCTGTGGGTGTGGCCGCTGAGGCTGGCATAGGGGAATTGGCTGAGGCTGACCCAATTGCTGGCACAGTGGCTGACGCTGGATTTGGGGCCGCGGCTGGGGTCGTCTGTAGGATCTGCAAGGCACCACTAGAAGGGAGGGGGGTTGAATAGTTGGTGCGGAAAGTGTGGTTTTTAAAATAGTTTTGACTCAAGAACTCAACTTCTAAAAACAATTTCTGTTTTCAAGACCAGTTTTAAAACGTTTTTAAAACTAGGTTGTAGGTCTTCAAATATTCTGAAAATTTGAGAGAGCTTAGCATCTGATGTTATGAGTGTCTTCTAAAAATTTCAGATTTAAATTCAGCCTCTAACCCCTTGAAAATTTGTTGGTGGTCAGATTGCGCAAATCTGCCAGAAACGGTACACTGTTTTGAAAAATTAATTCCTGTTTGTAAGTAATTCCAAATGCTCTGAAAATTTAAATACTAACCCCTTATAAGTTTTATTTAAATGGGTTGAAACAGTTTTGGAAAATTCTTTTGGGAAGTTAGTAAAATACGATCAAAGTCTCAACATTTGCAAGCCTGAAAATCACACTGTACTAGTCTCATAACTTTGGACGTTTGGTTGACTTATACTTGTCCAAAAGGGTTGAAACTTGTGCCAAATTAACCTTAAGACGTGTGAATATGATTCTGGAAAGTTTCGTAATTTTTGAAAAACGTTTACTATTTTTACAAACGTAATCAAAAATGATAAACAGTGTAGGGGCTGGCCATCTATTTATGGCAAGTACGTGACACGTTGGCGAAGTTTTGGTATTCGCCCGATACGACAATTTTCGGTTTAGAACCTTTTAACGTGTCGTATTTAATTTGTCATCACCATGAATTATATCACATGATATAAGACCTGAATATACTCATAAATATGAGTTAAGTATGGTGGTATGACGTTAGCGTACGTACGTAAAATATGTAACGTGTCGGTAGTACGTTGGAATACATGTGTATGTGCCTTTTTCAAAAAAGCTGAAAATATATATATTTATGTATATATATGCGAGCATTAAGTGTGGGAGGAGAGTGTAAGACTTTCCTTTCTTCATCTTGTTGCCTTTGTGCCTTGTCCAAATATTGCTTCCTTTAATGAACTAGTTTGTTTAATTAACTAAGTACTTCACTTAATGAACTAGTTCAGTTCATTAATGGTGGCACCTGAAAATAGTTCAAACACAACAAATGTTTGCCATTTGATGTAAGCTTTAAAGCTTCATGCCGCGTTAGTACGGCAACATTATATATGAACTATATAAGGAAAGTTATATGCAATATGTCATGCACACTTTTAAATCATGTATTTTGAAATCACTCAAACCCCGTTTTTCTCTACATCGTCTGCCTGGCCTCCTCTTAAGTTTGGTCTGCTGTCTGAACCGATCATCAGCAACATCACGAGGCCTCTTACCTCTTGCCTCCTAATCTCTTCGAGCAATATCCCACCCACTCTGTAGCAGGTGTTTAGCAGCTCACCAAAATTAGCTGGATTTGCATTTAAAATCTAGGTCCTGATCCTCCAATTAAGGCTGCACTCAAAATTGATCGTCTTAAGTCTGTCGTCTGCCATAAAAGAGGGAACATAATGGCCCAATACAGTAAAATGGTTCACTTACTCAGGAACAATGACTCCGGCCTACTGTCTCGGGGACTCGAACTCCCCAATCTTCTGTATCGTCACGGACAGAGGAATGTAAAACTTGCGGAACTCCTCCAAGGATCTCCCCTGAGCTGCTGTGCCTTTGTCTCGTCTGGCACTTATATCAAATCAAAGCAATTCTCTACCTCATTAAGCCACTTCTCAGCCTTTTGTAGATTCTGTCTCGAAACTAGGCACGCGGGACCGCTTGAGCTCCTCGAAAAAGAATTGGGTGCCCATCTACTGCTGCTACGGTGGGGGTGGTGGTGCAGCTTGTGCATTCCCGACTGTCTGACCTAGCTGTATTAGGTCATCGAGAAATGTGCCTGTGACGGTGGAACATGCTCTGTTGGCGGCGGTACTGGCTCTACAGCTGGTGGTACCTACAACGGAGGAGATAACTGTGCCTGTCTATCAGATCGTGATCTACCTTATGGTCACGATACCATCCTATCGAAACAATCATTTCCACAAAGTCAGTCCACATATAAACATAAATGAAATTTCGAATTAAATGATTTATTCATATTCTGAAAGGAACATTCTAAGTGTTTTATCTGGTACTAAGTAAGGCAAAGTTATTCTCATCATTCCTACTGAACCATTCTATGGGATCTATTCTAAGGCTGGTACACTCAGCCTAAAATCGTAACTTAAATTCTAAGATCATAGTCTAAGTACATGTCGTTGTTTATCTTATGTTGCCAGCTGTGGACCTAGAGCCTAGGCTCTGATACCACCTGTAGCGCTCTGCTCGGGAGTAGAGTCTTGGCGCGGTGCACCCGAGGCACTCTACTATGAGAAGTACAAGGTGTCGATAACATCAATATGCATGTTAACATAAACATGTATCAAATTGCGAAGCATCATAAAATAGAAAGAATAAAACATAAACAACGTGCAACATACATCGTAGCTAATTCTGAGTACGTCATAATGTCATCAGTACATAAAGGAAAGGGATACATCTTGGGGATAACAACAGTACAAAGCTAAATCAGCTAGGTCCACTAGACTGCTCATAGGTATCCTACCCTCGGCTCGTCGTCTATGAAGTCCAACTCAGGGTCTTGGGGCTCTACAAGATGGTAAAGATAAAGAGTGAGCGATAATGAATCGCTTAGCAAGTATGTCCGTCTGGGTTCGTCATGTGGATTATGCATGGGAGATGGGGTAGTAAAATAAATACAGTAAAGTAATGAACATAACAAGTCTCCGTTCACCATTCTAGTGACAATTAAAGCAGATAATGTAAGCAACACATAAGTAGATAAAGTGCATAAAAGAATAAGTCTTAACTTACATTTATCAATATTTTAGAGAATTAACTATCACCTATGCAACCTTAATTCCTCAAATGATATGTCATGCTAAGTCCCAAATCCATATGCTTATATCGTGCCTATCCTATCATACCAATGGATAAAGGATGTGTAAGTGATGATACCTCGGGATTCATGTCAAATGTTCATGAAATTTCGTGACACGGTTTATATGTTGTAAAACATTTTAAAAAAAAATGTTCATATCATTTCGCAACTTTCATAAACATGACATTTCATAAGTTGGCTATAGCACTTTTCATATTGTAAGAAGGGTGACACACGACGTACCGAATGACTCCCTGTATAGTCGCATGTACAAATATGAATCCCAGTGTTTCAAACATGGTGTTACATCATATGTACATGGATCTAACGAAGATGCATTATGATAGAGATCCTGTGTCCCTGGGAAGGTTTTACACTCAGCCATAACGTATAACATATGCTCCTGACATCCTCCCCTAAGGCCCGATGTCAGGACAGCTCACCATATCATAACATATTTTAACATCGTAAAAACATATCAAAAAACACATCATGTAAAAGTCATTTGGAATCATTTGTCTCATGGTACGGTTTCATTACGCTTAAAATCCTTTTAAAACGTTTCATGTGGTAAAACATTTCGTAAAAGCGCATCATGTGATAAAACTTTTCGTGTCAAAACTTTGATTCATTTATGCATGCGTGTATGCTTGGTTTTGGGCTTGTTCAATCATCTGACAATTTCAGCGCTTAAGGTCCAATATTTAGCTCATGTTTCATGTCATAACTAAAGTTAAATACCAATTTTAAAACTCTCAAAGCTCTAAGTTTTAGGACCCAAAATCAGCCCGTCCTAAAATCAGCCCACTTTTTAGGCTTAGCCACTGACATTATTATTTTAAAATTTGTATATTATATCATGGTTAACCAATTCACCCCATATTCTACCTATTTTGAACTTAAGAAAATACCATTTTTTACTCCTTTAGGGACATTTGGCCTAAATTACCAAAACAGTCCCATTTTTGTACTTGTTACATATTACCATTTCTTTAATTTACTTGTTTAACACATCATCTAGTTAGCCATAATATAATATATGATACACATATTTTTACATACATGTAATCAAGTAAATATCCAAACAACATCATTAACACACATATATGGCCATCTGGCCAAATGTATACATACATATACACACATGATTTTCCAACTCCTTCATCCTCATCCTTTTAAACATGCAAAGTTATCATACCTCCTTAGCCCTTTAACTTATCATGAACATATACATGCATACTTGTCTTATTCACTTTCATTCTTGATGATGCATTATACTTTTTCTTCCAACATATATGAACTCATGCATGGTAGTTTCCACCAAGGATATGAACATAAGAACCATGATCATGATGATGATCATGATGAAGTTTACATGAAAATACATATGAGGATGAAACTATGAAAATACACATCCTTAGGCCATGATAATCAATAATACACATCAAAGTGATAGTGACGAAGCATGCATAAAGTGGCTCTGTAAAACAACCCACTTATGGATGTTTTTGAATGAAAATGAGATGATGATCATCAAAGAAACAATCTTTTGTGGCCAAACAATATAGCATAAATTATGATGCACCACCATCATGCTAAATCATGACCTTCAACATGTATAAACACTAAAAGATCATGGAGAAACACATATGTGATGATCATCATGAAAACATACAAGAAAATGAAGCAAAGTGTGGTTCCTAACACACTTTTTCAAAAAAGTGTGACATGTAACAAGCACTTTTCATGAAATGTGGCATGCAAGCCTAGTCTTTGATTACATGCATCTTCATAAGAAGCCTATACATATCCTACTCTCTACATGCATGACACTTTTCATATCAACCAAGCCATGAGTAAGCACATATTCAAGAATCACACAGAAGTGTTCAAATATATAACATGCAAGAACACTTTTTGCATAGTCATAGGGAGAAAGTTTCTTGAACATAATGCATGTATGATCCATGTTTGTAGATGAACATATATGACCTATTTTTGAACATGCATGAAGAAACCAAGAAGAATACTTGCCTTTTTCTTTGAATCCTAAACTTAAAAATGGAAGACTAAATGGCCAAAATGAAGAAAAGAGTGGTCATTTTTAAAGGAAAAGACACTAAAAAAGTTCTAAAATCAACTTACTACAATCTCACCTTTAGGTATACTTGGAGGTTCCTACTTTTCCAACTTGAAAACTTCTTCCTCCTTAGTTGTTAGAACTCTTGGCCTTTCTAGGATGAGGGTAGGAAATTGAGTGATTTTGAAGAAAGAAAGAAGAAGAAAGTGATAGAATGAAGGTTAAAACATCTTTACCTTTAAGGTTTCTACACTTGAAAGATTGGTTCTATACCTGAAATTGGAAGAATTTCTTCTTTCTTCTTGTTTTGGGAGCTCACGGTTGGAGACTTAGAGAGGAGAAGAAATTGTTTTGCTTGAGTGTGAGAGAGGATAGAGAGAAGGAGGATAAATTTGGCTTGAGGAGAGTTTAATGAAATGAGAAGTGATGTGGAGTAGGAAGAGTCTTGCTCCTTTTTGTTGTGGTGGCCGTGGTTAAGGGGGAGTGGTGGAAAGAAAGAATTTCATAATTATGTTTTGGTTGGGAAGAGAAAGGTCTAAGGGTGTAACACATGCATGGCTTATGGTTGGATGGAGAAGAAGTGTGTTAGAGGTAAAATCATGGAAGGAAAATGAAATGGAAGACAAGTTGTCTTACCTGGGAAGGGTTGTGGGAGGTCAAGTGGATGAGAGGGTGAAGTGGGGGTATTTTTTTTAAGAATTTGAGAATTAGTGGGAAGAAAGTGGATAGGGTTTGTCCACTTGTAAGTTTTCCAACTTTGTGTAAGAAAATTAATTAATAGTTGAAGGATAATAAAAATATTCTCCCACTTATGCAAGGTAGGGGCCAGCCTAGCGGGTATATGGTGGGTAAAATAAGACAAAATTTTTGTCCACTTCATTTCTATGTCCTACACTTCTTTCTCTTTAGTTTAATTTCAAATAAATGTTTTGTCCTATTTACATTCCTATTTAATTATTCCTACACATTTTAGGCTACTTAAGTAAGTATTAGATGTTTATATAAGTCACACACAACACACATACTACACCAAATACGGTACAACGATATAAACATTTCTTCGCAACACGTCCGCCTTGATCTTCAACTGGTGATGTCCAGAATGAAGATCGATCTTGCTGAACAGTTTAGCTCCCTACATCCAAGTGTACAATTTATATTTGGCGTAGTATAGCAAGTAACAAATCGTTAACAAAAAGAATTGCTTACTCTCAGCTGGTCGAAGAGATCGTCGATCCAAGGCAAGGGGTACTTGTTCTTAATTGTTATCTTGTTCATCTCCCTATAATTCGATGCATAACCGCATGCTGTCATCCTTTTTCTTCACAAATAGCACAGGCGCTCTCCAGGATGAGACGTTGGGGAGAATGAATTTCTTATCTATCGACTCCTGTAGCTGTACTTTCAGCTCCTTTAACTCAGCTGGAGCCATCTAATATGGAGCTTTAGAGATCAGCTCTGCTCTGGGTACCATATTAATCTAAAACTCAATCTTCCGGTTAGGTGGCAGGCCTGAAAAATTATCGGAAAACACGTCCAGAATTCTCAAGCCACCAGAATGCTATCGAGTGAAGGCAACTCAGACTCAACGCCGAGGGCGTATACAAGAAATCCTGCATCTCCTTTCCTCAATGCTCTAAAGGCCTACACTTCGGTCAGATAAATATTCTATGGATCCTTCTTCAACTTACTGTTACCCTGATAGGTAACCTCCTCTCGTCCCGGATTCTTAATCACCACCTACTTCCTCTAAATCGATATGGGCATGGTTGTGGAACAACCAGTCCATACCTAGAATCACGTCAAAATCACCTATCTATATCGGGATCAAGGTAGCCACAAACTACTGTCCCTCCGTCACGATGTCGCAGTTCATATACAGATGATGAAAGAAAATAACCTAGTTTCCAGTTTCCTTAACTCTATAGGGAGTCTCCAGCCAGGTAGGACAGCTGTTTAGGTTTCTGGTGAACCTCTTAGACACAAATAAGTGGCTTGTGCCACTATCGAGGAACACATTTGGCGGAATATTGTTCACTAACATCGCACCTGATAACATTCACAGTTCAGGTATAGGGTTTCTAAATTAAGCACATAATAATCACAATTCATGGTTTCTAAGGCAGTTAACAACAACGCAACTTAACATTTAAAATAGGTAAATATCAATCCCATTTAATACTGCGTAATTGAATATACCTATCACGACATCCGGTGCATCCTCAACTTCGGCGTATGTCACAACATGGACTCTGGCATTAGCCTGTGGACATCTTCTCTGCTGCTGCGCACCTCCCTGTGGCCTATTCTTTCTTTCTAGGCAGTCTCTGATTATGGGCATAGTCCTATCGCATTCAGAGCATGCACCTGTCCCTATGCGTCACTCATCGGTATGCTGCCACTTGCAAGTTTGGCATCTCAGAATAACAGGTGGCTGTGGGCGTGGCCGCTGAGGCTGGCATAGGGGAATTGGCTGAGGCTGACCCAATTGCTGGCACAGTGGCTGTGGCTGACGCTGGATTTGGGGCCGCGGCTGGGGTCGTCTGTAGGATCTGCAAGGCACCACTAGAAGGGAGGGGGGTTGAATAGTTGGTGCGGAAAGTGTGGTTTTTAAAATAGTTTTGACTCAAGAACTCAACTTCTAAAAACAGTTTCTGTTTTCAAGACCAGTTTTAAAACGTTTTTAAAACTAGGTTGTAGGTCTTCAAATATTCTGAAAATTTGAGAGAGCTTAGCATCTGATGTTATGAGTGTCTTCTAAAAATTTTAGATTTAAATTCAGCCTCTAACCTCTTGAAAATTTGTTGGTGGTCAGATTGCGCAAATCTGCCAGAAACGGTACACTGTTTTGAAAAATTAATTCCTGTTTGTAAGTAATTCCAAATGCTCTGAAAATTTAAATACTAACCCCTTATAAGTTTTATTTAAATGGGTTGAAACAGTTTTGGAAAATTCTTTTGGGAAGTTAGTAAAATACGATCAAAGTCTCAACATTTGCAAGCCTGAAAATCAGACTGTACTAGTCTCAGAACTTTGGACAGTTGGTTGACTTATACTTGTCCAAAAGGGTTGAAACTTGTGCCAAATTAACCTTAAGACGTGTGGATAGGATTCTGGAAAGTTTCGTAATTTTTGAAAAACGTTTACTATTTTTACAAACGTAATCAAAAATGATAAACAGTGCTGAAACAGAATATAAGTGCTGAAAGTAAATGACACCAAAAATTTTATACTGGTTCGGTTATAAACAACCTACTCCAGTCTTCGAGGACACCTTCCTCGGTTCACACAAATCACACAATACAAAAACACCTTACCACAGGGTTGATGGAGTTACACACCAACTCCAACCCTTTACAAACCTTGTATGTTGAATACAATGCGCACGAACACCACCACCTTGCAAGTCTAGGATTGATCAAACCTTGATCAATCTTTTACAATGATAGAAGAATATGTGGTGGTCTAGATGAAGCCTATTCAAGTATATGAATGTAAGTACAATAGACTTTTAGGAAGAAGAAAGAAAGAGAGTGTAGAAGAAGGAGACTAAAACGTTTGATGCTTCAAGATTGCAATGCTTGTTCTTGTTTTTTTGCTCTTCTTCCATCCTTTTTATCACATTGTCCGTCCCCCCTTGGTGCTCTCCCCCTCTTGAAAATTGCCTTTTAAGTCCTTTGAAGAGTGTATGGTATCATTGTGACATGTCTTTGCTTACTTGACATGTTCTCATTTGATGATCATTAAATTCTTGCTTACTTGGCACTCATTGATTGGTTGAACGTTGTCATCACTTGATGACTAGGAAAATCTGAAAATTCCACTTAAAACATGTGCCAAAATCACCATAAAATAGTTACCATAACTTCCAAGATCATCACATAAATTAAGCAAGACATTTTTCTCCAAAAAGAGGTAAAAAATTCGGCCATAAAGATGCTGAAATTTCAGCATGTGAATCATTAGTATTTTTCAAATTGTTGCCAAATTTTCTTTGATTTATTTCTTGAAAATGAATCACCATTTAGTATGCAATATTCTCATCTTTTATGGAATAAAATTTAAACAACAACAAGGCCTAAAAATCGGCCTAAATGCATTACACACATGCTGAAATTTTCAGCATGTGTGATATTCAAGAATATCACTTTCTTTAATCCATAAAATATTTAAAACACTTCCAAATTGTCTTCTAATTAATCCATCTTAATCTAGACACAAAATATGTGCTATAATGATGTAGAATTCGGCCAGCCTATTAGCACATGCTGAAATTTTCAGCATGTGTTACAAATGTGACATAAGTTTGAAATGTTACCTTGTGTAGCTCGTTCCTTTATGTCATCAACATTGTATGCTTCATTCTTGACCAATCAATATGCCAAAAAGGCTCCACATAGGCTCCATCAAGCTGGTATAAGCGTGTATAATGTATAGATACATGTGCTGAATTTTATTTTTGCAAACTTTGTAGAATAGTGCACATTTAATAATACACACATGGTATATTCCAATCAGCCCTTAATTGAATTTTCTAGAAGACTTTGATATATATGAAATATGTAAAAAGTTTCTAGATTCATGTTGTATGATGTGCCAAAAACGTTCCATATGTCGTGTACGTAGAAAACCGAATTTTCGATGTTTATCGATTACACGATTTTTCTCTAATTAAATTCCAACTTTTTGCACATGTTATATATATTATGTTACACATAATATACATAAATTAAACTTTAATATTCAGCACATATCTGATATTAAAGTGGCGCCTTACACATGTGACAAAATTGAAATTGGAATCTCCATAATTTGGCCTTAATGTGGGGTGATTTGTATGTGCGAACATGGAATGATTTTATGGCTGTAAATATCAACATATCCACGAAATTTATGAATATTTTTGAAGTGTAGGGGCTGGTCATCTATTTATGGCAAGTACGTGACACGTTGGCGAAGTTTCGGTATTCGCCCGATACGACAATTTTCGGTTTAGAATCTTTTAACTTGTCGTATTTAATTTGTCATCACCATGAATTATATCATATGATATAAGACCTGAATATACTCATAAATATGAGTTAAGTATGGTGGTGTGACGTTAGCGTACGTATGTAAAATATGTAACGTGTCGGTAGTACGTTGGAATACATGTGTATGTGCCTTTTCAAAAAATCTGAAAATATGTATATTTATGTATATATATGCGAGCATTAAGTGTGGGAGGAGAGTGTAAGACTTTCCTTTCTTCATCTTGTTGCCTTTGTGCCTTGTCCAAATATTGCTTCCTTTAATGAACTAGTTTGTTTAATTAACTAAGTACTTCACTTAATGAACTAGTTCAGTTCATTAATGGTGGCACCTGAAAATAGTTCAAACACAACAAATGTTTGCCATTTGATGTAAGCTTTAAAGCTTCATGGCTCGTTAGTACGGAACCATTATATATGAACTATATAAGGCAAGTTATATGCAATATGTCATGCACACTTTTAAATCATGTATTTTGAAATCACTCAAACCCCCCTTTTCTCTACATCGTCTGCCTGGCCTCCTCTTAAGTTTGGTCTGCTATCTGAACCGATCATCAGCAACATCACGAGGCCTCTTACCTCTTGCCTCCTCATCTCTTCGAGCAATATCCCACACCACTCTGTAGCAGGTGTCTAGCAGCTCACCAAAATTAGCTGGATTTGCATTTAAAATCTAGGTCCTGATCCTCCAATTAAGGTTGCACTCAAACTTGATCGTCTTGAGTATCTCATCTGCCATAAAAGAAGGAACATAATGGCCCAATACAGTAAAACAATTCACTTACTCAGGAACAGTGACTCCGGCCTACTGTCTCAGGGACTCGAACTCCCCAATCTTCTGTATCGTCACGGACAGAGGAATGTAAAACTTGCGGAACTCCTCCAAGGATCTCCCCTGAGCTGCTGTGCCTTTGTCTCGTCTGGCACCTATATCAAATCAAAGCAATTCTCTAAGTACAAGGTGTCGTTGTTTATCTTATGTTGCCAGCTGTGGACCTAGAGCCTAGGCTCTGATACCACCTGTAGCGCTCTGCTCGGGAGTAGAGTCTTGGCGCGGTGCACCCGAGGCACTCTACTATGAGAAGTACAAGGTGTCGATAACATCAATATGCATGTTAACATAAACATGTATCAAATTGCGAAGCACCATAAAATAGAAAGAATAAAACATAAACAACATGCAACATACATCGTAGCTAATTCTGAGTACGTCATAATGTCATCAGTACATAAAGGAAAGGGATACATCTTGGGGATAACAACAGTACAAAGTCTAAATCAGCTAGGTCCACTAGACTGCTCACATGTATCCTACCCTCGGCTCGTCGTCTATGAAGTCCAACTCAGGGTCTTGGGGCTCTACAAGATGGTAAAGATAAATAGTGAGCAATAATGAATCGCTTAGCAAGTATGTCCGTCTGGGTTCGTCATGTGGATTATGCATGGGAGACGGGGTAGTAAAATAAATACAGTAAAGTAATGAACATAACAAGTCTCCGTTCACCATTATAGTGACAATTAAAGCAGATAATGTAAGCAACACATAAGTAGATAAAGTGCGTAAAAGAATTAGTCTTAACTTACATTTATCAATATTTCAGAGAATTAACTATCACCTATGCAACCTTAATTCCTCAAATGATATGTCATGCTAAGTCCCAAATCCATATGCTTATATCGTGCCTATCCTATCATACCAATGGATAAAGGATGTGTAAGTGATGATACCTCGGGATTCATGGCAAATGTTCATGAAATTTCGTAACACGGTTTATATGTCGTAAAACGTTTTAAAACAAAACATGTTCATATCATTTCACAACTTTCATAAACATGGCATTTCATAAGTAGGCTATAGCACTTTTCATATTGTAAGAAGGGTGACACACGACGTACCGAATGACTCCCTATATAGTCGCATGTACAAATATGAATCCCAGTGTTTCAAACATGGTGTTACATCATATGTACATGGATCTAATGAAGATGCATTATGATAGAGATCATGTGTCCCTGGGAAGGTTTTACACTCAGCCATAACGAATAACATATGCTCCTGACATCCTCCCCTAAGACCCGATGTCAGGACAGCTCACCATATCATAACATATTTTAACATCGTAAAAAAATATCAAAAAACATATCATGTAAAAGTCATTTGGAATCATTCGTCTCATGTTACGGTTTCATTACGCGTAAAATCCTTTTAAAACGTTTCATGTGGTGCAACATTTCGTAAAAGCGCATCATGTGATAAAACTTTTCGTTTCAAAACTTTGATTCATTTATGCATGCGTGTATGCTTGGTTTTGGGCTTGTTCAATTATCTAACAATTTCAGCGCTTAATGTCCAATATTTAGCTCATGTTTCATGTCATAACTAAAGTTAAATACCAATTTTAAAACTCTCAAAGCTCTAAGTTTTAGGACCCAAAATCAGCCCGTCCTAAAATCAGCCCACTTTTTAGGCTTAGCCACTGACATTATTATTTTAAAATTTGTATATTATATCATGGTTAACCAATTCACCCCATATTCTACCTATTTTGAACTTAAGAAAATACCATTTTTTACTCCTTTAGGGACATTTGGCCTAAATTACCAAAACAGTCCCATTTTTGTACTTGTTACATATTACCATTTCTTTAATTTACTTGTTTAACACATCATCTAGTTAGACATATGTATAATATATGATACACATATTTTTACATACATGTAATCAAGTAAATATCCAAACAACATCATTAACACACATATATGGCCATCTGGCCAAATGTATATATACATATACACACATGATTTTCCAACTCCTTCATCCTCATCCTTTTAAACATGCAAAGTTATCATACCTCCTTAGCCCTTTAACTTATCATGAACATATACATGCCTACTTGACTTATTCACTTTCATTTTTGATGATGCATTATACTTTTTCTTCCAACATATATGAACTCATGCATGGTAGTTTCCACCAAGGATATGAACATAAGAACCATGATCATCATGATGATCATGATGAAGTTTACATGATAAAACATATGGGATGGAAACTATGAAAATACACATCCTTAGACCATGATAATCAATAATACACATCAAAGTGATAGTGACGAAGCATGCATAAAGTGGCTCTGTAAAACAGCCCACTTATGGATGTTTTTGAATGAAAATGACATGATGATCATCAAAGAAACAATCTTTTGTGGCCAAACAATATAGCATAAATTATGATGCACCAGAATCATGCTAAATCATGACCATCAACATGCATAAACACTAAAAATCATGGACAAACACATACGCGATGATCATCATGAAAACATATAAGAAAACAAAGCAACATGTGGTTCTTAGTACACTTTTTCAAGGAAGTGTGACATGCAACCAACACTTTTCATGAAATGTGACATGTAAGCCTAGTCTATGATTACATGCAATATGCATCTTCATAAGAAGCCTATACATATCTTAATATCTACATGCATGACATTTTTTTATCAACCAGTCCATGCGTAAGCACATGTTCAAGAATCACAGATAAGTGTTCAAATATATAACATGCAAGAACACTTTTTGCATAGTCATAGGGATAAAGTTTCTTGAACATAATGCATGCATGATACATGTTTGTAGATGAACATATATTACCTATTTTTGAACATGCATGAAGAAACCAAGAAGAATACTTGCCTTTTTTTTTGAATGTTAAACTTAAAAATGGAAGATTTTTTTTCCCTTGCTTGGGTACCACACGGCCTAGATGGTCAAAATGAAGAAAAGGTTGGTTATTTTTAAAGGAAAAGACACTAAGAAAGTAAAAAAAAATCAAATTACTACAATCTCACCTTCGGAAATACTTGGAGGTTCCTACTTTTCCAACTTGAGAACTTCTTCCTCCTTAGTTGTTAGAATTCTCGGCCTTGCTAGGATGAGAGGAGGAAATTGAGTGATTTTGAAGAAGGAAAGAAGAAGAAAGTGATAGAATGATGGTTAAAACATCTTTACCTTTAAGATTCCTACAATTGAAAGCCTGGTTCTTTACTTGAAATTGGAAGAATTTCTTCTTTTTCTTGGTTTGGGAACTCACGGTTGGAGACTTAGAGAGGGGAAGAAATTTTTTTGATCGGGTGAGAGAAAGAGGGTAAAGAGAAGGAGGAGGAATTTGGCTTCAGGAAAGTTCAAGGAAATGAAAAGTGAGGTGGAGTTTGAAGAGTCTTGCTCTTTTTTGTTGTGGTGGCCGTGGTTAAGGGGGAGTGGAGGAAAGAAAGAATTTCATGATTATGTTTTTGTTGGGAAGAGAAAGGTGTAAGGGTGTAAGACATGCATGGCTTATCATTGGATGGAGAAGAAGTGTGTAAGAGGTGAAGTGATGGAAGGGAAATAAAATGGAAGACAAGTTGTCTTACCTGGGAAGGGGGTGGACGGTCAAGTGGATGAGGATGTGAATTGGGGTAGTTTTGGAAGAAATGTAGAATTACATGGAAGAAAATGGGTAGGATTTATCCACTTGTAATTTTCCCAACTTAGTATAAGAAAATTAATTAATTGTGGAAGGAGAATAAAAATATTCTCCCACTTGTGCAAGGTAGGGGAATGGCCTAGGGGGTATATGGTGGATAGAATAGGAAAAATTTTTTGTCCACTTTATTTCTATGTCGTACACTCTTTTTTCTTTAATTTAATTTCAAATAAAATTTGTGTCCTATTTACATTCCTATTTAATTATTCCTACACATTTTAGGCTACTTAAGTAAGTCTTAAATGTTTATATAAGTCACACATAACATACATACTACACCAAATACGATACGACGATCTAAACTTTTCTACGCATGTAGCAGAGTTGGGGTGTAACAACAGGATTACACAGATATAGATATTATCATTTAAAAATCTGAATTAAAGGCATATGTGATCATGTCGCTCAACCGCTGAATGTCAGTGTCATGTGCACTCTCGCGTTGGTTTGTGGTCGATCTTTCTGCGTCTGCTATGTGTTAGCTTTCTCAGGAAGTCTCCTGATTTCTAGGTAGTCCTTTCTCAAGTGGCCAATCTTCCTGTAGTTAAAACCTGCTCCCAACCTCTTCCAAAACTCACTTGTGTTGTCGATTGCACGTGGGGCAAATGGGAATCACCATTTGCTGGTTCCCCCTGGGTTACTGCTATTGCTGCTGAGGTTGCGGCTGACCTGTCAGACCCCTCCTCGAAACTCTGACCCATCTTCTAGGTCCACCACCAGTCATCTCTCGGGACATTATAAGTCGTTGTCCACCCGATAGCAAGCATCTTATATAGCTCTCCAAAGTCTTGGGCATTAGCATTCACCATTCCAGTGCAAATGCGAGTGTTCAGACCCCTCTCTAACTTAACCATCTTGAGGCGTGTATCACCCATAATGGACGGCACGAACATTCCCAGTACATTGAATTTGTTGGCGTACTCTGTCACTATCATACCTAGCCCTTTTCTCAACGACTCGAAGGCCCTGATCTTCTACAATGTCATGGAGGGCAGCATGTAGAACTTCCAAAACTCCTCTCTGAATCTCGCCCAACTGACTAGCTGTGCCAGATCCATCATCGCTGTGGTCCACCACTTATCAGCCTCACCGATCAAGAATGACTGGATCACCATTGTCTTCATCTCGTCCAGCACTTGCAGTAACATAGATTTATTCTCTACCTCGCTTAGCCACTTGCTAGCGTCATCTAAGTAGGCACCGCCGTCGAAACTAGTGTCGTGAACCTGCTTCATCTTGCCATAATAGTATCGGATCTCATACTGTTGCAGTGGGGCAGCCTGACTAATAGCCTGACCCATTTGAATAAATACATCAGCAGCATATGTGGTAGGGCATTCTGGTCCTAACCTTAGGGCATTCTGGTTCTGACTCTGACTGTCGCTCCCATTACCATTGGGATCTTTTGTTGGAAGCATTTTGTTGTAACATTGAAATTTACATAATTAATTACATAACAAACAATTAGGAGTTTCCATGATCGTGTCCAAGGGAATTTGCAAAAGGGTTATGATCAAACTTAATAATGTAAACAATCAAAATCGCATAGTAATAATATTGACCTGGGTATGCGTACCCCTCAACGATCATGCTTTGATTCTAAGGTTATTGCTTCTTTCTAAAATCATTGCTTAGTATAATTATTACTTATGTTTAAGATCATCACTTATGTTTGTGATCATCACTTATTTTAAAGATCTTCACTTAAATCTAAGATCATAACTTAATTCTAAGTTTCCGCTGTGGATATAGAGCCATCAGGCATGGCCTTGATACAACTTGTAGCTCTGATACCACCTGTAGCGACCCGTTCTGAGCCCTAGTACTCAAATGGTTCACCCACCACATTCTTCTAAGACAAATACAAGGCGTCGATACAAGTCAAATACACGTCAACAATGTGACGTAAATGATATCAGCGAAACTTATAAAATAAGAAACCTCAAATAATCTTTAATATATAAGTCTAGGCAAAATCAAAATTCAATACAAATCACAACTTAATAATAATATTTTAACGTCTCAACTAATAAATCTCCAGTCCACAAAGCAGAAACATCAAATCCATAAAATAAATATCTCGAATAACTCCATAAGAAATCTCTCAGCAAGTCCTCAATCATCAATAATATCCCCACTCGGACTCATCCTCCACAAACGCTACATCATAATCATGTCGCCTTGCAAAACAACATTAAGGTATAGTATGAGCGATAAAACATCACCTGTAAGTAACCTTCATGTACCCACTATGGTATTATACGCGGGGAAACAAGTTTAAATATATAATTAAAACATATACAAAAATAGCGACTTTACCTTTCGCAAATAAATTACTATATTACCCTTAAAACCAAACAATCATCAAAGTCAACTATGTTAAGCATCCACTCAAAAGCCAATCAAATGTTATCACAATCAAAACTCCAATGATGCAATTTGCTAAATCGATGTCAAAATCAACTTTTGATTTCCCAAACAAAAATTTCAATTCTTGATATGATACGATTTTCGATATCCAATTCTGATTTTTGATACGATACAATTTTCGATATTCAATTCTAAATCCAATTTCGATGCGAGGGCTATAGCACATTCTTTACAAATGACTTATACCGTAAGATTGAAGGTCAAATATGCCTGTGTACCCTGTTCCAGACATGTAATTACGCCCGAATGCTCATTTTGTTTGAGATCAATCCATCTTAACGATATATTTCCGTGTGATGGTGAATTTCATAAAATGCAATGCACGATTTCTAAAACAATTTCCAAATTCATTTCCAATATACCAGATTTCTCAAAAACAATTCCAAATATCCAAGCATCAAATAAATTCAAATATCCAAACATCAACCATTTCCAAATATCAAACATTTCCAAATATCAAATAATTCCTGTGTATCTATACATATATATGTATATAGCTCTCTGCCATAAGGCCACAAAATACAAATTCAACACCTCTATGTACACATATACATACTCACAACATATATACACATATATACATCCAAATATGAAATCAATTATACATATGCATGATCCCTAGGTTTATACGGAAACATAATTATACGGTTTGCAAGGCAATAACAAATACAGATAGCGTACTTACTTTTGCATGTATGTACTATACCAACTGAGCAATTAGGGTTTGGTTGAAATAAATTTCTCCCTTTTTTTCCTCTGGAGGTGGCTGCCGGCTGTTTGGGGTTAGGGAAATAAGGCTACCAATTTTTTTGTCTAATAAGTAGGGTTAAAGTATGGTTTAGGGTTTGTATATATAGACAATTAGGTAATTAGTCCCTATTAGGTATGGAGAATTATATTTAGGGCATATCCATAAGATTTTAAATCGTATCCAACATTTCCTATTCCAATCCAAATAATATAGGATAACTCTTTATCCTATATTATCCTATATATAATATTTTCTTTTTCCTTTTATATTATTTTATGCTATTTTGTTTTCATAAAATATATGCCATACCATTCAACCCTCTTCATAATTCGAAAGGCCGAACCTTGAATTAAGATATGGTCAAAATTGATCCATTCCATGTTTCACTTCTTTTTCTAATCAATTTTCGTATATGTTTTTATACAAATTTGGATTACTTTCTAAATTACTTTGATGTGCTCTTTCCAACTATCCTCCACATAATCGAACATGTATATAAGAATGTTCATCAACAGTTATAAACTAACCTCTTAGGCATTAAACAAAGACAGTGACATGTAATGGACGATGACTCGTATTTTAAATCATCACTTAGTACAAATAGAAGTATATACACGAAAATAAGATGACATGGATGTCTTGAATCTTACTTCACTACTGTTTATAAGGACAACCAAAAGACACATCATTGTCTACTTCATAAAAGTTTGCAATTTCGTGCAAATTCGGCCATGCACCCAGCCCCAGGTTTTCATAAGCACTATACTGAGTTATTCTAAAATCTTATAGGAAGCGGCGCCACCTCCACACTTATATTGGTGAAATTCATCAAGTGTGTACTACTCAGATTACCATAAACATGATTATGAACTTCATTAAGAGATTCTTAAAATATCACCCTCATTAACTTGTAGCAAGCACCATCTTACATCAACACCATAACGAGGGACACATTTGATAATGCAGATTAGAACTCTTCTGCGACATATTTTTACCATATTGAACCCCATTCGTAGGATGTCTACTAAAAGTGGATTGGGTTGCTACCATAGAGAGCTCACATCAAATGAAATAATTGAATCCCCCTTGACGTCATAAGATCTAAATTACACTGAATTCTTACCGGGTCACTCTCATAGACCTCATATAGTCTATGATTTACCTAAAAGAAATATTACTATGACACTCTCATAGACCTCACATTGTCTATGATTTATCCCAAAGAAACTCGAGAAATTCACACCGCTATAACATTCATCAAGTGCTCACATCTTCTCAAATCATTGTCTTTTGGTGATTCATGTCAATGAATCACTTGAAAAAACATCTTATTGGCCCTTATTGATTTAACTATCAAACTCAAATGCAACATAGTGTTCCCATTAACCAAGTTCTCAAATAAATATAATCAGCATTCTAGATAAACATCTTTATCATGGATATAGTTCTATCAACAAGCAAAATAAAACTCATTTCATATACATCAAGAAAGTCTATCATACTCACAAGCTTGAAATAAAACAACAATCCATTAGAACAATAAGCTAACTATGATTTAAGTGTCGATCTAATTTTCTTCTTCAATGTTCTAAACTTCTTTAGAAGTACTACAACATATACGAGGTATTCACACGTTTGATTTCACATGATAAAAATAAATTTACTTTCATACAAGCATGAAGGACTAAACCCCCACATTTCTCCATAATTTCAAGTGAACATTAATCACAAACCTCATTCTCTGAACCAAATTCAACATTCATTTTACTACATGAATACTATCAACATACTACTTTAATTAGTCATCAAGTTACAAGAAATAAGGCATGGTGCTATTCAACTCAAATGTCTTTCAACAATGAACAGAGACTTAACTCTCTATGTAATTTCGGAGTTAGCTCTAACAACTTTATTATGGTCAAAGATTCATAAAAAACAACCTTTTGATCTTTCAATCACACCATAGACTTAAAAAATCATATTTCATCATCACTTTTATATTTAGTTTAGTGTTCCACTTGCATGCTACACTAAATGTAAGTATTACAACCTTAAAACAAACTCCTTAATATTTTAACACAATCATCAAACGCCTAAGACAAGAAATCATCATGTACACATAAAAACCATTATAAATTTACAAAAATAACTAGTCTTAGTTATTGATACTAAACAAGAATCTCTATTCTCAAAAGGTGAAAGAAACCCATCAAATCTTGATCTCTTAGATTTTTCACTCAACCACAAAATGCTCTTAATATTACACACATCTACTACCACATTTGAACATCCAGATAAATTTCTGATTAACAGAACATCCCAATCCAAATCACAAAGTCAACTTCAAAACTCACAACCACATTTTCAACATACAATTTTTATTTAAAACATCGAACCAACTAATGTCATGTATTTAACATACTTAAATACTTGCATATATTTTTCACAAAACATCAAAAGAACATATATTACATCCTTTTAATCTTTCTAACGATGACAATATTCGTCTTCCTCATTCTCTTAATAGCATTATCATTAACATTATCTTGTCTTACGTAGCACAAAACAATTGAATCCATCACATACAAACTATATGCATTTCTATTAAGAGTCAAAAGGTCATATACGTAATACAAACTCAGACAAAAATAAGCCTTTTTTGGTAGCAAATCCAAAACCCATTCTGTAGAGAAAAAGGGGTTTGAGTGATCTCAAAATACATGACTTAAACGTGTGCATGACATATTGCATATAACTTGCCTTATATAGTTCATATATAATGTTGCCGTACTAACGAGCCATGAAGCTTTAAAACTTACATCAAATGGCAAACATTTGTTGTGTTTGAACTATTTTCAGGTGCCACCAAATGGACTAAACTAGTTCATTAAGTAAAGTACTTAGTTAATTAAACTAAGTAGTTCATTAAAGGAAGCAATATTTGGAAAAGGCACAAAGGCAACAAGTTGAAGAAAGGAAAGTTCTCCCTCTCCTCTACACACTTATTACACGCCTATTTATATATATATATATATTCAGATTTTTTGAAAAAGGCACATACACATTTATTCCAACGTGCTACCGACACGTTATATATTTTACGTACATACGTTAACGTCACACCACCATACTTAACTCATATTTATGAGTATATTCAGGTCTTATATCATATGATATAAGTCATGGTGATGACAAATTAAATACGACGCATTAAAAGGTTCTAAACCAAAAATTGTCGCATCGGACTAATACCGAAATTTCGCCAACGTGTTACGTACTTGCCATAAATAGATGGCCAGCCCCTACACTTCAAATATATCCAAAAATTTCGTGGGTTTCCTGATATATTCAGCCATGAAATCATTCCATGTTGGCACACACAAATCACCCCACATTAAGGCCAAATTGTGGAGATTCCAATTTCAATTTTGTCACATGGCTAGGCGCCACTTCAATCAGTCTTATGAGCTGAAATATTAAAGTTTAATTTATATATATTATGTGTAACATAATATATATAACATGTGCAAAAATTTGGAATTTAATTAGAGAAAAATCGGGTAATCTATAAACATCGAAAATTCGGTTTTCTACGTACACGACACATGGAACGTTTTTGGAACATCATACAACATGTATCTAGACACTTTTTACATATTTCATACATCTCAAAATGTTCTAGAAAATTCAATTAAGGTCTGATTGGAATATACCATGTGTGTATTATTAAATGTGCAATATTTTACAAAGTTTGCAAAAATAAAATTCAGCACATGCACAAATCTATTTCACACGCCTATTCCAGCTGAGATGGATCATATGTGGAGCCTTATTGGCATATTTATTGGTCAAGAATGAAGCATAAAATGTTGATGACATAAATGAAGGAGCTACACAAGGTAACATTTCAAACTTATGTCACATTTGTAACACATGCTGAAAATTTCAGCATGTGCTAAAGTGCTGGCCAAATTCTACACCATTATGAGTCATATTTTGTGTCTTGATTAAGGTGGATTGATTAGAAGATAATTTGGAAGTATTTTGAATAAGTTATGGAATTAAAGTGGTGATATTTTTAAATATCACACATGCTGAAAATTTCAGCATGTGTGGGAATGCATATGGCCGAAATATTGGCCTCATTGATGTCTAATTTTATTCCAAAAATTAATAAAGATGTCTTGTACTAAATGATGATTAATTTTCAAGAAATAAATCAAAGCAAACTTGGCAACATTTTGAAAAGAATACAAATGTGTCACATGCAGAAATTACAGCATGTAAAGACTCTTTATAGCCGATTTTTTCATGGACTTTTGGAGAAAATTGTCTTGCTAATTTTATGTGATGACCTTGGGAGTTATGGTAACTATTTTATGATGATTTTGGCACATGTTTTAAGTGTTATTCTCAGATTTGTCTAGTCATCAAGTGATGACAACATCCAACCAATAAATGAATGCCAAGTAAGCAAAAGCTTAATGATCATCCAATGAGAAGATGCCAAGTAAGCAAAGACATGTCACAATGATGCCATATACTCTTCCAAGGACTTAGAAGATAATTTTCAAGAGAGGAAAGAGGGCAAAGGGGGCGGCTAACTCAAGTTAAAAAGGAAGGAAGAAGAGCAAAACAAAAACAAGAACAAGCCTTGCAATTTTGAAAGATGAAAAACGTTTTTAGCCTTCTTCTTCTACACTCTCTTTCTTTCTTCTTCCTAAAAGCCTATTGTACTTACATTCATATACTTGAATAGGCTTCCTATAGATCACCACATATTCTTTATCATTGTAAAAGATTGATCAATGTGTGATCAATCTTAGACTTGCAAGGTGGTGGTGTTCATGTGCATTGTATTCACATACAAGGTTTGTAAAGGGTTGTAGTTGGTGTGATGAAAAAGTGACTTTATAAAAAGCATGGAGTCCAGATATTCATGTTACAAAGGGGTGTATGTGGTAACCAATAAGCTATTTTATAAGAACAAGATAAATAGTGGACATTTGACTTGAATGAATGGCAAAACATCAAACCACTGGAACTGGACAGAATTGAGTAACGTTTTTAATAGCTTAAAACTGGATCTTTTAGACCTTCAATAAAGCTTATTTTTGGTACAAATCTATCCTTATGTGTGTAGCAAAAATGAGAGTTGGAATTTTGATAAAATAAGCTACGGATTATTTTTAATACAATATTTGGTGGAACTGCTCAGGCTGGAAATTCTGGAACTTGGTAGAATTGTATAACGTTTTGAGTGGCTTAAAAATGGATCTTTTAGATGTCCAATAAAGCTGCTTTTTGGTATGGTGACAACCTTAGGTGTGTGGTAAATATAAAAGTTGGAATTTTGGTAAAATGAGTTATGAATTATTTTTAAGGAATTATTTGGTAAAACTGTTCCAGCTGAAATCACTGGAACAGGGCAGAAATGGGTAACGTGTTGCTTGGCTCAAAAATGGACCTTAGGAACATGAAAATGGGATAATTTTCGGTAGGAGTCTAGTTTTACATGTTTATGACATGTGTGAGTTGGAATTTTGGAAAAAGAAATCATGGTTTTGCCAAAATTGAATGTTTAGTAAAATGGATCAGTCCAGTTTCAGCACATGACCCATTTCAAAAAAATAATTAAATGAGCCCTTTAAGTTTATTGGACTGATCTGAAAATTTTATGATAATCACCTAAGACATAGAGGAGTAAGATCATTCAAATTAATCAAGTTGGCATTAATGTTTTGGTGGGTAATTATGGGCATGAAGTTGATGTACTAAAACTGGAAATTGGGCTAAGCAGGGGATTAATCTAAAAAGGCCCAATTTGAAGGATTTGGATATATATATATACGCTGTTTGGGCTCATGAATATTAATCCTTAGGGAGTTTATTATATTTTCCCGGTTATGGTCCAAATAATTAAGGTTTTAAGACTTCAAAAGATAAGGTAATATACCGCAGAATTTAGCAAGGACACTCGATAATGATTGGATGACTTAAGGACTTTATTCGTCTTAGGAAGTTACGAAAATTTTACGGCATGTACATAATACCACACCAAACGCTTTTATTATGGAAATGGACCCATTAGGTTAGCTTAACCGCCCCATGAACATGAAGTAAAAATCTGGAAATATTTAGTTTCCGAAATCATGCTTGTTGACATGTTATAAGGAATGTTTATGACTATTCACGTCATGACTTGCATTGCATATCACTACATGTATCATGCATGATCATATGCCACATGAATCTAATTTTATGTATTTTACTTACGCAAGCAAGTTTTACAAGTGACTATGTTTTCGTTATGCATGAAAGTTTTTATGGTCCCATGTTTTAAAGAAAGTTTTATGATTCATTTGCCGGCCAAGCTTGTGACTAACCCGACTCCAGACTCGGGGTTAATCGGTCTGTTGACATGATATGTTCTGGACCCGTTCAGATCCGGGGTTAATTGATCTGATACATGTTCTGGACCCGTTCAGATCCGGGGTTAATTGATCTGATACATGTTCTGGACCTGTCTCAGACCCGGGGTTAATTGGTCTGTTGATATGTTCTGGACCTGCTCAGATCCGGGGTTAATTGATCTGACACTCTATTTTATGACATGTTATTTTATGGGACTAAAATGATGTTTTGACACGACATGACATCATGCATTGTATTTTGCATAATCTATGAGCACGCTGACATGTTGTACGTTATGGTTAACGGTTAATAAGACATTATTGGTATAGCACTATCTAGAATTATGCTTAGGCTATATCGTCAAGCAAATTCAGGATTAAAGACCAGGTATGAATTATTATTTGAGGTTTTTGGGGTATTACATTCATGTTATAATTCTTTATGTATTTCATTGCAGTTTATTGTATTCTTGCTGGGTGATTTTTATCAATCCACTTTTATTTTTCCCAGAGCCAGATAATGCTAAGATTGAGTGGATCGAGAATGAGCCGAGAGTGCCATATCCGTAGGCGGGGAATTTGATGAAGGCAAAGCTTAAGGACTTTTGTGCGGCCAAGATGTTTGTATTATGAACATTGTTTGAACTCTTTGGATTTTGGTTATATCATTTTGTGGGATTGCTACTGTTGGGAACTTAGTATTTTCGTAATGCGTGTTTATTATGAAAATTTTTAATTCTGCCTAATTTTTACTACCATGTTAAATGTTAGCATGGGAGTCCATGGCTTATGTTATGGATTTTCGCATGTTATGAATGACGCTTTATACTCTCCTTAGTGAAGTATGGCGGATGCACCGTATTCGGACGAGGTTCGGGTGCGGGGCGCTACAACTACCGACACGTTATATATTTTACGTACGTACTTTAACGTCACACCATCTTAATTAACTCATATTTATGAGTATATTCAGGTCTTATATCATATGATATAAGTCATGGTGATGACAAATTAAATACGACACATTAAAAGGTTCTAAACCGAAAATTGTCGTATCGGACGAATACCGAAACTTCACCAACGTGTCACGTACTTGCCATAAATAGATGGCCAGCCCCTACACTCCAAGAATATCAACAAATTTCGTGGGTTTCATGATATATGCAGCCATAAAATCATTCCATGTTGGCACACACAAATCACCACATATTAAGGCCAAATTGTGGAGATTCCAATTTCAATTTTGTCACATGGCTAGGCGCCACTTTAATCAGTCTTATAAGCTGAATATTAAAGTTTAATTTATGTATATTATGTGTAACATAATATATATAACATGTGTAAAAATTTGGAATTTAATTAGAGAAAAATCGGGTAATCGATAAACATCGAAAATTCGGTTTTCTACGTACACGACACATGGAACGTTTTTTGCACATCATACATGTATCTAGACACTTTTTGCATATTTCATGCATCTCAAAGTGTTTTAGAAAATTCAATTAAGGGCTGATTGGAATATACCATGTGTGTATTATTAAATGTGCACTATTTTACAAAGTTTGCAAAAATAAAATTCAGCACATGCACAAATCTATTTCACACGCCTATTCCAGCTGAGATGGAGCATATGTGGAGCCTTATTGGCATATTTATTGGTCAGGAATGAAGCATACAATGTTGATGACATAAAGGAAGGAGCTACACAAGGTAACATTTCAAACTTATGTCACATTTGTAACACATGCTGAAATTTTAGCATGTGCTAAAGAGCTGGCCGAATTCTACACCATTATGAGTCATATTTTGTGTCTTGATTAAGGTGGATTGATTAGAAGATAATTTGGAAGTATTTTGAATAAGTTATGGAATTAAAGTGTTGATATTTTTAAATATCACACATGCTGAAAATTTCAGCATGTGTGGGAATGTATATGGCCGAAATGTTGGCCTCATTGATGTCTAATTTTATTCCAAAAATTAATAAAGATGTCTTTACTAAATGGTGATTCATTTTCAAGAAATAAATCAAAGCAAACTTGGCAACATTTTGAAAAGAATACAAATGTGTCACATGCTGAAATTTCAACATGTAAAGACTCTTTATGGCCGATTGTTTCATGGACTTTTGGAGAAAATTGTCTTGCTAATTTTATGTGATGATCTTGGGAGTTATGGTAACTATTTTATGATGATTTGAACATGTTTTAAGTGTTATTCTCATATTTGTCTAGTCATCAAGTGATGACAACATCCAACCAATAAATGAATGCCATGTAAGCAAAAGCTTAATAATCATCCAATGAGAAAATGCCAAGTAAGCAAAGACATGTCACAATGATGCCATATACTCTTCCAAGGACTTAGAAGATAATTTTCAAGAGAGGAAAGAGGGCAAAGGCGGCGGCCAACTCAAGTTAAAAAGGAAGAAAGAAGAGCAAAACAAAAACAAGAACAAGCCTTGCAATTTTAAAAGATCAAAAACGTTTTTAGACTTATTCTTCTACACTCTCTTTCTTTATTCTTCCTAAAAGCCTATTTTACTTACATTCATATACTTGAATAGGCTTCTTATAGACCACCACATATTATTTATCATTGTAAAAGATTGATCAAGGTGTGATCAATCTTAGACTTGCAAGGTGGTGGTGTTCGTGTGCATTGTATTCACATACAAAGTTTGTAATGGGTTGGAGTTGGTGTGCAACTTCATCAACCCTGTGGTAAGGTGTTCTTTTTGTTGTGTGATTAGTGTTAAACCGAGGAAGGTGTCCTCGAAGACTGGAGTAGGTTGTTTATAACCGAACCAGTATAAAATTCTTGGTGTCATTTACTTTCAGCACTTACTTTCAGTTTCAGCACTGTTTATCGTTTTTGATCACGTTCGTAAAACTAGTAAACGAATTTCAAAAATTACGAAAATTTCTAGAATCATAGCCACACGTCTTAGAGTTCTTTTTGCTCAGTTTCAACCCTTTTGGATAAGTATAAGTCACTCAAACATCTAAAGTTCTGAGACTAGTGCAGTCTGATTTTCAGGCTTGCAAAGGTTGAGACTTTGATCGTATTTGACTAACTTTCCAAAAGAATTTTTGAAAACTGTTTCAACCCAAAACTTATAAGGGGTTAGTCTTCAAATTTTCAGAGCATTTGGAGTTACGTACAAATAGGAATTAATTTTTCAAATCAGTCTACCGTTTCTGACAGATTTGCGTAATCTAACCACCAACAAATTTTCAAGGGGTTAGAGGTTGAATTTAAATCTGAAATTTTTAGGAGACACTCATAACATCTGAGGCTAAGTTCTCTCAAAATTTAAGAATTTTTGAAGACCTGCAACCTAGTTTTAAAAACGTTTTAAAACCGGTCCTGAAAACAGAAACTGTTTTCAGAAGTTGAGTTCTTGGTTCAAACTATTTTAAAAACCACATTTTCTGCACCAACTATTCAACCCCCCCTTTTAGTGGTGCCTTGCAGATCCTACACATTCGTACATATAATAGGAATACAAAACACAATGCCAACTCCAGCCTTATAAAATCAATTTTAAGAACACTTGTAACTATCCAACTACTTGGATTTCTTGTGACTTCTCAAATAAAATTTGTTTGCCACTTTTTTATCACTCGAATTTCAAGAAATAAATATCTAATAATTGAAATGTACTTGGTAGGCATAACGCTTACCATCCATTCTGTTTCACTACCGATAAGTTTTACCTCGAAGAAGATGAAGATCGTAGTGATCTCATTGTCTTTCACCATTTTGATGGTGCCTCCTCTGTGACATGTTCATTTACGCCCTTGGGCTTCCTTTGGTTAACACCGGAATTATTTCTATGCTTGGCTTATTTGCATGCAAGACCAATGTTGATACAAAACTGGCTATTTTTTAGATGAATGCTCAACACCAACGACCTATAACCAATTATTATGTATGTAGTCCTCATAGCTTCAAGCTTCATGCGCTACCTTCTTTCAAACATCTTTGGTTTTTTGGCACTTTTTATGGTTTTTCTATGATGTTACCCTTGAAGATTCAATCGCCATAGTTTACCAAATGGAGGTTGAAGAATGTCAAATGAGATGATTCTAAATATTCTAGAAACTTTATTTAGAGCTCCACAATGTTTATATTTAGGACAAGCCCTGATTCCTCCATCTTGAGGGTCAAAACTTGGGTGTAAATTGCAACAAGTCTAGAGAGGTTTTGTTTGTTAAAAACAATCAATCCTGTACTAAGACGCAGTCGTTCAGTGTGTGCGTATGGAAATAATAAAATAAACCAAACCCGGGGCGAGTCGAGGACTCTGTCCTTAAGACGTATTGCTCCGGTATACTGTGCCCAACCGGCGTTAGCAACCGTCTCCCAGGATACAACGCGTACCTCTTCAGTTGAGCGGCACTGCTGAACTTGAACTGCTTCAAACTTTCGAGAGTCCCAACTTCTCTTGAACGCGATGCAAATGCTCAAATGCTGAGAATGTTGTATGCTTGAATGCAGAATGCAAGTGTGTATCTAGAATGCATCCCTTGCCCGGTTTATATAGGGGAGTCGGTTGGAGAACAGGTTACCGTGACCGTCGGATCAAAACCGTAGTTTGATATAAACCGTTAGATGAAAATCTCCTATCCAGTTTTGGAAGGTTTAATCTTAGCCTTTAGATTGAAAACTAATTCGCAGGTTTGAACCTGGAGCGTTAGATGGAAACCACATTCGGTTGGGCGGTTAGGTCAGTTTAAATCTCAGCCGTTAGATCAAAGCTGCCTCTTCTGCCACTATTAGATCAAACCAGATTGATCTTATCACATGTAGGAGGATAGCGTTTGTTTCAATTTTGAAACACAACCGCCGAGTAGAAAGAATTTTGTACGCTGTCCAACATCGATCGATCGAAGTGACATCGATCCATCGATGTGATCGATCGATGTACGTCAAAATCATTTCAAAACTTTCTGTCTAGCTTCGATCGATTATATCGATTGATCGAAGTGGCATCGATCGATCGATGTTATCGATCGATGTAAGACAGAATGATCTGAAGTTTTCTGTCCAGCTTCGATCGATTACATCGATCGATCGAAGTGACATCGATCGATCGATGTACGTCAGAAACTTCTCACGCCCCAAGGCCACACCTAAAGTGTCCAATGTGGTATTCCTCCATCAAGGTGACACAACACCCTTTAACTCACGTTTACCATCCACTTTGAGCATTAATTTCTCATTCACCCGTTATAGTAATTGAGTGATTCCAAAGCCTAAAATTAACTACTCGTTACGTAGATAATTAAGGACACATTAGTTTTCGATTTTCATTATCGAAAAGTCATCATAATTAAGCTCAAAGTACGTTGCTCAACCAAGTTTTGCAACCTTCATTAATGGGCCAAAGCCCAAACCTTTAATTCTCCAACAATCCCCCACATGAATGGAAATTAATGCAAATGCATATGCAGACTCTAACGAGAAGTCAGACAAGAAAATGTTGCATCAGAAGAGGTAGCTTCTGGCTTTGAACCTTTTCTGGTGATGTACCATCAGATTCACTCGGCTAAATAGTGACTTGATGTCTTGAACCAGTCAGCCTTTGTTGTGAACCTAGACAACGATACTCACACAATATTTTCTTTAACACCCTTTTGGTTCTCATGGTTGTGTTCGTTTTGGCCATGAACAACCTGGTTTCAGAAAGTGTTTTAGAGAAATCTTGCCTCCTAGACTTTCTCATAGAAGAGGCCCCACTTCACACTTACATAGGTGATTCCTATCAAGAGTATTCTGTCATACTCCACTTGATGTATCAAGATATAGGACATCATTAAAAGCTTTAGCTTACCCTGAATATTCTCTGCAGACAGCACTTTATGTGACGGAATGAGTAAGCGCTAACTGAATCTTCATAACTTAGTTGTCCCATTGAACCAAGATTCTGGGATCTCAAGTCAACAAGGTTGGGTTACCATTTCAAAGATTCTTGTATTATAGGCTTTAGTCCCATTCCATTTGTCAATCTTGACATCTGATCTCTAGGCAAGCCTTTTGTAAGCGGATCCGCAAGATTATCCATTGATTTTACATAATCAATGGAAATCACGCCATTAGAGATCAACTGTTTAATGGTGTTATGTCTCCGACGTATGTGTCATGACTTACCAATGTAGATGATGCTTTGAGCACGTCCTATAGCTGACTGACTATCACAGTGTATGCTAATAGGAGCGATCGGTTTAGGCCAGAACGGAATATCTTCTAGGAAATTCTGAAGCCACTCAGCCTCTTCCCCAGCTTTATCCAGTGCTATGAACTCAGCTTCCATAGTAAACCGAGCTATGCACGTTTGTTTCATGGATTTCCACGACACAGCAGCACCACCAATAGTGAACAAGTACCCACTGGTGGACTTAGAGTCTTTACTATCTGATATCCAATTCGCATCGCAATGTCCTTCTAATACTGCTGGATATCTCGTATAATGTAATCCAAGATTCATTGTGTATTTCAGATACCTCATTGCTCTGTTAAGAGCTTTCTAATGATCATCACTTGGATTACTGGTAAACCTGCTCAATTTGTGTACTGAACAAGCTAAGTCTGGTCTTGTACAATTCGTTATGTACATCAGACTTCCAATAACCTGAGAGTATTTTAATTGAGCTACAGGTTCGCCTCGATTCTTCCTTAAGTGTATACTTAAGTCAAGTGGGGTCTTTATCGGTTTTGTTTCAAACATATTGAATCTTTTGAGAACATATTCAATATAGTGAGTTTGCGACATAATAAGACCATCAGCCATCCGAGAAATTTTAATTCCTAGAATAACATTGGCAACCCCCATGTCCTTCATATTAAAATTTCCTGTTAACATCTTCTTTGTACTCAAGATGATGTCATGAGTTCTGCCCATGATTAGCATGTCGTCTACATAGAGACATACTATTACATAGGCATTCGGTGTGCTCTTGATGTACATACACTTGTCGCACTCATTGATCCTGAAGTCATTTGACATCATTACCTGATCAAACTTTAAATGCCATTGCTTGGGTGCTTGTTTAAGTCCGTACAGCGACTTAACAAGTCTACACACTTTCCTTTCTTGACCAGGAACGACGAACCCTTCGGGTTGTTCCATATAAATCTCTTCCTCTAACTCACCATTAAGAAAGGCAGTCTTTACATCCATTTGATGGATTTCTAAATCATAGACTGCAGGAATGGCTACTAGCATCCTTATGGAAGTGATCCTAGTCACTGGTGAGTAGGTGTCAAAGAAGTCAAAGCCTTCTTTCTGTCTGTAGCCCTTTGCTACTAACTTGGCTTTATACTTTCCAATAGTCCCATCCTCTTTAAGTTTCTTCTTGAAAATCCACTTGCAACCAAGTGGTTTACTTCCAGGTGGAAGGCCAACCAACTCCCAAGTGTGATTTTGAAGAATCGAGTCTATCTCACTGTTAATTGCCTCTTTCCAGAATGGAGCTTCTGGAGTTGACATAGCCTCGGAAAAATTCCTTGGCTCATTTTCTACCATATAGGTTAGAAAGTCCGGTCCAAACGACGTCGATATTTTGGCTCGTTTGCTTTGACGAGGTTCCTCCGTCTCTTGAGGAGTCATCTCACGCACTCTCTTACTAGCGCTAGCATCTTCACTGTCTTTGTCTTTCCTCGGAAATACATTTTCAAAGAACACTGCATTCCTCGATTCCATGACAATATTTCATGTATCTCGGGAATGTCCGATTTGTGCACTAAGAAACGAGATGCACTACTGTTCGTTGCATAGCCGATGAATATGCAATCAATTCTTTTAGGCCCGAATCTCACTTGTCTTGGTTTAGGTACAGCAACCTTTGCCAGACACCCCCCACACTTTCAAGTATTTGTAACTAGGCTTATAGCCTTTCAAATGTTCATATGGGGTTTTATCCGTCTTTTTGGACGGAATCCTGTTTAAAATGACGTTGGCTGAGAGAATCGCTTCCCCCCACAATTTCTGAGGTAAACCCGAACTTATCAACATAGCATTCATCATCTCCTTTAGAGTACGGTTCTTGTGTTCAACAATACCATTCGATTGAGGGGAATATGGTGCAGTCGTTTGATGAATAATGCCATGTTTTGAACAGAATTCATTAAACGTTGCGTCATACTCGCCACCTCTATCACTACGAATTACTTTAATTCGTTTGCTAAGTTGATTCTCAACTTCATTTTTATAATCCTTGAATGCATCAAGGGCCTCGTCTTTGCTACTTAGCAAGTATACATAACAGTATCTAGTGCAATCGTCGATAAAAGTTACAAAGTACTTTTTACCTCCTCTTGTTTGCACAAACTTTAAATCACACAAGTCTGTATGAATTAAGTCCAACGATTCAGTGTTTTGTTCTGTTGAAGGAAATGGCGCTTTTGTTAATTTTGCTTCAACACATATTTGGTATTTTTCTTTATTACTAAAGTCCAGTTTGGGCAATAAGTCGAGATTAATCATTCGTTGTATTGACTTGTAATTAACATGTCCCAAACAAAAATGCCATAAACAAGAAGACTCAAGCATGTAAGCAGAAGAGGAAACAATTTTATTAGCCTCAGTGGGCGCCACTTTCTTGGGTACAATTGTCATAACATTTAACTTGAACATGTTATCAGAAAGGTACCCCTTTCCGAAATACACGCCATTCTTAGAAAGTGTAAATTTGTTAGCCTCAAAAACAAGCTTGAACCCATGAGTGACTAGCAGCACACCAGAAACCAGATTTTTCCTTATGTCAGGAACATGCAACACATTCTGCAGGGTCAACTCTCTTCCTGAGGTCAGTTTCAGGATCACCTTGCCCGATCCTTCGATCTTTGAGCTGTCAGAGTTTTCCATGAAGAGTTGTTCGTTGTTTGTCGTGGGTACATATTCTCTGAACATTGCCCTGTTTGCACAAACATGTCGAGTGGCCCCTGTATCCACCCACCATTCACGCGGGTTTCCCACTGCGTTGCACTCGGTCACCACTGCACAGAGGTTCAAGTCTTCTATTGCGTCGACCAGATTTGCTTTTGCTTTATTTTGATTCTAATTGTTTTTGGGCTTTCGGCAGTCACTGCTCTGGTGCCCTGGTTTTCCACAGTTATAACACTTGCCTGTGAACTTCTTTACAATTTCCTTGCCCTTGATGTTCACGCCCAAAGTGTTATTTTTCTTTCTGTTCTTTGCCTCAGCAACATGAGCCTTGGCTTGACCAGACAAAGTGGTTGGCTTTCTTTCAGCACGACGATTGTCCTCCTCAATACGAAGACAGACAATCAATCCTCCATTTTCATTTCCTTCCACTTGTGTTTGAGATAGCTCTTAAATTCCCTCCACGAAGGAGGCAGCTTCTCAATCACAGCCGCAACCTGAAAAGATTCACTGAGCATCATGCCCTCCTCTTCCATCTCAGATACAAACATCTGTATTTCCTCAACCTGCGAAATTACAGATTTGGAATCTAGCATTTTATAGTCGAGAAATTTCCCAACTATTAACTTTTTCGTACCAGCATCTTCTGTGCGATACTTCTTATCTAAAGCCGACCACAAACTTTTGCAGTTTTATATGTACAAAACACGCCATAGATAGTATTATCTCGGTAACTCAGAATCAAATTTAAACAACAAAAATTTGTATACGCCCAAGCTTCAGCATCCAAGGCGTTCTGCATATTCTGTTGTTGATCCTCCACAGGTTCAACCACGGGTGGATCCTCGCTTAGCATTCTGGCCAATCCCAGCGCCGTGAGATAGAACAACATCTTCTGCTGCCACCTCTTGAAGAAACTGCCAGCGAACTTTTCCGGCTTCTCCACGTGAGCAGCTGTGGCAGCCGGATTCATCTGAGGCCCTCCAGTAGGTGCCAACGGAACCGTGATGAATGATGCGCCGACAGCAACATTGTTTGCCTCGTCAGGTGCGGACACGGAGTGAGCACCGTTAAAGCCTTGAACAGATTTCGAGCTTTTGTGTTCCATTCCTGTTCAGTTCAATCAAAACGTACAGATCAGAACATAATTAGGTTTAAGAAATGAGTAGAAGTAGATTGCAAACCAGTAAGAACACTGATTTGCGTAAATTAAAAAACAGTACAAGAAATAATTGAATTACAATACATCTTAAGATTGTTGAAAACAATCAATCCTGTACTAAGACGCAGTCGTTCGGTGTGTGCGTATGGAAATAATAAAATAAACCAAACCCGGGGCGAGTCGAGGACTCTGTCCTTAAGATGTATTGCTCCGGTATACTATGCCCAACAGGCGTTAGCAACCGTCTCCCAGGATACAACGGATTCCTGTTCAGTTGAGCGGCACTGCTGAACTTGAACTGCTTCGAACTTTCGAGAGTCCCGACTTCTCTTGAACGTGATGTGAATGCTCAAATGCTGAGAATGCTGTATGCTTGAATGCAGAGTGCGAGTGTGCATCTAGAATGCATCCCTTGCCCGGTTTATATAGGGGGTCGGTTGGAGAACAGGTTACCGTGACCGTCGGATCAAAACCGTAGTTTGATATAAGCCGTTAGATGAAAACCTCCTGTCCAGTTTTGGAAGGTTTAATCTCAGCCTTTAGATTGAAAACTGATTCGCAGGTTTGAACCTAGAGCGTTAGATGGAAACCACATTCGGTTGGGCAGTTAGGTCAGTTTAAATCTCGGCCGTTAGATCAAAGCTGCCTCTTCCGCCACCATTAGATCAGACCAGATTGATCTTATCACATGTAGGAGGATAGCGTTTGTTTCAAGTTTGAAACACAACTGCCCAGCAGAAAGAATTCTGTACGCTGTCCAACATCGATCGATCACATCGATCGATCGATGTACGTCAGAATCATTTCGAAACTTTCTGTCCAGCTTCGATCGATTACATCGATCGATCGAAGTGACATCGATCGATCGATGTAAGACAGAATGATCTGAAGTTTTCTGTCCAGCTTCGATCGATTACATCGATCGATGTGATCGATCGATGTACGTCAGAAACTTCTCACGCCCCAAGGCCACACCTAAAGTGTCCAATGTGGTATTCCTCCATCAAGGTGACACAACACCCTTTAACTCACGTTTATCATCCACTTTGAGCATTAATTTCTTATTCACCCGTTATCATAATTGAGTAATTCCAAAGCCTAAAATTAACTACTCGTTACGTAGATAATTAAGGACACATTAGTTTTTGATTTTCATTATCGAAAACTCATCATAATTAAGCTCAAAGTACGTTTCTCAGCCAAGTTTTGCAACCTTCATTAATGGGCCAAAGCCTAAACCTTTAATTCTCCAACATTGTTTAGGTGTGTGTAAGGGTTGAAGTCATGCATATGTCCTTAAAAATGTTTAAAATGATATTAATGTGATGATTTGGTCATTTAAGAATGTAACTGGTATGTATCACTTATGGTATATAAAACAAATAGTGACAAACGTAACAAATAAACAAACCTCACAAGGAAGAATGGTGTGTTCCTTGTGTTGAAAGATAATAAGAAGTAAGAGAATCGGGTCAACATCTTGTGAGGAGTTATGAAGCAAGACTAGCTATCTAATGATTAGTTAATGAAGTAAAAGAATCCAATGTCATGAGTTTTATATCTCAAGTTGGCCCCTTCTGATGAATATGAAGCCGACTGATGAGTCTTGTGATGAGTTATGAAACATTGTGATCTCTTTTGTGATGAGCAAATAAGTGAAAGATATGCATGAACAGTAAAAAGTATGCAAAGAATGGAAAGTGAGAAAAATGCTGTGGAAGGTGTTGTATGTAGTATATGTATGTATGATGATTAGGTTAACTGAAGGATGAATAGAGTAACAAAAGGAATGAACAGGGTAAGGAAGGTGCACATAATTAGGATAACCATAAATTTAATTTTTCTTACAAAGCCAGCGTCGCTCAACCTTTGTAAATTTATCATTTTTAGGACGTCAATGTTGCCGGAGATTGAGTAAAAATACTTTGAATTTTATAGTATGATGTACTGATGGTGACGTACATTGTATTTTATTCGAGGATGATGTACAGATTATGTTTAATTATTTTTAGGACATTTGTTTCATGTAAGTCTTAATTCTATCGTATCATCATTATGTTTTCACATGTTTTCTTGGCTTCATGACTTTGGAGTTTACATACTTTTAGGCCAGGCCGATCATAACCTTGTTTCGGATCATAATTCATGACAAATGTGGTATTAGAAACACGTCCAAAAACAAATACATATTCGGACCTAGGCTATTATACATACATGTGATTAAACATGAATGTATTAGGCAACGATACATGAAAGTTTACTAAATGGTATATGCAAGTCTATGTTCTCGGTTTTAATATTTATATTCAAAGCAATACTAACCTTAAGAGCTTGAGGAATAGGACACTCGACCTAGCTTCAGAATTGCTGGGTGCACGTTAAGGAAAAAAAGGAATAAGTTCTGACTTGTTAAGTGGTAATAGGTATGAGCGACGATCTAGTCATGATTTACTGTGTTTAACGTCATCAGTCGTGGAAACAACATCTTACATAAAATGTAGAATAAGGGTCGTACATCAGATCACGAAACGATCTGGTACCTTTTCAGACCTTGTGTAAATGGAGGAGCCTAATATATCGTAAACGCTTTGTTGGTTGTCAAGATACGGTTGTAAATAATATTTGTCATAGCTTCCTTTCTTTGGGCATAACTGCATATGAGAATATAGGATGATGGTGAGAGCATATGATACAAAGATTAGCACGTATAGGGATTTGGAGTAGCGTTTAGAAATAGAAGTTGTGCCTTAAAATTGTACCATGTGGCATCATTCGATTGATTAGATTAACAAGTTGATAGAGGTAAAGAGTTTCCCATACCCTTAGACAGAGATTTTAAAAATAGTTTAATTTATTGTTGGATTTAAAAAATGGTTTGTAAAATGCATTGCCTAAAATTTCATCAGAATTGATGTTTTCAGTTCGTAAGGTGCATACCGCAGAAGAAAAAAGTGTTGCACAATTTCTTAATCTTATTTTAAAACTATTTACGAAATTGCAGGCGGAATCGTTCACGAAATTGATGTCTATTAAAATAATAGCTGGGTATTAATTCGTTTCTGAAACGAATGCAAATTTTAAAGTTGCTTTGTATAAATAAAAGGATTGCAAAACAGATTGCAAAAATAAAAGGGCTATGCCTTTTAGGAATTCAGTTACGTGATTGGCAAAGTTGTGTTTGTATGCCGGAATATTAGAAAAACATGTCTCACATGTGAGGTATTTTTATGTTGGATTCGAATGTGCCCTCTGATGGGATGTTACTCACGTCTTTTATATGATTTGGACAGTCAATACATGTCGAGGAGCTATGGTGGATTGTCAAGTGTCTTTGTGCTGTTTGTGCATGGCCGCCAAGTGGCACCATGTGTCGAGTTGTTTGGCTAAGCTGCTTGCTGGCAGGTATCTGCTCTGACAGGCATCTTCTCAGCTGACCTGACCAAGATGCCTTTAGGCGCCAAGTCCACGGCCGGCCGCTAGGATGTGGCTGTGGTGCGAGCCATTGCCGAGGTGACAGCTATGCTAAAGTGATGCTTACAGTTGTTGTGTCCAGCCTTAACGCATGTGATCAAGTTTTACTGATGCTGACCTCATATCCTCATTGGCGAGGGGTTGTCCTAATTTTACTTTAGCAGGCAAACCCTAAATAAGACGTTCTCCTGTGATGACAATCTGTCGTCCTTGTCCAAGAACTGGAAAGGGTGATTCTTTTACATGAAAAAGGTTGGTACAACTAGCCAAGACATTTTACAAACGTCGAAGGCTAACAATAAACTACCAAACACGCAACACTAAAAGGTGGCCCAAAGTCTTCAAAGGTTTGTAGCCACTGTCAGTAGGTTCAAGGTCAACCATTATGCCTTAAAGAAGGTTAATCACTTGATTTGTGGCCCCAGCTTCAGTATATTGGGGAAGGGGACTTGAAAATCATCAAGGGTAGGGGAGCCAAGCCTTCACACCTTTTGCTCTTTCTGATTTTACTTATGTGTTGATGCACCGCACTTATTACATGAACCATGGCAGGTATATCCACCGACGTCATTGCCGCAATGAAGGGAAAAAAAGAAAGGAAAGTAGGCGACTGTAGTGGATCAGGCAGGTGTGATGGCAAAGATGACAGCTCAGGGGCTAGAGATCCTATCGATGTAAGAGAACCAAGTCGGACTCCCGTCGCAGCGCAGCTGGCTAGGGAACTTTAGCATTTTGAGAACATGTGGTGCATCTTGCACAAGGTAAGCTCATGTTTATCATCTTTCTTATTTTTTATATTGACCTTGTGTTACCTCGCCTTCAGTACATACATGCTTATTATAGGATGACGGGATCATCCCCTCCGCCCTTAATAAGGAGTGGGCTATGTTGGAGAATTAAAAATTTGGGATTAAAAGTTTGGGCTTTGGCTCACTAAGGAAGGTTGCAAAACTTGGTTGAGCAACATACTTTGAGATTAATTATGATTAGTTTCCGATAATGAAAATCGAAAAACTAATGGGTTGGAATCACTCGGTTACGATACCGGGTGAATGAGAAATTAATGCTCAAAGTGGATGGAATACGTTGTTAATGGGTGACGTGTCCTATTCTTAGTGAGTCACATCACCCTTATGGAGGAATACCACATTGGATGTGCCCTTGGGGGCATGAGAAGTTTCTGACCGGAGAAAATATAGTTCTTCTATGTAAAGTACATCGATCGATGTCATCGATCGAAGTTGGACACAAAGCTTCAAGATCATTCTGCCTCACATCGATCGATAACATCGATCGATCGATGTCAAAGTTATGGACATTCTGACGTACATCGATCGATCACATCGATCGATCGATGTCACTTCGATCGATCGATGTGATCAATCGAAGCTGGACAGCGGACAGAATTTTCAAACGGTATGAGATAAGATCAATCGGTTTTGATCTAATGGTGGCAGAAAAGACAGCTTTGATCTAACAGCCGAGATTTAAACTGACCTAACTGCCCAACCGAATGTGGTTTCCATCTAACGTTCCAAATTTAATCCTACGAATCGGTTTTCGATCCAAAGGCTGAGATTTAAACCTTCCATAACCGCTTGGAGGTTTTGATCTAACTGCTATAATCTATCTACGGTTATGATCCGACGATCACGATTCCATCTGGAAAAACCGACTTTTAACCGACTCCCCTATATAAACAAGGCAAGGGGGTGTGATCTACACACACACTTGCTCTAGCATTCGTAGCATACAGCATCCACAGCATTCGAGTTTTGCATCACGTCCGGGAGAAGTCAGGACATTCGAAGGTTCGCAGTAGTTCAAGTTCAGTAGTGCCGCTCAACTGAACAGGTGCCCGTTGTATCTTGGGAGACGGTTGCTAACACCAGTTAGGCACAGTATACCGGAGCAATACGTCTTAAGGACAAAGTCCTCGACTCGCCCTGGGTTTGCGTTATTTTACTGTTTCATACGCACACACTGTACGATTGCGTCTTGGTACAGGATTGATTGTATCTAACAATCTTAAGACGTATTGTATTCAATTATTTCTGTACCTTTTTTTTATTTACGCAAAGCAGTGATCATACTGATTTGCGGTCTACTTCTACTCATTTCTTAAATCTGATTCTGTTCTGATCTATACGTTTTGATCGAACTGAACAGTAACCTAATAGAGAACGCAAGCTCTGGCTCGGTTCAAGGCGCAGACATACAGAGTTCTGCTCCAATGGCACCAACTGCTGGGGTGCCGAGACATGCTCCTCCTGCACAGGGTCCTGCAGTGGCTCAAGTGGAGAAACCTGAGAAGTTCAGTGGGAGCTTCTTCAAGCGTTGGCAGCAGAAGATGCTGTTCTTCTTGACTGCCGTGGGGTTGGCTACCTTTCTGACCGAGGACCCGCCTTTGGTGGATCCGCTGGAGGACCAAACCCAGAATATGCAGGACAAACATTCTGTTGAAGCATGGAACTTCAACAATTATGTTTGTTTGAGCCATATTCTGAGTTGTTTGGACAACTCCTTGTATGGTTTGTACTGCACGTACAAAACCATAAAGTCTTTGTGGCAGGCTTTGGAAAAGAAATACCGTACGGAAGATGCCGGCACTAAGAAATTTATTTTCGGCAAATTCCTGGATTTCAAAATGTCTGATTCTCGCATTGTCGTCTCTCAAGTTGAGGAACTTCAGACGTTGGTTGCCGAGATAGAAGAGGAGGGCATGTTGCTCAGTGAATCTTTCGTCGTGGCTGCAGTGATTGACAAGCTACCTCTTTCGTGGAGGGAATTCAGAAGCTATCTCAAACACAAGAGAGAGAAGATGACATTGGAAGATCTGATTGTTCGACTCCGCATTGAGGAAGACAATCATAGATCTGAAAGAACGCCACAATCAAGCTCTGGTCAGGCCAAGGCCCATGTTGCAGAGGCCAAGAAAAAGAAGGGCCAACTCGGGGTGAACAAGAAAGGCAAGCAGATCGCCAAGAAGTTCATCGGGAAATGCTACAACTGTGGCATTCAGGGCCATGTCAGCAATGAATGCAGAAAGCCCAAGAAGAAGCAGACCAAGGCAAAGGCTAACATAGTCGATGCCATGGATGATCTGAATCTCTGTGCGATGGTCTCAGAGTGCAACGCTGTAGGGAACATACGCGGATGGTGGCTTGATACTGGCGCCACTAGACATGTCTGCTCTAGCAGAGAGATGTTCACGGAGTACTAGCCTGGGAACAACGAACAACTTTATATAGGGAACTCGGCCTCTTCGAAGATCGAAGGCGAGGGCAAAGTTGTTCTGAAGCTCACCTCAGGGAAGCATTTGACTCTGCAGAATGTGCTGCACGTCCCTGACATTCGGAAGAATTTAGTATCTGGAACTCTTCTAGTCATGCATGGTTTTAGACTATTTTTAGAGTCCAATAAAGTTATTATTTCGAAGGCGAGGGCAAACTTGTCGAATAGGATGTTTAAATTAAATGTCATCACTATTGTACCCAAAAGAGATTTGCCCGCAGAGGCTAATAAGAATGCTTCCTCTTCTGCTTACATGCTTGAGTCTTCTTGTTTATGGCATTTTCGTTTAGGACATGTTAGTTATAAGTCATTACAACGTATGGTTAATATTGACTTGTTGCCCAAATTAAAATTTGATAATAAAAACTGCCAAATATATGTTGAAGCGAAGATGGCAAAGGCGCCATTTCCTCCAATAGAAAGAAACACTGAACCTTTGGATTTAATTCATACCGATGTGTGTGATTTAAAATTTGTGTAAACGAGAGGTGGTAAAAAGTATTTCGTAAATTTTATCGACGATTGCACACGATACTGTTATGTATACTTGCTAAGTAGCAAAGACGAGGCCTTTGATACTTTCAAGGATTATAAAAATGAAGTTGAGAATCAACTTAGCAAACGAATTAAAACAATTCGTAGTGATAGAGGTGGCGAATATGATACATCGTTTAATGAATTCTGTTCAGAACATGGCATTATTCATCAAACGACTGCAACATATTCACCTCAATTGAATGGTATTGTTGAACGCAAAAACCGTACTCTAAAGGAGATGATGAATGCTATGTTGATAAGTTCGGGTTTGCCTCAGAACTTGTGGGGGGAAGCAATTCTCTCAGCCAACGTCATTTTAAATAGAATTCCATCTAAGAAGATGTATGAAACCCCATACGAGCTTTGGAAAGGCCACAAGCCTAGTTACAAATACTTGAAAGTGTGGGGTGTCTGGCAAAGGTTGTTGTACCTAAACCAAGACAAGTTAAAATTGGGCCTAAAACGGTTGATTGCGTATTTATAGGATATGCGGCTAACAGTAGTGCATATCGGTTCTTGGTGCACAAGTTGGATATTCCTGACATACATCAAAACGTTGGCATGGAGTCAAAGAATGCAGTGTTCTTCGAAGATGTCTTTCACATGAAAGACAAAAATCAAGAAGAAACAAGAATTGGTAAGCGAATGCGTGAGGCAACTCCTCAAGGGGGTGAGGAGCTTCGTCAAAGCAAGGGTGCCAGAATGCCAATTTTGTTTGGACCGGACTTTCTAACCTATATGGTAGAAAATGAGCGAAGGAGCTTTTCTGAGGCTATGTCAACTCCAGAAGCTCCATTCTGGAAAGAGGCAATTAACAGTGAGATAGACTCGATTCTTCAAAATCACACTTGGGAATTGGTTGACCTTCCACCTGGAAGTAAACCACTGGTTGCAAGTGGATCTTCAAGAAAAAACTGAAAGAGGATGGGTCTATTGAAAAGTATAAAGCCAGGTTGGTAGCTAAAGGCTATCGACAAAAGAAAGGCTTTGACTTTTTTGACACCTACTCACCAGTGACTAGGATCACTTCTATAAGGGTGCTAGTTGCTATTGCTGTAGTCTATAACTTGGAAATCCATCAGATGGATGTGAAGACTGCTTTTCTGAATGGTGAATTGGATGAAGAAATCTATATGGAACAACACGAAGGATTTGTGGTTCCAGGACAAGAGTTTAAAGTTTGTAGACTCGTTAAATCATTGTACGGACTTAAGCAAGCGCCTAAACAGTGGCACTTGAAGTTTGATCAAGCTATGCTAGCTAATGGTTTCAAGATCAATGAGTGCGACAAGTGTGTCTACATTAAGAGCACACAGAATGCATATGTGATAGTAGTGTCTATGTAGACGACATACGAATCCTGGGGAGTACTCGGGACATAATCTTAAACACAAAGACGATGTTGACGAGAAACTTTGATATGAAGGATATGGGAGTTGACAATGTTATTCTTGGAATTAAAATTTCTAGGATGACCGAGGGACTCATACTGTCACAAACTCACTATATTGAGTCTGTTCTAAAACGGTTCAATATGGTTGATGTGAAACCAGTAAAGACCCTGCTTGACTTAAGTGTACACTTAAGGAAGAATCGAGGCGAACCTGTAGCTCAGTTGAGATACTCTCAGGTAATCGGGAGTCTGATGTACATAACGAATTGTACAAGACCAGACTTAGCCTGTTCAGTAAACAAATTGAGCAGGTTTACCAGAAATCCAAGTGATGATCATTGGAAAGCTCTTAACAGAGTGATAAGGTATTTGAAGTACACAATGAATCTTGGATTACATTACACGAGATATCCAGCAGTATTAGAAGGATATTGCGATGCAAATTGGATATCAGACTGTAAAAACTCTAAGTCCACCAGTGGATACTTGTTCACTGTTGGTGGTGCTGCTGTGTCGTGGAAATCCATGAAACAAACGTGCATAGCTCTGTCTACTATGGAAGCTGAGTTCATAGCGCTGGATAAAGCTGGGGAAGAGGCTGAGTGGCTTCGGAATTTCCTAGAAGATATTCCGTGCTGGCCTAAACCAATCGCTCCTATTAGCATACACTGTGATAGTCAGTCAGCTATGGGACGTGCTCAAAACAGCATCTACAATGGTAAGTCACGACACATACGTCGGAGACATAACACCATTAAACAGTTGATCTCTAATGGCGTAATTTCCATTGATTATGTAAAATCAATGGAGAATCTTGCGGATCCGCTTACAAAAGGCTTGCCTAGAGATCAGATGTCAAGATTGGCAAACGGAATGGGACTAAAGCACATAATGCAAGAATCTTTGTAATGGTAACTCAACCTTGTTGACTGGAGATCTCAGAATCTTGGTTCAATGGGACAACTAAGTTATGAAGCTTCAGTGAGCACTTACTCATTCTGTCACATAAAAGTGCTATCTGCAGAGAATGTTTAGGGTAAGCTAAAGCTTTTAATGATGTCCTATATCTTGATGCATCAAGTGGAGTATGGCAGAATACTCTTGATAGGAATCACCTATGCAAGTGTGAAGTGGGGCCGCTTCTATGAGAAAGTCTAGGAGGTAAGATTTCTCTAAAACACTTTCTGAAACCAGGTTGTTCATGGCCAAAACGAACACAACCATGAGAACCAAAAGGGTGTTAAAGAAAATATTGTGTGAGTATCGTTGTCTAGGTTCACAACAAAGGCTCACTGGTTCAAGACATCAAGTCACTAATTAGCCGAGTGAATCCGATGGTACATCACTATGAAAGGTTCAAAGCCAGAAGCTACCTCTTCTGATGCAACATTTTCTTGTCTGACTTCTCCTTAGAGTCTGCATATGCATTTGCATTAATTTCCATTCATGCAGGGGATTGTTGGAGAATTAAATGTTAGGGATAAAAAGTTTCGGCTTTGGCCCATTAAGGAAGGTTGCAAAACTTGGTTGAGCAACATACTTTGAGCTTAATTATGATTAGTTTCCGATAATGAAAATCGAAAAACTAATGGGTTGGAATCACTCGGTTACGATAACCGGTGAATGAGAAATTAATGCTCAAAATGGATGGAAAACGTTGTTAATGGGTGACGTGTCCTATTCTTAGGGAGTCACATCACCCTTATGGAGGAATACCATATTGGATGTGCCCTTAGGGGCATGAGAAGTTTCTGACCGGAAAAAACATAGTTCGTTCTATGTAAAGTACATCGATCGATGACATCAATCGATCGATGTCACTTCGATCGATCGATGTAATCGATCGAAGTTGGACAGAAAGTTATGGACATTCGACGTACATCGATCGATCACATCGATCGATCGATGTCACTTCGATCGATCGATGTGATCGATCGAAGCTAGACAGCGGACAGAATTTTCAAACGGTATGAGATAAGATCAATCGGTTTTGAACTAATGGTGGCAGGAAAGGCAGCTTTGATCTAACGGCCGAGATTTAAACTGACCAAACTGCCCAACCGAATGTGGTTTCCATCTAACGTTCCAAATTTAATCCTAAGAATCGGTTTTCGATCCAAAGGCTGAGATTTAAACCTTCCATAACCGCTTGGAGGTTTTGATCTAACGCTATAATCGATCTACGGTTATGATCCGACGATCACGATTCTATCTGGGAAAACCGACTTTTAACCGACTCCCTTATATAAACAAGGCAAGGGGGTGTGATCTACACACACACACTTGCTCTAGCATTCGTAGCATACAGCACTCATACCATTCGAGTTTTGCATCACGTCCGGGAGAAGTCAGGACATTTGAAGGTTCGTAGTAGTTCAAGTTCAGCAGTGTCGCTCAACTGAACAGGTACCCGTTGTATCCTGAGAGACGGTTGCTAACGCCGGTTAGGCACAGTATACCGGAGCAATACGTCTTAAGGACAGAGTCCTCGACTCGCCCCAGGTTTGTGTTATTTTACTGTTTCATACGCACACACTGTACGATTGTGTCTTGGTACATGATTGATTGTCTCTAACAGGCTATTCGTGCTGATCTAGTCAGCACAGTAGCCGCGGTGGAGATCACCTCTTTGGCCGAGGATAGGGACGTTAACGGAGCATGCCTAATTTAGCTAGGAACAAAGAGAAAGAGGGTCCCTGGTATCGACACCTCTATACAGCCACATTTCAAACGAGACGAATGCGTGAGCCCTATTAAGCCTCCTACCACCAATGTCGCCCCCCTGGAGGCTCAAGGTATATAAGAGCAAGAAGAGTCTCAAATGGGAGAAGATAGTGGCGAGGTGACTAAGATGGAATGTCGTCTCAACAGGGACTCACTGTTGCTGGCTAATGTCGAAAGAATTCAATCCTTATCGTTCAGACAATTGGCAGATAAGATTTCGCGCGACATGGCCTTGGTAAACCTTAACCCCCTGTATATTCAATACTTACATCTAGCTTTTTTGACAAGTAGGTTTCTCTACCGTTCAGGACCATTCAAATGGACTTTGCAAATATGGATGAGGCCTTCAGTGGGCTTCTAAAAAAAGAGATGAACAAACACGTCACTTTTTCTAGGGTTGTCAATGTGAAAGCTCAGAGGGTCATGGGAATGGAGCTGAGTTTGAGAGGTCCATAAAGGAAAAGGAGGAGGCCGACATCGCCCTATAACCTCCACCTCTAATATTGACAGCTACAAGAGCAAAGTTTCCGGGTTGAGCTGACCCTCAAAAAGGCTCATTCGGACAATGAGCCCCTAAAGGAGGAATTGAAAGAGGCAAGTGAAGGCATGGTTGAGACAGAACGCCAACTAGCTGAGACAAAAAAAGAGGTTAAGCTGTTGTCTCTACGGTTTGCCGGTGTCAAAGAACTTGTCATTACCCAGTTCATGAGGTCCACCTTTATGTCCAAGAACCTGGCCTTGCTCCAAGGCTATACCATGGAGATGGTGCAGACAATAGCAATCAACGTTTGTGCCGTGGTGGATCCCTCATTAAATAAGAAAGACCCCGTGTTGCAAAGATGTGCAGTCCTAAAGCAAAAGCTGAATTCGACGAGCAATGCAGACTCTTCATTTAGGGTGTCGATCTGAAGGAGGGCTTAGACTAGGCATTCATCGTCTTTCGTTTGTACTTATTCCCAGAGTTTTCTAGTCAGCTACTCATGAATGAGATGAACTTTTTATTTAACTATTTTATGTTTAGTATTTTCTTCATGTTCAGCATTTAGCGTTTAGTTGTTTCTGACTTGATTATCACTATTCTAAAAGATACCGAACGGATCCTGGAGTATGTGGTAGAGGTTTGACAAGATCAATCCCCCATTAAACAAATGGTTAGGGGCTAATAACGGGAAGCGTTTCTTGATTGGGATCATGACATAATGGGGCATGCACATGGGACAATAGAATTTTTTTTCTACTTCAAGAGCATCCTGGTATAAGGTCGGCAAATAGTAGCTAACTAGATAACACTTACATGCGAGAGACCTTAAACCATAATGATTGCCACAGATTCTGATATGAATCTCATGAATAATATAATCTTCTTTATCTTCAGAGGCACACTTCAACTATGGTTGAGAGAAAGACCTCCTGTATAAGACTTCCTAAAAGAGAGTGTACCTGGCCGCCTTGATATGCAGCTTTTTTTCTGTTTGCTTGTCTTATGGCTCAACGCCACGCTTTAAGAAGTTAACGATCTCGTCCATCCAAGTGCTGTGTTGATCAGCTCAAGGCACCTCGGTTGGAGAATAAGCTCGGTGCTTAATAAGCTCCACCACGCTCTTTTTGCCCTAAGCTGTTGGATTCGATGATGCGAGACGAGAAAGCGTGTCGGCCTTTTTGTTAAAGTGTGTCGGCCTTTTTGTCGGCTAACCAGGTGATATGTTTGATCTTAAAAGACTTGAACATTCTTTTGAGTTGCTCAACCTTTAATAGATAGCCATTTATCTAATCCTCTTTGGCTTCATAATCATTGATAACTTGGGCCATGATAAGTTTTGAATCACTATGCGTTATAACTGTTTGAGCCCCCAGTTTTCTGGCCAGGCGTAGGCCGACAATCAAGGCTTTGTATTCAGCTGGTGGTGTCAAAGTCGAACCGAAATGCATACTCTAATTCTCCCCTTTCTAAACTTATGATCAGAAGACCTGCTCCACTACATTCACAGGAAAAGAATTCATAAATGTACATGGTCTAATGCTCCTCATATGGCTGCTCATCCTCTAAAGAAATCCTTTCGGTAATTAAATTTGCCAAGGCTTGGGCCTTAATAGAAGTCCGAGGTCGATATTCAATCTCGCACTCGGCTGATTCGATGACTTATTTGGCTGCTCGGCCTGACGTCTTAGGCTTAGAAATAATTTGCTTCAAGGATTGATCAGTGACAAGCACAATGGGATGAGCTTGAAGATAGTCTTGAGTTTTCTTGCGGCTATGACCAACGCTAAGACTATCTTCTCAGTGTTAGTATATATTGCTCCATGTACATACAATGCTTTGCTCACAAAGAATAAGCAAAACCGTACTGACAGCTTCATGACAGGCAGCCAAATATATGTATAGTATCTCGCTAGGAATGGATGAGGTTAAGGCTGCCACCTAGGCCAGGTAAGACTTCAAGTCATTAAAAGCCCGTTGACACTTCTAATCCTACCGAAACATGTTTCTTTTCTTCGAAATCTGAAAGAAATGGAGCGATCTTTTTGCCGATTCAAACAGAAATCTGTTCAGCGCCGCAATCCTTCCAATTATCTTTTGCACCTCTTTGATGTTGCAAAGTGGGTGCATATCTTTTATAGCTTCAACTACGCTGTGATTATCCTAAACCCCTTCCTTGGAAATTATGTATCCTAAAAATTTACGCTCTGGACCTCAAATGTACACTTTTTGGGATTCAAACTCATCTTGGAGTCTCCAAAGATGGTGAACCCCTCTATCAAGTTTAGCTATATACATCAAGAGCCTTGCTCTTGACAAGCATATCATCAATATAGACTTCTATGGTGCGACCAATATGGTCCTTGAACAATGAGTTAACCAACCTCTGATAAGTGGTTGTCGTTCTTTTAAGCCAAAACACATGCTGACATAGTAGTAGGTGCCTTCTTTAGTAATAAAGGAGGTTCCGTCTTAATCTTCCTTAGCATTGGTATTTGATGAGAACCTTTGAAAGCATCAAGAAAGTCAAAGACCTTGTGTTCAATTGTTGAATCCACCAACCTACCAACCATAGGCAAGGGATAGAAATCTTTCGGGCAAGTTTTATTCAAATAAGTGTAATCTATACACATCCTCCAAGACTTATCAAGTTTTGGTACCATTATGGGATTGGCTAGCCAAATTGGATAGAGAATTTGTATTATAAATTTAATGGCAACCAGCTCAATGACCTCTTCCGCAATTACCTTATTTCTCTCAAGAGCGAAGTTACTTTTCTTTTTTTTTTATGGTCTTAAAACTTGGATCTATGTTAAGCTTGTTCTCAGCAAGAGTTAATGGGATTCCTTGCATGTCCTCGACTGTCCCGGTAAAGATAATCGTGAAATCTTTCAACATGTTTTAGGGTTGGCCAAGCGACTCAGCAAGGATCCAAGTCCAAATCTTGATCATATTCTCTAGCCATTCAGGATCTAAAATGAACTCTTGAACTGTGTTATCTGACTCCAGTTTCTCCTCCGTTGGAGGGACAATATCGTCAAGGCTTACCTGTTGTGTATATAATTTTCTATTTACTGCTACAGCATAACAGCTTTGAGCCACCTAGAGATTCCTATGTGGTTTATTATAATGGCTTGAGAAAGAAACTTTAAGCAGCCATACAACAGTGAGATGATTGCTTCCAAACCCATTAAGGCTGGGCTGACCTCTCTTTCATAAGAACAAAATTCATCCATAAGTTACTTCATATGGAGTGTTTAACAAAGATAACCGACAATGCAACTAGACCTGCTGCCAGTACTACCACAAAAAAAGGTCCAAATAACATAGTTGATATAGGCACAGTTGGTTGTCCTACAGCCCCAATTGTTGAAAGATATTATAATACATCACAATGGATGCAATGTCTGCATTAATATAAACTCGATGCAGATTCACAATGCCATTAGGTGCAAGATTCATAAAAATGTCAATCACCAACCACTTGTTGCCATAGCCCATGAGAATTTGGTCATTTGGACAGTATGTCAGCTCGTATGACAATTTTGCCTTTTCTGGGGCTAAGTTGCATGAAGTTCCAGTCACTCCTAACTCTGGTCTTAACTTCACCAAGAAAGGTATGTCTGAAATGATATAACATATCAAATTAACTTGAGGCTGACATGCAACATCAAGCTCTTCATCCTCCTCATCATCACCCTTTCTATGGGTGTAAATTGTCTTCCCATCACTTTCCTTCTGGAGGAGGTTGGCGTAAATCTAGCCGATTTTGCAATCATGACCTTGGGTCATAAAATTGATGTAGATGACCATGTCCAATTAGGCACTCAATTTCACGCACCATCTGTCTAAAATTTTTTGTGTCATGACCAATAGCTTTATGATATTCGCATGTACAACGTGAGACCCCTTTTGACCTTGCCCCCTGTAATTGCGACGGGTCTGTTCTCAGTCCATCCTTTTCTATGACAACAAGGATCCTATCTTTCAAGGCAAGTAAAAGTAAACCTTCTTTACCTTAGTGTCTAGGCGATCAAACACATTACGCTTGTTCATGGGATCTTTCTGGGCCTTATTTTCGGATTCACCTCGGCTCGGCCTCTGATAGGCTAACTTAGCATCTCCTTTTTAACATGTTTGCTTCTTCAACTTAGGCAAATTATTGGGTTTTCTCCAAATAGGCCCTTAGAGTCTTTGGGTTCTCCTCGGCTAGTTGGAGTAGAAGCAACGTGGCCTCAACCTATTGGTGAATGCAGTTGACATTACTCTATCATTAGGATCCTTGGCCTGCTGTGACTTGTCCTTGAAGCACCACACGCATTGAAAAACTAACTCATCTGGCTTTTGCCTTAGAGTCATTAAGTGTTAAGAGTTCTTAACGAAAGGTTTGCAAGACATGAATTGTGTCTTTAGCCTTTGGAAAGTTGTTGAAAAGAATATATTGATTGAGACAACAAATCTTGAAGCCATTGTCAGTCTCTCCACCCCTCAAATACACATACAAAGTTTTGCACCTCAACAGATCAAGGATATTCTTCATGCTCATCGCAGTCTAAAACTATAAGATATGACACGTGGGGTCAAAGGTGCCGTCTTAGGTATGCGTTTAGGCACCTTGAACTTGTTCGAGGTCGCATACTCCGCAATCTCTTTAGAAAAAGGCTCTCTTGCGTTGCTTGCATAAACTCTAGGCAGTTTGAGAATGACACATCCTCAAACTCACCTCGGCTATAATGAAGCAGTGGTGCCGGTTGCATTTGCTTAGAGTGATGTGACTTCACTCCGAAGAGTGTCTTCACTGGGGGTAAAGGTACAGTATGTGGTTTTCTTACCTTTATCCCTTGCACTAGCCATGAATTCATCCCTTGGCCAGGAGAAACACTCCTGAGATTCTTGCCTTCCTCGGTGGTCGTGAGGAAGGTCTTGGGCAGCATATAGGGCCTCTAGAGCCTTGTCCTTGATTTGTTCAACTAAGGTCTGAAAGACACGTAATTTTTTAGTCACATATTTTACGGCTTGATCATATTCCCCAGAGGTGACTCATTGAGCAACATATAGACGCCGGCTTGCCCATCAAAGACCTAGCTTGACGAATACTTCAGACTGCCTCTCTGCCTCCAATGGTGAGAAGATTCCTTACCTTCATATTAGGTTTTTTTTCCATTTCAAAGCGATGTTATGTGCGTCGAAACAAAGAAAAATATGAATTAAGACTTGGTTGGCCCTCTTTCTATCGTCAAATGGCGAAGTTGGATCTTCACGTGAAACAAAAATGATCCAAATAACAAAAAACATAGTCAAAATCTTATGCAAACGTATTTTTCTACTAGATATTATGTTATCTAGGCTCTATACATGATGAACAACATTAGAGACCTCAGAGTTGTTATTTCGCAGAAAACCCTCTGCGCTCAAGCCAATTACTGGTTTAACCATGTTTATATGCTAGAATATTAGAGAAACCTATCTCATTTGTGTAGTATTTTTCCTTTGTATTCGAATGTATCCTCCAATGGGACGTTGCTTATGTCTTTTGTTTTGTTTGGACAACGAATGCATGTCGAGGAGTTACGAGGGAGTGCCAAGTGTCATGTCTTGTTTGTGCATGACTGCAAAAAGGCATCATGCGTCGAGTTGCGTGGCTGAACTGCTTGCTGGCAAGCGTTTTCTCTGCAGACATCTTCCCAACTGAGCTGACCAAGATGGCTTTGGGCAATGACTCCACGGCAGACCTGCGGATGTGACTGAGGTGCGAGTCGTTGCTGTAACGCTTATGGCTGGGGTGTGCAGCCTTAACACCTTTGAGCGTGTTTTACTAATTCTGACTTGAGATCCTCAGTGGCAGTGAGGGAGCGTCCTGCGTCTCCTGGGCTACACCGACATGACTGTATATTTCGACCTGAGCAGCTATCGGAACTCTTCACAACATGTGCCCCGTATGGGTCAGATGACGTTGATCATAACGGACTGGGTAGTTTACACATATCTTTTTTACAGTGATAGCTTTGTCCTCGTCAATGATTGGATTATATGGTGTGGTAAACTTTGATATGGTTGGAAAGCACGTACTTATGAGAAAATACTTCATTTTGCCAACAATTCCAAGAGATAAGGATGTATGAGAGAATTTTAAAAAAAAAGATAGGGAGCAACCTCAACTAACGTATGAGAAGTTTGGTATTTTGATATTTTTTCAGTCACTTATTATTTTAGAGAGTAATTGAGTGTTATACCCCTAGTTCTTTTTGTTTTACGTTGTACAAATATATATGTATATATGGTACATACATGCTGCGGCCGTGTTAGAAAAAGATAAGAAATAAAAAATAAATAAAGGCCCAAATTGTTATCCTAATTAGAATAGGAAAAAGGAAATAAGGATAGAGTTTAGCAATTGGTAAATTCCATAGTTAACTAGGAATATTCTGGTGTACTCGCCCGATGAAGTGACGCATCCTGAACATCTACGAGAAGTGTTGGAGATTCTAAGGAAGAAAAAGTCATACGCCAAGTTCAGCAAGTGCCAGTTTTGGCTAAGGCGTGTGACCTTCTTCAGTCATGTGATCTCAGAGGATGGCATTGTAGTATACCCAAAAAAATTGAGACGATTACTGAATGGCCAAGACACGACCAACGTCACCTAGGTGAGAAGCTTTCTGGGTCTGGTTGGTTATTAACGAAAGTTTTTTGAAGGATTCTCAATGATCGAAATTCCTTTGAGTCGCTTGACACAAAAGGAGACCAAGTTCGAGTGGACCCCTGAATGTGAGAGGATCTTGGCCGAGTTAAAGAGGAGGTTGACCAGCGCACTGGTATTAGCACAATCCTCCGGTACTAAGGGGTTTGTTATAACAGCGATGCCTCGAAGAATGACCTAGGTATATGTATAAATTGTGATTTTGTACATATAAACTGTGGCCTAACCCTTTGATTGTAGGATGCGTATTAATGCAAGGAGAGAGAGAGAGTTATTACATATGCATTGAGGCAACTGAAGCCCTGTGAGCAAAATTATCACACCCACAACTTGGAGTTTTCCGCAGTGGTATTCGCACTAAAGTTATGGATGCATTACCTATATGGGGAGAAGTGTGAAGTCTTTACCGATCACAAGAGCCTCAAGTACTTACTCACGCAGAAAGAGTTGAATATGAGGCAGAGACGATGGTTAGAGTTGATTAAAGATCATGAGTTGACCATCAGCTATCATTCGGGAACGGTGAACAAGGTGTCATATGCGTTGAGTCGAAAGTTCAGCCACTCGAGATGAACCCCATTGGAGAGATGGAAGAATTTGACTTGGACATAGTTGACTCGATGGCGACTTTTTTTGCAGCATTGGTTATCATGCGGCTTTGATGGATCGACTGAAAGAAGCTCAGATTGATGATGCAAATCCATGCGGTATTCAAGATAGACTTCAGAATGAGCTAGTTGATGGATTTTAGTTATCCGATGATAGAATTTTGTGGTTTCAGGGACGTTTGTGTGTGCCAAGTGACGAAGCTTTGAAGGAAGAGTTGTTGAAGAAAGCACATAACACACGCCTTTCAATACACCCGGGGACCACCAAGATGTATAAAGACTTGAAGAAGAATTATTAGTGGTACAGAATGAAGCGCGAGATTGTCGCCTGGTGTTTAAATGTCAGCAGGTTAAGGCCGAACATCTGCGTCCTGGAGGATATTTCCAGTTGTTGTAGATTCCAGAATGGAAACGGGAGCATATACGACAGACTTTATTGCAGGGCTCCCTAAGACAAGAAACGGCAATGATATGATTTGGGTGATCATAGATCGTTTGACGAAGTCCGTGTTGAGAAATAGGTGTAGATAATTTTCAAGATCATGATTTTAAGTAGTGAATGAATGAAAATGTCACACATGGTGTTATAAATGATGAAAAGTTGAAAAAGTGAAGAAAAATGGTATTGATCTCTCAGGTTGTTGCACATCGATCGATCGATGTACTTCGATCCCTCACATCGATCGATCCATGTAAGGCAAAGAAAATTCAAGGCCTTACTGTGAGACATCGTTCTCTAAACCTGAGACACATCGATCAATCGATGTACATCGAACCCTCACTTTGATCGATCGATGTAAGTCAGAGACAGACTCTGAAACTCACTGTGAGACATCGATCTCTGAAGCTGAGGCACTTCGATTGATCAGTGTCTAGAGTTTTTAGAAAAATTTTTCTAAAATATGATAAAATGATTGTTTTCATTTGTACATGATTTATATACGTTCATTATGTGGATATTATGTGTTAAATGCATTGTGACTAATGCGTCTTGGATGTTTCTACAACTTACCAGAAAGGAGAAAATTGGTATTTTGAGTTTTATAGGAACATGATATGGTGAAAATATTTTTTCACTAGGACCAAGATTATTCATTGATTTGTTTAGCCCACACCAATGTTCTAACCCTTTTTTTACACAACATCGAATTAAACCACCATCTTCCCATAGAGTGTTCTTGCCACTTATTTGCATGAAAATAGAATAGATGAATAGTCATTCGATTTAAAATGATTTATTTGATTGAAATATCTTATTTACTATCCGAATAAACAGAGAAATATAATCAGTGAGATTTTTTATTAGCTAATAAAAAATGACTTATTCTCATGTTATTTGTCATGACAAAGATGTTATTATATCTATTTCTGACCATCTAGGTCATTCTTAGAGTTTTCTCTCATCAGGGGGGCATTTTGGTCATTTTACCCTTGAGGGTATTTTTGGTATTCCACTCAAGGAATCTCTTGAGTATATTATTATCTTTATTCTGGAGTTCATTGATAATTATGTTGAAGATTATTTGGTGATCTTTTATTATTTCTCTATTTGATGATATTATCGACACTAGCGGGATACGTGGCGAGTTGTGATATTACATTCTATTTTTTCTTGAAGACTCTCTTCTATATGTTATTGGAGGATATAAATCATCATTTTTCACAGAATGTAAAGGTGTTAGAGGTGTGAAAATGATCACAACTTACAAGAAGAAAAAGTGGAAATTTTGGTGTTATATGTCGACATAACTTTGTCAACTATTATTTGTTGATTTCTCCTTCAAACATCTGAGTTGATATTCATATATACAAGCCTCCAAACCTATATTAACAGGTGAAAATGATAGTGTACTCATTTTATGACTTGGTGACAAGTGGAGCAACCAAAAACACGCTTTGCCAACTAGGAAAATTCAAAAAGATAGCCAACGGCTACATGGTTTTGGAGCTGAGTTTTGTTTGTAATGTTCAACCATCACATGCCTGTTATTTTGCCTAGAAGTTGAGGGGATAGTGGAGGAGTTATACCATGTTATCCCACTATTTTATCTTCACATTTTATTTACTATTTTGAGGTGGAAATTTCAGCCATTACAAGTGCAAAGGTGCACCAATTATGTTGTTTCATTTTGCCAAGTGTACAAGGTGTTTATGTGGCCAAACAATGATGTGAAGACAACTAGGACTTGATGATGAAGATGGTGACACATTGAAGTTCTTATCTTCAAGAGCTATTTCACACTATAAATAGGAGGCAAAGATGAAGGAGAAGAACACACACTTGAAAAGCAATAGTTGAATTGTCTTGCTATCTTCTTCTCTTTATTCTTGTTTCATTCTTTGCAGCCAAGGTATTCTTGTGATATTTGTTGTAGAGCTACAAGCCTCTTGTGTTTCATTTGTAATATTGATTATCCAAATCTATAAGGCTACATCAATAGGTGATAGAGGTGTTTCAACCAAAAGTTGCATAGAGGTGTACATCCAAGTCTTAAATAGGGTTGGTGTTTAACCCAGGGATCAAGTTTGGTTCTTGTTGTAATTTGGTTCATACCACAGTGAAAACCAAGGAAAGCTGTTCTTTGGTATTGGAGTAGGTCACTGTAAAAGACTCTCTAAAGAAAAGAAGAAACTAATTGAAGAAAATGACAAGTTGAAGACGTCCAACTTGGAATTTTCTGATCAATTAGAATCTTTTAAACAAGAGTCTACTCATACTCTTGATTCTTTAGAGATTAAAATAGAATCATATAGAAAAAATGAACAAACATTGAAAACTGAAAATAGTATGTTGAAATCTAAGTTATAAAGTTGTGAAAATGAGATAGTTCAACTTAAATCTTCTAACTAAACTTAGAAAAAATGTTAGAATAATTTAAGTCTAGAACCAACATGCTAGATACACTGATATCGTCACAAAAATATGGAAACGACAAAACTGGATTAGGATATAAAGAAGAAGATATCAAAGTAGATAAAAAGACTAAGTTTGTTTCGTCAAAGTGCTAAACAACCTTATAAAGCAACAAAAAAAATCAACTTTGCCTGCTACATTTTCTTCTACTCCTTCTTGTGCTTATCTCAAGATAAAAATGCAACATGCACACACATATAAACGTGCAACTAGACAAGGCTTTGCATCTAGACCACATAGAAATTATGCCTATATGTATACAAATGTATCTAAACAAAAGCAAATGCATCCAACTTATTATGAACCTAAGTACATGCAACATTCATATAAGACTTATAGAAATGCATATGAACACACATACATAACGCCATTCAAGAAACAAAATCATATGCCTTTCACTTTTTATCAAAATCGGCCTAGACATAGTACTTATCAACAAAGATATAACATGTATGACAATGCATCATCTTGTAAATAGAATGGTCAAATACATGTTAATCCTTTATATTCAACTAATGTCAAATATATGCCTAGAAGGTACATCCAAGTTTGGATACCTAAGGGATATCTAAACAAGGGTGGTGCCCCTAACATTCAAGGACTCCAGTAAAGGGTACCTAAAACTTTGTCTCCATTGTAGAAAAATAGCAAGGAATGCAAGAAGGTGGCAAAGTCAAAGAAGCTAAAAACCGAATGGTTTTTAGACATTGGATGTTCAAGACATATGACGGGCAACCCCGAACTATTCAACGAGTTGGAACATATCGAGAATGGAGGAAAGGTGACATTCGGTGACAACAACAAAGGAAAAGTTGTTGGAAAAGGAACAATCGGGGACCTTAACACATTTCAAATACAAAATGTGTTGTTAGTAAGAAATCTTTCTTATAATTTATTAAGCATTTTGCAACTTATACATTCCGGTTATTATGTTTCTTTTCTCCCTCATTCTTGTGATATAACTAATGAAAAAGGAGAAATTGTATTAAAAGGAAATAGGCATGGTAATATTTATAACCTTTCCTTAGATAACATGTTAGATGCTAGGTTAAATGTTTAATATCACATGACTTAGATGTAAACTTATAGCATAGACGACTAGGCCATATAGGAATCTCAACTATTGAAAAGTTATCTAAAAAGAATTTAATTAGAAGCATGCCTAAGTTAGACTTAGATAATTTTCAAATGCGTGAAACGTGTGTTAAGAGAAAACATATTAAAGAAACATTAAAACCAAAAGATGAAGTGAGTACTAGTCATGTACTAGAATGGCTTCACTTAGACTTATTTGGTCCAAGCAGGACAAGAAGTCTAGGTGGACACCACTATGTGTGTGTCATAGTAGATGACTACTCACGATACACGGGCATTGTTCTTAACACACAAAGAAGATGCTCCATTGGCAATCGAAACTCTTATCAAGCAACTCAAAAATAATTACGAAGAAAATGTTAAGAGAATTAGAAGTGATAAAGGTGGAGAATTTAAAAACAAAGATGTAGTCAAGTTTTGTGAATTACATGAAATAAAACATGAATTCTCACCATCTAGAACACCACAACTCAATGGAGTTGTTGAACGTAAAAATAGAACAATTCAAAAAATTGCTAGGACAATGTTGTGTGAAAACAAAGTATTAAAATATTTATGGGCTGAAGCTGTAAGTTGTGCTTGTTATATATAAATAGACTTTCAATTAGAAATAAGTTTAAAAAAACACCTTACGAATTATTAAATAATAGACAACCTAAGGTAGATTATCTTAGAGTTTTTTTGTAGTAAATGTTTTGTGTTGAACACTAAGGATGATCTAGACAAGTTTGAACAAAAGTCTATAGAATGCATATTTGTTGGTCATTCAACTAATTCTAGAGCATATAGGTGTTATAATCCTGCATCTAGAAAAATACTTGAATCTATACATGTGAAATTCAATGAGAATGCATGTTTTGAAGTTAGTGATAAAACTCAATGTAAACATCACAATAATGTTGAAAATATGTTTGATGATGATGATATATTACTTGAGCCTGTTTGTGATCATCTAGAACCAATTCCTCCTGAACAAGACATGCATGAACCCTTAGATGAGATAAATGAAGAGATTTTGCAATTGGAAGATAATACAACTAACTTGCAACATGATCCAATTGTATATGATAATGTTCACACAAACGAAACATTTGAACAAGATGAGGGTGAACCTAGTCAACCTAGGAATTGGTGGCTTATAAAAGATAAACATAAACACCCTAAAGAATTAATAATTGGGGATCCAAGTGTTGGGGTTAGAACACGTAGAAACATAATTCAACCTGAAGGACATAGCTTAATCTCACACTTAGAACCTAAGAATGTTAAGGAAGCCTTAGGTGATATATCATGGATAGATGCCATGCATGAGGAATTGAACCAATTTACCATAAACAACGTGTGGGACTTAGTACCTAAACCTGAAAACAAGTCTATAATAGGAACGAAATGGGTATTTATGAATAAAATGGATGAACAAGGAAACATCACACGAAATAAAGCTAGGCTAGTCGCACAAGGCTATAATAAACAAGAAGGAATAGATTATGAAGAAACCTTTGCACCCGTTGCATGACTAGAAGCAATTAGATTGTTACTTGCTATTACAAGTCTAAGCAATATTAAACTCTTCCAAATGGATGTCAAGAGTGCGTTCTTGAATGGATACATCCAAGAAGAGGTGTTTGTGAAACAACCCTCTGGATTCGAAGATCCAAAGAATCCTAACCGTGTATACAAGCTTAAGAAAACTTTATATGGTTTGAAACAAGCTCCAAGAGCTTGGTAAGATAGATTTGAAAACTTTCTTATTGCAAATAATTATCAAGAGGGAAGCATAGACAACACAATATTTCTAAAAAGAAAAGATAATAATTTGTTAATAGTCCAAATATATGTAGATGACATAATATTTGTTTCAACCAACCCTACCTTAGTAAAAGACTTTGAAGAGTGTATGAAGTCAGAATTTGAAATGTCAATGGTAGGATAGTTGAATTACTTCTTAGGTTTACAAATCAAACAAACCCCTCAAGGAATCCACATTAGCCAACTTAAGTATATCAATGATATGATTAAGAAGTTTGGATTTGAAGAGTTGAAACCAACACCTACCCCCATGAGTGTTAGCACCAAACTAGACAAAGATGAAAATGGTAAACCTTTCGATGACACACTTTATAGGTCTATGATTGGCTCATTGTTATATTTAACCACGTCAAGACCTGACATCATATTTAGTGTCTGTATGTGTGCTAGGTTTCATTTGTGCTAAGGTATCTCATTACAATGCAGTAAAAAGTATCTTTAGCTATCTTAAACACACACCTCACTTAGGACTTTGGTATGATAGAAATGCTAAGTTGGAACTGTATGCTTATAGTGATGCTGACAATGGTGGTTGCAAGTTAGATAGAAAATCCACTAGCGATACATGTCAATTCATAGAACCAACTTGATCTCTTGGTTTTCTAAAAAACAAGCTAGTGTAGCTCTTTCTACCACCGAAGCTGAGTATATAGCCTTAAGCTTATGTACTACCCAAATACTTTGTCTTAAACAACAACTTAGTGATTTTGGCATTAAAATGAATAAGATTCCAATTTTATGTGATAGCACAAATGCGATCAATCTTTCTCGGAATCCGGTACTTCATTCTAAGGCCAAACACATTGAGATAAGATACCATTTCCTAAGAGACCATTGTAGAGAAAAAGGGGTTTGAGTGATTTCAAAATACATGATTTAAATAACGTGAATTAAAGAAATGCATGACATATTTCATGACATGACACGTTGTTTCATAAAACTTGCCTTATATAGTTCATATATAATGTTGTCGTACTAACGAGCCATGAAGCTTTAAAGATTACATCAAATGGCAAGCATTTGTTTTGTTTGAACTATTTTCAGGTGCCATCATTAATGAACTAAACTAGTTCATTAAGTGAAGTACTTAGTTAATTAAACTAAGTAGTTCATTAAAGGAAGTCATATTTGGAAAAGGCACAAAGGCAAAATTTTGAAGAAAGGAAAGTCCTCTTCATCCCTCCTACATGCCATTCACCATATATATATATATATATATATATATATATATATATATATTCAGATTTTTTTTGAAAAAGGCACATACACATATATTCCAACATACTACCGACACGTTATATATTTTACGTACGTACGTTAACGTCACACCACTATACTTAACTCATATTTATGAGTATATTCAGGTCTTATATCATATGATATAAGTCATGGTGATGACAAATTTATTACGACACGTTAAAAGTTTCTAAACCAAAAATTGTCGTATCGGGCGAATACCGAAACTTCGCCAACATGTCACGTACTTGCCATATATAGATGGCCAGCACCTACACTTCAAAAATTGCCAAAAATTTTGTGGATTACATGGTATATGCAGCCATAAAATCATTCCATGTTGGCACACACAAATCACCCTCAATTAAGGCCAAATTGTTGAGATTCCAATTTCAATTTTCACACATGTATGGGCGCCACTTTAGATCAGCCTAAGTGTTGAATATTAAAGTTTAATTTATGTATATTATGTGTAACATAACATATATAACATGTGCAAAAAGTTGGAATTTAATTAAAGAAAAATCGGGTAATCGATAAACGTCGAAAATTCGGTTTTCTACGTACATGACATATGGAACATTTTTGGCATGGCATATAACATGTACTAGACACTTTTTACATACTTCATACATTCTAAAGTATTATATAAAAATCAATTAAGGGCTGATTGGAATATACCATGTGTGTATAATTAAATGTGCATTATTTGACAAAGTTTGCAAAAAATAAAATTCAGCATATGCACTATCTTCATCACACGCCTAACTCGTCATGTTGGAGCATATGTGGAGCTTTGTTGGCATCTTAATTGGCCAAGAATGAAGCATGAAATATTGGTGACATAAAGAAAGGAGCTACACAAGGTCACATTTCAAACTTATGTCACATTTGTAACACATACTGAAAATTTCAGCATGTGTGTGTATGGCTGGCCGATTTTCTTCACTTAATGAGGCATATTTTACTATCTTGAATTAAGTGGATTAATTGGGAGATAGTATGAAAGTATTTTCAATATATTGTGGAATTAAAATGGTGATATCTTTGAATATCACACATGCTGAAAATTTCAGCATGTGTGTAATGTATGTTGGCCGAATACTAGGCTGCATTGCTGATCAATTTTTATTCCAAATTTAGTGAGAATGTCTTGTACTAAATGGTGATTGATTTCTTCTTTATTTTCAAGGAATAAATCAAAGAAAACTTGGCAATAATTTGAATTAATGTTTAAATGTTACACATGCTGAAATTTTAGCATGTGAAGGGTGTAATGGCCGATTTTCATAAGGCAAATTGGAGTTATTTGCCTAGCTAATTATGTGGGTGATTTTGTGACTTATGGTAATAAGTTTATGGCTAATTGGCATATGCTTTTTGAGGTTTAATTTCAGATTTATCTAGTCATCAAGTGATGACAACATCCATCCAATCAATGAGTGCCAAGTAAGCAAGAGCTTAATGATCATCCAATGAGGAGGTGTCAAGTAAGCAAGACAATGTCACAATGATGCAATACACTCTTCCAAGGGTTTAGAAGATAATTTTCAAGATAGGAATGAGCTATATGGGGTGGCCATATGGTGATAAAAAGGAAAGAAGAGAGCAAACAAAAGACAAGAACAAGAGTTACAAATTCAAGATCAAAAACGTTTTATACCTTCTTTCTTCTACCTTTCTTTCTTTCTTCTCTCTTAAAGCCTATTGTATTCATATTCATAAATCTTGAATAGGCTTCTTACATACCACCCTATACTCTTTATCATTGTAAAAGATTGATCAAGGTGTGATCAATCTTGCACTTGAAAGATGGTGGTGTTCGTGATCGTTGTATTCTCATACAAGGTTTGTAAAGGGTTGGAGTTGGTGTGTAACTCCATCAACCCTGTTGTAAGGTGTTATTTTGTGCTTTGTCATTAGTGCTAACCGAGGAAGGTGTCCTCGAAGACTGGAGTAGGTTGTTTTAACCGAACCAGTATAAAATTATTGGTGTTATTTACTTTCAGCACTTTTATTCAGTTTTTTAGCACTGTTTATCGTTTTTAATCACGTTGGTAAAAATAGTAAACGAATTTCAAAAATCACGAAACATTCCAGAATCATAGCCACACGTCGTAAGGTTAATTTGGCGTAAGTTTTAACCCTTTTGGACAAGGATAAGTCATCCAAACGTCTAAAGTTCTGAGACTAGTGCATCTGATTTTCAGACTTGCAAAGGTTGAGACTTTGATCGTATTTGACTAACTTCCCAAATGAATTTCTCAAAACTGTTTCAACCCAATTAAATACAACTAATAAGGGGTTATTCATTAATGTTTCAGAGCATTTAGAGTTACGGATAAATAGGAAGTAATTTTTTAAATCAGACTACCGTTTCTGGCAGATTTGTGCAATCTGACCACTAACAATTTTTCAAAGGGTTAGAGGTTGAATTTTAATCTAAAATTTTTAGGAGATACTCAGAACATCTGAGGCTAAGTTATATCAAAATTTCAGAATTTTTGAAGACCTGCAACCTAGTTTTCAAAACATTTTAAAACTGGTCTTGAAAACAGAAACTGTTTTCAGAAGTTGAGTTCTTGGTTTAAAACTATTTTAAAAACCACATTTTTCGCACCCACTATTCAACCTCCCTTCTAGTGGTGCCTTGAAAATCCTATAACCATGTTCAAAATGGGGACATAACCATAGATCATGTAAGAATTGATCATCAAATAGCTGACATCTTCACCAAACCTCTTAATCAAACCACTTTTGAAAACTTACGAGTTAATTTAGGTATGATGACTTATGATACCGTTGCATAGTTCTATCTTTTGCATGATTTGCAAAATAAAGGGGGAGATAGAATAAGAACATGATTTTAGTTGGTAATTGTTGGTAAGTCATGATTTGGATTTGAGTTGAATAATATACTAAGTTTCAATTGGTATAAGTTTTGAGCATAGGTTAAGGAGGAGAGTATAAGTTGAGGGGAGCACATGAACACATATGTTAAAAACATGAGAATTGGGAGTTTGAAAACAATTGGTATAGAATTCGTGAAACAATTGGTAATTGGTTTTCAAAACAATTCAATTGGTATAAAATTGGTAAATGTGTGATAAATAATTGTTAAAGAGTTGTGACATTAAAATCATGTTAGTTTATTTTGAAAATCATCCAAAAAGGAAGATTGTTGAGAAATATGTTTGGATAATTTTCAAGGTCATAATTTTAAGTGGTGAATGCATAAAATGTCACACATGGTGTTATAAATGATTAAAAGTTGAAAAAGTGAAGAAAAATGACATCGATCTCTTAGGTTGTTGTACTTTGATCGATCAATGTACTTCGATCCCTCACATCAATCAATCAATGTAAGGCAGAGAAAATTTAATACCTTACTGTGAGACATCGATCTCTAAACCTGAGACACATCGATCGATCAATGTAAGTTAGAGACAAACTCTGAAACTCACTTTGAGATATCGATCTCTGAAGCTGAGGCACTTCGATCGATCGATGTCTAGGGTTTTTAGAAAAATTTTTCTAAAATGTGATAAAATGGTTGTTTTCATTTATACATGATTTATATGTTCATTATGTGGATATTATGTGTTAAATGCATTGTGACTAATGTGCCTTGAAAGTTTCTACAACTTACCAAAAAGGGCAAAATTTGTATTTTGAGTTTTGTAGGAACATGATATGGTGGAAATATTTCAAGGACTTATTCTCATGTTATTTATCATGACAAAGATGTTGTTATAACTATTTTTGACCATCCGGGTCATTCTTAGAGTTTTCTCTCACCAGGGGGCATTTTGGTCATTTTACCCTTGAGAGTATTTTTGGTATTTTCACTCAAGGAATATCTTGAGTATATTATTATATTCATTATGGAGTTCATTGATAATTATGTTAAAGATTATGTGGTGATCTTCTATTATTTCTCTATTTGATGATATTATCGACACTAGCGGGATATGCGGCGAGTTGTGATGTCACATTCTATTTTTTCTTGAAGACTCTCTTCTATCTGTTATTGGAGGATATAAATCATCATTTTTCAGAGAATGTAAAGGTGTTAGAGGTGTGAAAATGATCACAACATACAAGAAGAAAAAGTGGAAATGTTGGTGATATATGTCGACATAACCTTGTCAACTATTATTTGTTGATTTCTCCTTCAAACATCTGAGTTGATATTCATATATACAAGCCTCCAAACCTATATTAACAGGTGAAAATGATGGTGTACTCATTTTATGACTTGGTGACAAGTGGAGCAACCAAAAACAAGCTAGTTGGCAAAGTTGCCAATTAGGAAAATTCAAAAAGATAGCCAACGGCTACATGGTTTTGGAGCTGAGTTTTGTTTGAAATGTTCAACCATCACATGCCTATTATTTTTCCTAGAAGTTGAGGGGATAGTGGAGGAGTTATACCATCTTATCCCACTATTTTATCTTCACATTTTATTTACTATTTTGAGGTGGAAATTTCAGCCATTACAAGTGCAAAGGTGCACCAATTATGTTGTTTTATTTTGCCAAGTGTACAAGGTGTTTATGTGGCTAAACAATGATGTGAAGACAACTAGGACTTGATGATGAAGATGGTGACACATTGAAGTTCTTATCTTCAAGAGCCATTTCACACTATAAATAGGAGGCAAAGATGAAGGAGAAGAACACACATTTGAAAAGCAATAGTTGAATTGTCTTGCTATCTTCTTCTCTTCATTCTTGTTTCATTCTTTGTAACCAAGGTGTTCTTGTGATATTTGTTGTAGAGCTACAAGACTCTTGTGTTTCCTTTGTAAGATTGATTAGCCAAATCTATAAGGCTACATCAATAGGTGATAGATGTGTTGCAACCAAGAGTTGCATAGACGTGTACATCCAAGTCTTGAATAGGGTTAGTGTTTAACCCAAGAATCAAACTTGGTTCTTGTTGTAATTTGGTTCATACCATAGTGAAATCTAAGGAAATGTGTTTCTTGGGATTGGAGTAAGTCACATTGACCGAACCAGGATAAATCATTGGTGTTCTTGTCTACTTTACATTTTTCTTTTTTTGTCTGTTTTTCACTGCAGATTTCACACAAATACTCACGTTTTGAAAAAATAGCTAAACACTTTTAAAATTTGTGATTTTTGGTGGAGTTATGCTTCAAGCTGTTAGCTTTCATTTGAAATAAGAATAAGTTGATTTGCGCAATAGAAAGTTATTCTTTCGGTCGTTGCAAAATAACTGCTCCAATCTAAATGCAATCTGACCAGTTTTGAGAAACCTTGAATTCTGTTTTAACCAAGAATTGTTTGAGGTCAGTACCTTTTAGAAATATCAACTAGACATCTTAAGGAGTGTTTTTGACATAAAGATCAATCTTTTTGGTTAAGTTATCAAAGAGAAACACGTTTTTCAATTTCAATAATATTCTGTCCAATTCTGTCCAGATTGACCATCTGAATCTTTTTATTTGTTTCAAGGGCCAAACGATCTTATCTTTATCTGATTTTTGTATAGAGCCTTTTCAAGACATTGTAGTTAAGTTCTGGAAATTTTCATAATTTTTGGAGTTGTGTACAAGGATTTTTGAGTTTTTGAAAAGTGGATTCTGAATCTGAGGTAGTCTGAGATTCTGTTTTCAAAGGGGATTTAGTTAAAGGGTAGTAGTGTAATTTTCACTGACCACTATTCACCCCTCCCTCTAGTGGTGTTTACTGCAGGTGCACGGTCCAATAGTCTGCGCACTTTATACCAGTATCGAGTGAAGCAATGATAGAGAAGTTAGTGCATTTATATATTGATAAAATCATCATTCTACATAGAAAGCCAATGACTATTGTGTCGGACAGAGACCCAGATTTACATCTTGATTTTGGATGGCATTTCAGAAGTCATGGGGACTGGGCTAAGAAAGAGCACCGCTTTTCATCCCCAAACTGATGGGCAATTTGAGAGGACTATTCAGACTCTTGAAGACATGCTAAGGGCTTGTGTGCTAGACTTCAAATGGAATTAGGATAATATGGTGAAGTTAATGGAGTCCTCTAATAACAATAGTCACCATAATATGATTGGTATGTCGCCCTTTGAAGCTTTGTATGAAAGGAAATATCGATCACCGTTTTACTGGGACGAAGTAGGGGAGAAGGCGATTACTGGACTAGAATTAGTGGAACAAACATTTGAGAAGGTGAAGATAATTCGAGAGAGACTCAAGGTAGCCCAGGATCGTAGCAAGAGTTGGACGGATTCCAAAAGGATACCGTTGGAGTTTGCCGTGGCAAAAAAGTGTACTTGAAAGTTTTCCCAACCAAAGGAGTGATGAGATTCGGTGAGAAAGTCAAGTTGAGGCCAAGGTACATTGGTCCATATGAGGTGCTTGAGAGGGTTGGAACATTGGCCTATCGACTATCGCTACCTCCAGCGCTGTCGCAAGTGGAAAATGTTTTCAACATATCATAGTTGAGGCGCTATGTACCTGACCCAAGTGATATATTGGAGGCTCGACCAATGAGGGTGAGAAGTGACGCGACACACGAGGAGATGCCTATTCGTATTATTGATTGTAAGGATTAGTTCTGAGGAGGCGAGTTATTCCCTACGTCAAAGACCAATGGCCGAATCACACAGAACAAGAAGCGACTTGGGAACTCGAGGAGGAGGTGGGGAAGAAGTATCCACACCTACTTGACTAAGGTACGTAAGTTTCGAGGACGAAATTTTTTGTAAGGGGGAGGAATGTTATACCCCTAGTTCTTTTTGTTTTACATTGTACAAATATATATGTATATACAGTATATACATGCAGCGGCCATGTTAGAAATAATAATAAATAAATAAATAAATGCCTAAATTCTTATCCTAATTATAATAAGAAAAAGGAAATAAGGATATAGTTAAGTAATTGGTAAATTCCATAGTAAACTAGGAATATACCATATCAATCCATTTAACCTATTTATATATAAACGCCACATAACATAAATTTGCACCCCACACCCAATGCCCAAAATTCTGCTGCCACCCCTCCTAAGAACTCTAGTTCGGCCGCAACTATATAGAGGAAGGAGAAGCCAACTCTTACCAATTTCAACCTTAATTTTCTTACGTTATAATACAATCAAGATCAAGGCAAGTACCTTACCTATATTTACTATGATTTTGCATAAATTATGGCTCTATTTTAGTAGAAAATTGGATCATACATGATGGTATTTGTGCTTGCATAGATTATTGAATTTATGTATGTGTGTGTTATAAGTACGTATTGATTATGTGTATATATGCATGAGGATGATTTATTCTTGTCTCTTTCTCTTCTTGATGCGGTGGGTATAGGGAGGCTGCTGCCCTTGTGTGCATAAGTATATACATATATATATACACACACACACACACACATATATATATATATATATATATATATATATAAAGAAATGCAACGCGACGAATGGAACCTTCCTGTGATCGCCGGCGGCGGGCATAACTGTCGCTGCCAGCCACCATTTTTCTCCCCCAGCAATCGTTCGACGTCCTCTTTTTGTTTCTAACTACATTTTTTTGTTCTATTTATGTTTTTGCTGCGATCGCAGCAATGATTTGCTCTGCAGCCACATCGCCATCATAAAATGCAGAACCAACGGGTATGAAGCGTTCTTTTGCATCGTTGTTTCAATCTTCATCCGTGCCATAAATTGTGTCGAAAACGATTCGAAAATATAAGGACAGTCCAATGATTGCCTTTTCGGATGAAGAAATCACTGCCTTGGCTGCACCATATCATTTTTCATCGGTAAGGACCTTTTGGTATGGCCGTCCGCCACTTGCGACCATTCGCACTGCAATTGCTTGCATTGGATTCACTGGAATGGTACGTACTGGACTTCTAGATTCAAATCATGTTTTATTAAATTTTGTGCAGGAACAAGATTACCTACGTTGCTTTGCCAGACAAAGCTAGACTATAGCAGGCAAATACAACGAGTTACTAAATGGACTCCAGATTATGATCCTAAAGTTGATGTTCCAATTGTTCCTGTATGGGTCTCGTTTCCAAGATTACCAATTCTTTTTCATCAATGTGAGGCATTATTTCAAATTGGACGTATGTTGAGATTGCCGATGAAATTGGATAATGCAACAACTGAAAATCTTCGGCCATCTATAACACGTTTATGCATTGAAATTGATGTGTCACAGGAACTCCCTTCTTGTGTATTTATCCAGGTTTCCAATCGTTGTATCTCACAAACTGTTGCATATGAAGATCTGTCTATGTATTGTGCTACCTGCTCTAGGCTTGGACACAAGTCAACTACATGTTGGCAGGATGATCCGATTGAAGATCAGGCGAAGAATCTAGTTCAGAGGCCTCCAGTATCCAATATAATGGCCAAAGATAAGTCCCAGCGCTGGACACCCAAAAAGATGCAACCAGAGATGCAGCACACCGTGTTACCTGAATCTCTCCCACAAACTAATGCAGCTTCCATGTCTAAAGAAATTGTTGCGAAGGCTCGGGATGATTTACCTGCTACAGCGATTCCACATTCGTTGCTAGTCCCTTCGTACATGAATCGGCTTGATAATATTTCACATGTCCAAGATGTATCTCGACTCAAAAGCATTGATGATACTATCTTTTAGAATTTGCCTGCTAGTTCTAATATTGCTTCATTTTTGGATGGTGAAGTGGAAGCCGCTCATGATGCTATTGAAACTCATGTACATACTAAATCTCCTGAAGATGCTTTTATTTTTCTTGTCAATGATATGGTGCAGGCAATAGTATTGGAGAGGGCACAGGATAATTCAGCGGCAGAAACAAGTGAGCCACCCACAACGCCCACATTTTCAAGTGACGAACCCCAATTTCAAGTCCCTCCAAAGCTTTTGAGAAGGCATCACAGACAAAATAAGCCTCTATCTCCTCCATTTACTCGATCCAGAGAAGCCCCCTCAAACTCTTTTGATATATTGTCATCCCAATGAAGTTGCTGATATGAAATGTTAGAGGGATTCGAACGTCAGTGTATCGTTTACAATCGTTCGTGCGTCAATATCAATTGCATATACTTGTTGTATTGAGCCTAAGGTTAGGACATTATCTTTGATTTCTCATCATCTTAAACTTGGATTTCCACAAGCCGTGTCGGTTAATAACGATAGCATATGGATATTCTGGCGGGACTCATTTTTTCGGTTGGATGGGGAGCAACCTGGTATTATAATCATTCCATGCACTTTTGTTGGTTGCCTACAGGTAACTCTTTTTGGTGTACCTTTATATATGGCTTGCATATAGTAGCAGCACGATGCCCTTCATGGGCGGACCTATGCACTTTTTGTGATTCCTTGGATATTCCGTGGCTAATGGGTGGAGACATTAATATCTTTCTGCCGTTGGATGAACATAAAGGCAGATCGTCTCCCTCTCTTCGATCTTTGCAAGACTTCAATGATTTTATTACAGAATGTTCCCTTCAGTCGGTTAATATCCAAGGATCTATCTATACTTGGTGTGATGGAAGAGGCCTCGGTAGAGTCTGGTGACGGTTATTGTGTCCATCGGATTTCTTTGATATATTTTTGACAGTACAGTGTCAGCATTTGAATCGTGCTACTTCCTATCATTCTCCCATCTATATAGACTGTCATTCAGACACTCCCAAGTATATGCGTCCTTCAGATATTTAGACGCTTGGGCAACTCACCCAGACTTTCATAGTTTCGTTGTTCATCGATGGCAATCTTTTTCGACAGTGGGAGTTATGTGGGGTTTCTACTCTAAATTATGAAAGCTAAAGCATCAGCTGTGCATTTGGAACAAAGACGTTTTTGGTAATATATTTGATGCTATTATTGTTGCTGAGACTGAAGTGACACGCTACGAACGAGCTTATGATTCCAATCCCATAGACGAGTTACGCATGGAGTATCATCGGAGTGTAGCACAGTTATACCTTGCCCAGTCGCGTGCGTTGTTATTTTGGAAGTAGAAGGCAAATGTGAAATGGTGTCGGGATGGTGACTCAAATACCAAGTTCTTCCACCAAACGGTTAAGGAGCGTCGCAGATGATAAGCTATATATCAGATAGTCCGTGAGGATGGAGTGGAATACGACAGCCCTCATGATATTAAACTTGAAGCAGTTCGTTACTACGAGACACTATTTAAGGCAGACACTACTTCTCAGTATGAGTCTATCCTGCAATATATTCATATTCTAGTCTCTGATGCGGATAATGCGTAGCTTTTGGCCATGCCTACGTTGCAAGAAGTAAAAAAGGCGGTATAGGATCTAAGCCCGACCAGTGCTGCTGGCCCTGATGGCGTTCCGGGATCATTTTATCACCTTTTCTGGCAGGTCATTGATATGGATGTATACAACGTGGTTCAAGAATTCTTCTTAGGTATTCGCCCACCCAGCCAACTCGCATGACACTTATAACTCTCATTCTTAAAGTCGTGAATCCGAACACATTTGCTGATTTTCGACCTATATGTCTCACCAAATTTATTGCCAAGGTAATTACCAGGCTAATTTCCACACGCTTGGCAGTTTTATTGCTGCATTTGATTTCAAACGAACAGGCGGGATTCATGAAGGGAAGGAATATTACTGAACAAATTCTTCTAGCTCAGGAGATGGTACATGTATTAGACCGGCCTGTTCATGGCAGACATGTTCTAATCAAGCTAGACATAGCAAAGGCTTTTGATAAAGTATGCTGGTCTTACCTGAAGCAGCTTTTACAGAAAATGGGATTTGACCCACGATTAGTGTGCATTCTTATGAATAACTTAGAAGCTACAAGATGCTCAGCTTTGATCAATGGGAAGCCAGCTGGTTTCTTTTCGGTCTCACGGGGAGTTAAGTAAGGCGATCCACTATCCCCTCTTCCGTTTATTCTTGCATGAGAAGGGTTTTCTCGGGGATTATAAGCACTTATGTTGTCCAGCCACTTTCGCCATTTTTTGGGAGGCATATCAGCAAGCCTCTGGCAAATTAGTAAATCTTCATAAAAGTCAGGTAGTGGTGGATGCAGGAGTCTCGGGCGCACATGTCTCGCAGATGTTAGGTATGCGCCAAGCTGCCTTGCCAATCAAATATCTTGGTTCGTATCTTTATAAGGGTATTAATCGAGCGGCATATTGTGTTCCACTTCTAGCACATTTTGATGCTATACTAAATTATTGGTATTCAAAACTTCTTTTTATGGTTGGCCGCCAGACATTGATTCGACAGGTTTTATGTTCAATGCCATTGTATATAATAGCTAGTTCAAGGTTGCCTAAAAGTGTACTTGCAACACTTAACTGAAAAATGTCAAACTTTTTGTGGAATGGCCGCCACCATTGGCAAAGCTGGGACATGATCTGTCCTATAGACTATGGACGTTTCGGAATTAAGAATCTAAAGTTGATTCAAAAAGCATATGATTGTCAACTTTGGTGGAAATATCATCACTCGCATACATTGTGGGCGAATTACCGTCGGAGTAAGTATGGGCATCGCAATACGATATATTTCATCTACTTGGAAACGCATTTGTCGCACACGGTTACATGTCCTTTAGAGTGCAACAATTACCAGACGGAATACATTGGACTGCTGATGCTACTGGACAATTTTCATTACAATCTGTTTATAAATTCTTGTCTCTGATACGTCAACCTTGGATTATACTCGCTTCATTTGGTGGCCGTGATGTCCTAAGGGATGTAGCATATTTATCTAGAAACTCTGGATGAAAGCTTTATTGTTGGGTGATAATATCCATGCATGGCAGCTCATTCTTCCTACACAGTGTGTCTTCTGTCGAGTACATTCAGATTTCAGAGATCATATTTTTCTTCATTGCCCATTGATCCAACTGCTATGGCAAGAAATATACATCCTGTTTTCAGGTCCAATGCCTCGCAATACGACTATTCACAATTATCTTTTGCGATGGTGGCGAACTTCCTCAAAACATCATATGCTCGGCAGTTACTGGTGGTGGTTGTATCGCTTGTCACATAGGTTATTTGGAAAGAATATACAAGCATCCACTTTGGAGATAATTTCTTCTCTTATAGGAGATTACTTGAGCATGTCCGGGACCATATTTACACATGGTGTGCTTCGACAGAAGGACAACTTTTTACAACATATACCCCATTTGGTAGGCCGATACTTCTCGCCTTCACTACGAGCACGTCGTCATAGAATTGTCCGCTAGGAACTACCTCCTACAGGCAAGTTAAAGTTAACTATGGATGTCGCGGTGGGTCGCTGTGCAGCAGCAGCAGGAGCGGTGCTGCGAAATCATCAGGGAGAATTTGTCTCTGCTATTTGTTTCATCTTTCCAGCCTCATCGCCTTTGAGGGCTGAGTTAATGGCCCTTTAGTATGCCTTAATTTACTATGCTGCAAGATAGGATCAATTGCTAATTGAGATGAATTGCCGCATGTTGCTAAATTATATTTCGTCACCGGATCAATGCACAGGTTCATTAGCAACAGACTTGAGATGCACAATCCACTTCCTGCATCTTAATGCTTCATCGATTTCTTATTGTCCCTGAGAGTCAAATACTGCAACACATACTCTATATAGGTGTGGATACCATTCAGCAGGCTTGACCCTTTATTCGTCGATGCGTGATCTACCAAGTGAAGTGCGTGGAGCCATTATATTGGATACTTCAGTTCCAAACATACGTCTCTAATTTTTTAAGTCTCCCAATGGGTTGGCGTACACATCTTTCGGCTGCCTATGTCACCCTTTGGCATAGAAAACATTGGCATGGTCCTTCACCTGCTAGCTTCCTTTATATTAATTTCATTATTGATATTTGGTTAACTTTTTTTGTTCGCGGCAAATGGTGGGTGCCGTCTGTTGTGGGGTGGCGAGGCTTACCTCTGTTGGCAGCCCGTTGTGTTCATATGGGTAAGGATGGGGTTGCATTTCCGTGGACTACCTATACAATCATACTGTTGTCTGTATCGCTGGTTGGTACAGACAACATAAGTACGTAATTATTTTCATCAATTTAGCTACATCATGCACCTTCGATCTTCTTTACCTTATTAGATTAACTTTGATCATTATTGAGTTTGCTACAAAATTTGATCAGAATAATTTATCCTATGGACCTAACGAGGCATTGGATTGCATGATATTGATCTTTTGTGTAGATACTCGGCTTTGGAGAACCTGGATGGCTGGCCGGATTCCATTAGTCTGCCTGTGTTCATCTTGAATGCAGGCAACGTTTGTATGCACATGGCTTTTAACGTTGGTATGTACATGGCTTTCACATTACTCTTCTCGTTATACGTTTATTATGCTCTTCTGACCATTTCTTTTGTATGGCATACACACACTCCAAGAGCATCTTGTTGGACACCACGATGGCGATACGACTTGACGCTTTTAGCTTTAACATCAAAGAATACCATAGCTGTCTATGTAGAATAGATTTTGATTGCCATTATTTTTATCTTTAAATAACACTACAATAGCAAGTTTCTTTAATTCATTGGTTTTTAGTGGGAGAGTCTCTCACGACACATGTAACCACGGTATTCCTCCACCACAAGTAAGGGTTTTTATTAACAAATATCGGATGGTACCACCCGTCTTTCACTAATATATATATATATATATATATATATATATATATATATATATATATATAAGATAAAGGAGCTTCAGTCTCCTGATTTTATTTACTTGATAAAACCTCACTTATGGCGGAGGAATACCTTTAATACAAATGAACGCAAAACATAATTGAATGTAACTACTGTACAGACGAGAAATATAGTTTTGTAAAATCAATGGAGTGGAGGGGGGTTGTTCAAATGTGGTATGATATGCCTCATCAAAACCTTGGTAAGCAAAACCATCCTTTTGGATAAAATCCTGCACGAAAGAAAAAGAGTACATATTTACCACATTTGAAGCTAACATGAGGGGAATCTCCATATCCATCGAGCCAGCATAATGCCCACGCCAAGTAATGCCACCGATATCATCCAAGAGTGTCCATGCAAAACCATAATGTCCAATGTTAGAGAGAATGTAAATCCAATAACAAAATAAAATCATGTTGAGGCAGGAGTATATCATACCGAGTTTGCCTACACTCCGTAGAGAGCAGGCAAAATATGTATAGAAAGTCAATCCATATGGAAGACGGTTAGGTGTAATGTGAAGAAGTCGACAGTGCCATCGATCGAAGTTGCACTGTGGAGACATCAAGAGAAACGCAACTACGAACCAATGATGGAAGTGTATTTCGAGTATAGTAACCTGTCGTATGAGTCATCAAACCATGCCGTGCCAAGTAATGTGCAGCCATATTGGCCTCCCTGAAGACATGTTGTACCTCATAATGTGTAGATATCTGCAGCCGCCGAAGCATGCATAGATAATACGAAGCAGCCGTTGTATTCTGCCGGTAAAGCTTTGTGATTAACTGGCTGCAATCTGTTTCCAAAATAATATGTCGATGTAACAGTAAAATATATAGTAATCCAAATAATGATGCTTGCACTTCCCCATCAAACGGAGGGCAAGACGGGAGCCTGAAAGATATGGCTGCCACACATGTACCAAAACTGTCTCGCAAGATTACTCCACCTGCGGCATAAATTCGGTCCACTTCCGCATCTACATTGAGCTTCATGCGGCCTGAAGGGGGAAGGAGCCAACGGACCACAATGGATCTATTCGGACAAATAGGTGGTAACAAGTGCCAATCTGATATTTTGCAATAATCTATTGCAAGTTTAGTACCATCAATGGATTTACCCCACAAGTAAATATCCGATCTAATCACAGCAATAAGAGATTCTGAAGTATATTGAGATGTCTCACCATATGTTAAGGATGCGTATGATTGCCATATATTGTAGACAATAATACCGGGAATCACTGTCCGCAATGTGCCAATGAGTGTATTCGTTGTGGATCGAAACCACTAGGCCAACAAATGAGGCCACAGATGCGGAGAATATATGAGGTTCTCTTGCATGACCTCGGAGAAATATTGCCATACTGGCCGAATGTATGTACAATGTAAAAAACGTGATCAATCCCAGCAGAAGCTACCTTACAAAAAGGGCACTGTGTAGGCATATATGTCATGAAAGGAGCAATATAATCCTCTAAAGGAAGGTCTTTATGATAAAGGAACCAAAGGAATATTCTGATCACTGGACGATGATGTGGGTGCAAGATAAATTTTGCCGAAATAAGTGCAGCGCATGTCGTACGACAGAGATTATAGGTTGAACGCAATGTAAAATCACCACTTAATGAGTCTGTCCAAATCAGCCGACTCCCATTACGTTGACTGTGAGAAGAACAAAGGTCATGTGTGCGACAAATGATTTTCCAAATAGGAGAATCCGTAAGTCGAGGTGTATAGTCGCGTCGGCGGCCATATTTTTCATGCATATAGGCACTCTAGAACGTATTATTCTGTTGAAATTTCCACCAAATGTGGCAAAAATACGCCGTTTGAAGTATACGAATATCTCGGAGGCCCAAACCCCCTTCATCACATGGTGTCTGTATTGAATACCAAGCTACCCAATGTCTTCGCTCCCCCCAATAAAAACTGGCCATCTTACGTTCAATTATCGTAATGACTGATTTGGGAGTACCGCCTGCTGCTATAATATGTAGAGGGAGTGAAGAAATGACATACCTCAATAATACCAACCTACCTGCCTGAGTCAGAAGCTTATTATGCCATCATTGAAGTCGGTTGTCAATATGCTCCAACAATGAAATACAATAACGCGCTCGATTAATACCCTTATGTAAAAAAGATCCCAAATAGCGAAAAGGTAAATTGCAGACACACGTCCCGAGGATGTTAGCATATCGTACCCGACGCTGCAAAGATGTATTAGAAGAAGTGATGAAACTGCTTTTACCCAAATTGACCTTTTGTCCGGAGGCAGTTTTCATACTGATTCAAAAAGATTTTGAAAGCTCGTAAAGTTGGTATTGTGCCCGGAAGAAATATAAGTAAATCATCAGCGTATGCAAGATGCGTAAAATGAAAAGATAGTTGCCCCAATCGATATGGTTGCAACGCTCCTGAGTTCACTAGGGCTTTTAATCCTCTGCTGAATCCCTCAGATGCTAAAATAATAATAGGGGCGATAACAGATCTCCTTGTTTCACCCCTCTATGTGGTCGAAAACTGCCTGAAGGTATCCCATTGATTAGGATAGAAAACAGTGCACTGCGTAAGTGATTCATTATGATTCGAACAAAAAAACTTGTGAATCCAAACCGTATTAATAGAAGCTCCAAGTATTCTCAATTGACTCTATCAAATGCCTTCATCATATCCAATTTAAGACATACCTGACTTCCCCCTTTATCAATCATATGTATCATTTCTCGAGCCAACAGAACTTGATGTGAAATATCCTGTCCTTTCAGAAAACCTGTTTGCTCCGGCGAAATAAGTTTAGGAAGAAAAGTGCTAAGCCGTGTTGCAATTATGCGTGTGCAAACCTTACTCAAAAATTAGTCAAGGAGATAGGGCGAAAATCACTGAATGTACACGGAGCCGGTACCTTAGGGATTAAGGTAATGAGAGCACTAGACATCTTAGATGGTTGGGGAATACCTAGGAAGAACTCTTGCATAACCAAAACCACATCCATATGTATGATAGACCAACACGAGCGAACGAAATTACCGTGGAAACCATACTACGAGTGTGAATAGTGGATGGTGGCAGCATAGGTAACTCCTTACGTGTTCTGCGTCGGCGGCGCGGTACAACTACCGTGAATCTGTCGTCAGAAACAGGCTCTGCAAGCCGAGACAGTAGAAGTTCTTCTGATGGTGAAGCCGGTATAGACAATCTTTCGACAAACTGTGTCCGGAAGCAGTGGTAAGTTGGCGGACAGACACTTAGCAGGGATTTCGGTGTCAGAGGAGTGGCCAATATCTCCATCGTCCTCCGTTTGTTTCTGTGGCGGATATTCAGCATCAAAACCCAGATGAGATATATCTTGAACTTCCGTGGGTATTGTTGAATTTGAATTCTGCAGAGGAATAGTATCAGTGGGTAAAGATTCTCGTGACAACAACGTAACTGGCTCTGAAGTATCCCCAGTAGTATTCTTTTTAGGTTTTTTGGGTGTCCATCTAGTGGCAGGTGGTGGTGGCGGAATTGCAGCCTGGGGTGCTGAGTTACAAGTGCCTGTAGCGCGGCCAAGACGACGGCAAGTAGTACAAAAGCAGTGGAAGGTCTTCATAAACTACCTGTTGCAAAATCATTCGTTGCGTTGCCTGCAGATATATTCTTTTTGGCAACTCCTGTGATACATCTACCTCAACACATACTCCTGCAATAGATGGTCTGAGGCCATCGGCTGTGGCAACATCGACTTTAATGGGGGTCCCAATTGGACGGACAATTTCAAAGAGTGCAGATTTATGATGCAAATGAGTTGGCAAGACAGGAAAAGCAATCCATACCAGAACTATGGGAGCATCTGTTGTTGGATCAAAATCCACATTCCATTATGTTACTCTCATATGACATCCAGAGATATTCCAGGACCGACGATAAAAACAGCGCAGGTAATCCGGTTCATGCCAAAAATTCAGAAGAATATGCGATTGATCAATCAACGTGATCCGTCGATCATGATGAAAACCAACTTTTTCAAAAACATCACGGATGACCTTCAAAGGAGGGCGTCCGTACCAAAACGTACCAACCAATGAAAATCGAAAGGGTTCGGCTAGTGCATCAATTTCTTCATCATTAAACGAGATCAAAGGGAGGCCTTTATACCTGGATACCGTTTTTGGTGAAATTTCAATATGAGTGGCATTGGAATTTCCGTAAACCACTGCTGCAAACGCCGCCGCCATGCAATCGTGTAGAAAACAACAATAGTGAAATGTAGGATGATCGAAGTTGCATTAGAAAATCGGTTGGAATCGAAGAATGACGACGGCGGCAGTGGCTTACGCCATCCGCCGTTTTTCGCAAGAGAAAGTTGGCATCTTCTTTATATATATATATATATATATATTATAAAAGAGCACCATGTCTCTTGAGTTTATTATGAAAACAATCATCACTTATGGCGGAGGAATACCATGATTACAAATAAAGTCATAGCATAACCGAATGAAACTACTCAAAGGCTGAAACTCAATAATCCATGTACGACAATGTGTTGGGAATTGTTCAAATGTGGTATGATATGCCTCATTAAAACCTTGGCAAGCAAAACCACCCTTGGAGATAAAATTTGAAAAGTGTGAGTTTTCACTGTTTGAGGGTGGAATGTGGTTGGAAATGAGGAGAGAAGAATTCTAGTGGTCTGAGGCGAGAGGCACACGTCGACCAAAAGCGATGCGTGGCCACACTTCAAGCGGCACGTGAGGGCGCGTCCATGGTCTGATGGCCGCAGTTTTTGCAGTACTGTGTTAGGTGTGAGCTGTACTTGCTATCTATGGGTTTAAATTGAGAAAATATGAGTGGTGCGAGAAGTAGGTTAGGGCCGAGGTGGTTAGGTGCGGGGGAGTGAAATTAGGGTTTGTGTGGGGAAATGGGGGCTGGGCTGAGGGAGCTGGGGCAGGGGGATGGTTCTAGGTAGGTAGCAGTAGGGGGAGCTGAGAGGGTAGGGGGCGAGGGGTGAGGTGAGTTGGGTAGTGGATTGGAGAAAAAGTTGGTCGAGGACTGTGCGTGTATGTATATGCATGTATATGCTTATGTATGGGCGTGCGCATATATATATGTATATGTGTATAAATTAGTGGAGATCGTTAGGACATCGGAATCGTAAATCGAATGTGTTCATGATTGGCATTTGTTACTTGTGTTATGATCGGAATTGATTGTTGGAAATTATCGAACATTTGAAATCGTTTTGGAAAGTCGGAATCGTTTTGGGAATCATTTTGGAAATTGAACATTGCATATTTTGAAAGTCATCTTTACAAAAGAAATATATTACGAAGCTGGGTTTTTTTCAAACAAACAGACCGTCCGAGCACATATGATTATATTAAAATACAACGCTCGGACACATATGACCGCCATTTGGGCCGTCCAAGAACATATGACTACATTGAGATCGGCCGCCTGGATACATCGACCAATGGGGGACCATGTCCGTAAGTCTTGTAATATAAGTCATTTGTAAGGTAAGCATCATGGCCATTGCATTGGAATCGTATCGTATCGAACATCGTATCGTATTGGACATCGTATCATTTTGCATCGCATTGATTTGAAAAGTTGCATCATAGTTTTGATTGTACTAACACTTCCTTGTTGATGACTTAGTTGTGAGTGATTTCATTGCTTGTTTGCAACAAGGGGTAAAAAGGTAATTTTGTTTGCGAAGAGAAGCATGCTGATTTCTATTTCATTATTTATTTATCTTATCACATATGCTTATCATATAGTAAATATAGTCAGGTTACTTGTGGACAACGTGTCGGTCATACTACACTTCCTCATTTTTTTTTGCAAATCCCCAGGATTTCGAGTTAGTTTATGTTGAGGACGATCAGGAGTGGGGATATTGACGCTTGTAGCTAGATGAGGAGATTTTGGGTTTTAGTTGAGACCTTATTTTATCTGATTTGATTCAGACTTAGTATTTTGTTTACTTTTATTTTAAATTTGTATTACATTGGTTTTCAAGACTTCTGATTTTATGGATGAGATTTTATTCTGAGGTTTTAATTTCTATGACTTCTGCTGACATCGATTTACTTTATTTTGCTAACGTGGAATTGGTCGTACCAACGTCTTGTATTTTCCTTAGTGAAATACCATGGGTGAGTCGTTTCGAGTTCTAAAGCTCGGAACGGGTCGCTACATCTGGTATCAGAGCATGGCTCTAGATCCACGGCAGAAACTTAGATTACGACCATGATTTTAGAACTAAGTTATGATTTTGCTATTAAGACATGATTTTAGACTTAAGTGATGATCCGGTGGGTGATATGTCGCTTAGAATACACTAAGCAATTTCATTTATTTCCGCACTTCAGTTTCCTTCTGTTTTTGCATATACCCTCATACCTAACCCTTTGTTCCTTAATTTTGTCTAAATAAATTATAAATTTTGTAAACTTGTAACGTTACAGCACGATGCCGCCAAGAAGAGACAACACGGGTAACGGTAATGGTAATAACCAGGGTGCTTTTCCTCAGGCACTAATAGCCTTGGTACAGATCGGAAATGTGTTTTACAGGACAAGTCCACACACGCAGCAACAGGGGACTCGCTACTACTATGCGATATGAAAAGAATACATGTCCCTACGTTTGACGGAGATGTTGAGTCAGATGGCGTAGAGAAATGGCTGAAAACAGTCAAGAACAATTTCGCACTTCTGCAGGTACCTGAGGGGATGTAGACATAGGTGATATGCCCCTTTTTTATCAGAGAGCTGGACAAATGATGGACAACAGTGGCGATGGATCCGCCACATCCTATTAGCTGGGCGCTGTTCCGAGAGGAGTTCTGCAGGTTCTATACTCCATCGACAGTTACTCTGAAAAAGATTGATGCTTTTGAGCCTGTGCAACAGGATCCGAGGATATCTGTGGCCGAGTGTGTTAACTAGTTCGACAACCTAGGCAGGTTTGTGCCAGTAGTGATGGGAGATATACAGTTGTGGATGGTGAAGTTTAGCAGGCACTGAACAACCACATTCGTTCTGGCATGGTAAACACAAATGGTTAGGATTTTTCTGAGTTGCTCAACGCATGAACTCTTCTCAAGCATGTCCTTAATACATTACCCACACACCTCATCGCGAGCTCTAGATTGCCTATGAGCATCATACATATTCTGCATAGACGAATGGCATCCTTTCTGTGGAATGGTCGTCATCATTGGCAATCATGGTCTACTATATGCCAATCACGTGAAGCGGGGTGGATTAGGCATTCGGTCTCTTTTGCATGTCCAGCAGGCATATGATTGTCAAATATGGTGGATGTATTTCACTTCCAACAATCTTTGGACAGCCTTTTGTAGATCCAGATATGGTCATCGTTCTTCTGTCTATTCACATATTTACGGCTCATTCACATGGAAACGCATAACACGCACGCATGAATTCATGGAGGGTCATACTACCATACAGAATGGACTGTTGCATTGGACACCAGAGGAAAATGGTCAATTTTCAATTCGATCTGCATACAATTTGATATCAGCTAGGTTGCCTAAAGACGAGGCCAAGTACATTTGGTGGAAAAATACGCATCCAAGACAAAAGGTCTTTCTTTGGCGTATTTGGCATTGCTTGCTTCCAATGGTGGACAACTTCAGCGGCTGGATCACAGTTTATCCATCTCAATGTGTATTTTGTCGGCAATCTCATGATTCCCAAAATCATGTCTTCTTACATTGCCCGCTTATTCGTCCTCTTTGGGTTGACATGTCTATCACATTCCATGGCCCGTTGCCTTCTTCGCGTACAATCAAATGTCATTTGCTTCGATGGTGGCATAGGTCATCATCCGGAACGATGGCAGGACAGCTTCTTGCCGTCGTCCCGTCTATTGTGGTGTGGGAAATATGGAAAATGTATATTTCCTGCAGGTTTGGAGAAGAAACTTTTGATTATGATCAACTTTATCCGAAGCTCAAGTGTTCAATTTACACATGGTGTGCCTCAGTTAATAGAAAGAAGTTTGCTCGCAATATGCCGCACCTTGTGGCTCAACATTTTTTCTCCTCCCTTGCGCATGAAACGCGCCACTATTGTACGTTGGATACTTCCACCTTCAGGCAAGTTAAAATTAAATGTGGATGCGGCTGTAGGTAAACACATGTCAGCGGGAGCGGCCATACTTAGGACGTGCCAGGGTTCCTTCCATTCGGCCATCAGTTTTCCACTGTCACTTTTGAGTCCGCTACGGGCTGAAATTCACGCTTTGGAAATTTCTCTAATGTACTACGCTCAGCATCATGACAGTCTTATACTTGAAACGGATTGTCAATCCTTGATTACCTTGTTGGCTGACCACGATCGAATCACAGGAGTGCTACTATTGGATATTGCCCGAGCATCACAATTTCTCATACTTAATAATTCTACCCTTCAATATTGCCCAAGAGAAGCTAATTTGGCACCACATAAGCTCGCAAGATATGGATATCATTCTCCCGGTCTCACTCGCTACTCTTCGGTCCAAGCCTTGCCATGTGAGGTACGAGGTGCCTTGTATGTGGACCGTCATCTGCCAACTCTTCGACTTTGATCCATGCCAGCCCTCTTTTTTGGTTGTTGTTTGTGTTTTCAAACGCAGGCAACCACGGTGCGTTTATCCTTAGTCTGTATGATTCTTTGGCATGCTACATCTTTGATTGATTTTACAATGTTTCGGTTCACTTTTGCTCTGGTGTCTATTTTTTCATGGTGGCACATCCACATGCTGTCCACAAGGAGCTACCTGCGCATATCCCGGCGGCTGGCCAAGAAATCCTGCATGGCTTTTACTTGCGTCTTGTCGTCTTGGTTTTCATGCCAAGACGACTTCGGTACGTTTTCCTCTTCATTTGGTTTTCTGCTGCTCACATCCATCTTGATACTCCTAACGCTTCTTCTCCCTGTTGCTGAGGTACTGAACATTACGCAACCACAAGCTCTTGGCAAGCTCTTCCTGACATTTAACAAGCTCATGTGCGGCCACGCAGTATCTCAAGTCTACATCAACGACCATCCCATCATTTTACACAGCATTTCACATTATTCCATTCATGTATTCCTTACATATACGTTATGCGCAATTCCCCGTCGAATAAATATGTACGCTTTTTCCTTCGTCAAGGTTTTATCCACAAGGGTGGTTTTACTTGACAACGTTTTAATGCGGCATATCATATTCGATTGGAGAAGCGCAATCATTCGAGCTTTGTATTATGTTTTTGCATATACTGACATTTTGTAATATGGCTTTTCTCCGCCACAAGTGAGACATTAAATAAAATATTCTCTTCAAAAAAAATATATATAACATGTGCAAAAAGTTAGAATTAATCAGAGAAAAATCGGGTAATCGACAAAAGTCGAAAATTCGGTTTTCTACGAATACGACACTTTGAACGTTTTGCCATGACATATAACATGTATCTAGAGACTTTTTACATTAATCTATACATTCTAAAGTGTTCTAGAAAAATCAATTAAGAGCTGATCAGAATATACTACATGTGTATAATTATTGTGCACTAGTTTACAAAGTTTGCAAAAATAAATTCAGCACATGTACAACCATTGTCACACGCCACTTCAGCCTTGTTGGAGCATATTTGGAGCTTTGTTGGCTTCTTGATTGGCCAAGAATGAAGTATACAAGGTCGGTGATATAAAGGAAGGAGCTACACAAGGTAATATTTCAAACTATGTCACATTTGTAACACATGCTGAAATTTCAGCATGTGCATCTTGAGCTGGCCAAAATTTACATACTAAATGTTCATTATTTGCCTCTTTCAATTAAATGAATTGATTGGAAGATAAAATGGCAATGTTTTGAAGATGTTAAGGAAATATTGTGATGATATTTAAAATATCACACATGCTGAAAATTTCAGCATGTGTTGAATGTATATGGCCGATTTTTGTCTTAAAATTCATCATATTTGATTCTTCAATTTTCAAGGAATTAATCTATACCAACATGGCAATGTTTTGTATATTGTGTGAATATCACACATGCTGAAAATTTCAGCATGTGGAAAAATAAAGATGGCTAATTTTAGCATGGTAAATGGTGATGAATTGTCTTGCAAAATTTATGGAATTTATTATGTGACTTATGGCAATATTCTTATGGCTAATTGGCACATGCTTTTAAGTGTTATTTTCAAATGTATCTAGTCATCAAATGATGACAACTTTCATCCAATCAATGAGTGCCAAGTAAGCAAGGCTATAATGATCATCCAATGAGGAGTTGCCAAGTAAGGAAGTGAATGTCACAATGATGCAAGATATTCTTCCAAGGACTTAGAAGATAATTTCTAAGGAGAAGAAAGAGGCAAAAGGGGGGGCGGCCATTGTTGATAAAAGGAAAGAGGAGAGCAAACAAAAACAAAGACAAGTCTTACAATTTCCAAGAGCAAAAACGTTGCCTTCCTTTCTTCTACACTTTTTTTCTTTCTTCTCTCTTAAAGCCTATTGTATTCATATTCATACATCTTGAATAGGCTTCATAGAAACCACTATACACGCTGTATTGTGTAAAAGATTGATCAAGGTGTGATCAATATTGCATCCGCTCGGTGGCGATGTTCGTGATGGTTGTAATTATTTACAAGGTTTGTAAAGAGTTGGACAAGTATAAGTCATCCAAACGTCAAAAATTCTGAGACTAGTGCAGTCTGATTTTCAGGCTTGCAAAGGTTGAGACTTTGAACGTATTTGACTAACTTCCCAAAAGAATTTTTCAAAACTGTTTCAACCCAATTAAATACACATAATAAGGGGTTTTTCATTAAATTTTCAGATCATTTGGAGTCACGGATTAATCGGAATTAATTTTTCAAATCAGACTACCGTTTCTGGCAGATTTGCGCAATCTAACCACCAACGATTTTTAAAGGGACTAAAGGTTGAATTTTTAATCTGAAAGTTTTAGGCGATACTCAGAACATCTGAGACTAAGACCTCTCCAAATTTCATAGTTTTTGAAGACCCATAACATATTTTTCAAAACTTTTCAAATCAGGTCCTGAAACAGAAACTGTTTTCAGAAGTTGGGTTTTTGGTTTAAAACAATTTTTAAAAAACCAAATTTTCCATACCCACTATTCAACCTCCCCCCTTCTAGTGATGCCTTGCAGGTCCTACAAGTGGTATCAGAGCGCAGGAATACTCACAACAAAAAGATCTAACGATCTAAGTGAGATGGCAACCACAAACTTCAAAACCGAGCAAGAAGGTATGTCTAGTCAAGGCCTCCTCTTTTTGGCGGTGAGTCTTTTATTCAATGGAAGTTAAGAATGAAACTTTTTCTTATGGCTATTGATATTGATCAATGGTCCATTATAGAAGATAGTCCATTTGTTCTGTCAAAATTATCCACTGCAGATGGAGTCACACTACAGGTTGTTAAGCCTAAACAAGAGTATACTAGTGATGATAAAAAGAGACTGAGCATGAACGCTAGAGCCATGCAATTACTTCTAAATGGGCTAAGTAAAAGTGAATCTAGCTATGTGTCTAATTGCTCTAGTGCTCAAGAAATATGGAGAATTCTTGAAATGAAGCACGAAAGGATTAGTCAAGTAAAGAGTCCAAAATTAACATGTTTATGTCCACGCTTGAGTCATTTAAATTATTGCCAAATGAGTCTATTGTTGATATGGATCTACACTTGACTAAAATTTACAATTCTCTTGAGTCTCTTGGCAAAGCCTTCTCTATGCAGGAAAAGGTCCAAAGATATTACGAAGCCTTCCATCTAAATGAGACGCTAAAGTGATGGCTATAGAGGAGAGCAAAGAAACCAAATCAACTAAAATGGAGGAACTAATTGGATCACTTAAGGTATATGAAAACAAACTCACTATAAGGAAATCGGAATCATCATCAAAACAAGGTAAGACCATTGCTTTTTAATCAAATGAATATGTCTCTACTTCTTTCGATCACGTAGATTAGAGTGATTCTGAAACAGACAAACGATTGACTTAATTTTATTGGCTAAAGGCTTGAGAAAATTCATGAGAAAGTCATTTAAAAACAAATCTAAGGCTACTTCCACTAAAATAAACAAGAATAAATCAAATGACAAGGACGCTAAATGCTACGAATGCGGTGTAAATTTGGACATTTATCATTATGACTGTCCTAACAAGGACAAGCAAACAAACAAACACCTTGACAAGGATCGAACCAAAAATAGACTCGTCTCAGAACCTAAGCAAAGGAGAAGAGCTCTCAAGGCCTCCACTTGGAGTAGTGACACATCTAATCCTGAGACTGTACAGAAGAGGAGGCTGCACAAGTATGCTTTGTATCCAAAGCATCAAACGAGGTATCTTTTGACTCTGATTCTGACTCTGAGCCTTCATATGATGATCTTTTCAGTCAGTATTTAGAATTGCATAAATTTACTAAGACTCTCGCAAAAGAAAAGAAGTGATTAATCGAAGACAAGAAGTTGTTAGAATCTTCTAACACGAATCTTGTTGCTCAATTAAACGATTCAAAAGAAGAGTCGTCATACATCATAAATGCTTTGAAATCAGATATCACATCATTGACAACACATAATAATGAAATGAAATCCGAGATTTGAATTTGAAATCAAGGAATACGGATCTAGAAAAAATGATGAAATAGTTTGATACGGGATCTAACATGCTAGATCGTATTATTTTATCACAAAAACATGATAGTGATAAAACGGGATTAGGATACATTGAGACAAACGAGGCATCATCTAAACCAACCAAGTTTGTTTTGTCTAAGAAAGTAGACACATCAAAGGCATACGGGGCGCCTAAAGTAACGCAAAGCGAATCTGGTCGGCGCAATGGAAGATCTGAATCTCTGCACAGTGACTGAATGCAACACAGTGGGGAATCTGCGTGAATGGTGGGTGGACACAGGGGCCAGTCGACACGTATGTGCCAACAGGACAATGTTCAATGACTATGTACCCACAACAAAT
>AP025045.1:38766983-38809292 GCA_036186865.1 Eustoma russellianum
TGTTATTCTAGGAATTAAGATTTCTAGGGTGACTGAGGGACTCATACTGTCACAAACACACTATATTGAATCAGTTCTGAAACGGTTCAATATGGAAGATGTGAAACAGGTAAAGACCCCGCTCGACTTAAGTGTACACTTAAGGAAGAATCGAGGCGAACCTGTAGCTCAGTTAAAATACTCTCAGGTAATCGGAAGTCTGATGTACATAACGAATTGTACAAGACCAGACTTAGCTTGTTCAGTAAACAAGTTGAGCAGGTTTACCAGTAATTCAAGTGATGATCATTAGAAAGCTCTTAACAGAGTGATAAGGTATCTGAAATACACAATGTATCTTGGATTACATTATACGAGATATCCAGCAGTGTTGGAAGGATACTGCGATGCAAATTGGATATCAGATAGTAAGGACTCGAAGTCCACCAGTGGGTACGTGTTCACTATTGGTGGTGTTGTTGTGTCGTGGAAATCCACGAAACAAACCTGTATAGCTCGGTCCACTGTGGAAGCTGAGTTCATAGCATTGGACAAAGCTGGGGAAGAGGCTGAGTGGCTTCGGAATTTCCTGGAAGATATTCCGTGCTGGCCTAAGCCGATGGCTCCTATTAGCATATACTGTGATAGTCAGTCAGCTATAGGACGTGCTCAAAGCAGCATCTATAATGGTAAGTCACGACACATACGTCGAAGACATAACACCATTAAACAGTTGATCTCTAATGGCGTGATTTCCATAGATTATATAAAATCAATGGAGAATCTTGTGGATCCGCTTACAAAAGGCTTGCCTAGAGATCAGATGTCAAGATTGACAAACGGAATGGGATTGAAGCCCATAATGCATGAATCTTTGTAATGGTAACCCAACCTTGTTGACTGGAGATCCCAGAATCTTGGTTCAATGGGACAACTAAGTTATGAAGGTTCAGTTAGCACTTACTCATTCCGTCTGATAAAAGTGCTGTCTGCAGAGAGTTGTAGGGTAAGCTAAGGCTTTTAATGATATCCTATATCTTGATACGTCAAGTGGAGTATGGCAGAATACTCTTGATAGGAATCACCTATGTAAGTGTGAAGTGGGGCCACTTCTATGAGAAAGTCTATGAGGCAAGATTCTCTAAAACACTTTCTGAAACCAGGTTGTTCATGGACAAAACGAACACAACCATGAGAACCAAAAGGGTGTTAAAGAAAATATTGTGTGAGTGTCATTGTCTTGGTTCACAACAAAGGCTGATAAGTTCAAAACATCAAGTCACTAATTAGCCGAGTGGATCTGATGATACATCACTAAGAAAGGTTCAAAGCCAGAAGCTACCTCTTCTGATGCAATATTTTCTTGTCTGATTTCTCCTCAGAGTCTGCATATGCGTCTGCATTAATTTCCATTCATGTGGGGGATTGTTAGAGAATTTAAGGTTGGGCTTTGGCCCATCGTTGGAGATTGAAGATTTGGGCTTTGGCCTGTTAATGAGTGTTGCTAAACTTGGTTGAGCAACGTACTTGAGCTTAATGAGTTCCGATAATGAAATCGAAAACTAATGAATCCTTAATTATCTACGTAACGAGTAGTTAATGTTAGGATGTGAACTCACTCAATTTTGAGATTGTGTGAATGTGAATTTAATGCTCAAAGCAGATGGAAATGTTATGGATGGGTGACGTGTCACCCGTATGGAGGAATGTCACGTTGGAAGTGTCCATGTGGCGGTAAAAAGCATCTGACGGACATCGATCGATGACTTCGATCGATCGATGTACTTCGATCGATCGATGTCATCGATCGAAGTGGATCAGAGGGCTTCGATCTCTTGGTAGATCGATCTAAGTAGATCAGAGGACATCGATCGATCACATCGATCGATCGATGTCTCTTAGATCGATCAGAATGATCGAATGATGTACTCAGTCAGACATCAGTCGATCACATCGATCGATCGATGTCCACTTCGATCGATCGATGTGATCGATCGAAGTCTGACAGCGGGCAGATTTGTTCTGTTTGTGCAGGTTTGATTCAAACTTAAATCAAACACTATCCTCCTACAAAAGATAAGATCAATCGGTTTGTGATCTAACGGTGGTGGAAAAAGCAGCTTTAATCTAACGGCCGAGATTTAAACTGTCTTAACCGCTTAACCGAATATGGTTTCCATCTAACGCTTCAGGTTTAAACCTTCTAATCTATCTTCGATCCAAAGGCTGAGATTAAACCTTCCTAATCTAGATAGGAGGTTTTAATCTAACGGTCTAAATCAAACTTCGGTTTTGATCCAACGGTCACGGTTCCTTGTTCTCCAACCGACTCCCTATATAAAGAGGGCTAAGGGTGTTTCATTTGTGACACACCAAGCTCTAAGCATTTCATAAGCATTCTGCATTCGTAGCACGTGAGTCTTGCATATTGTCCGGGAGAAGTCAGGACACTCTAAGCGTTCGAAGGAGTTCAAGTTCAGCAGTGCCGCTCAACTGAACAGGTACCCGTTGTATCCTGGGAGACGATTGCTCACACCGGTTGGGCACAGTATACCGGAGCAATACGTCTTAAGGACAGAGTCTTCGACTCGCCCCGGGTTTTGATTTATTTTGCTGTTTCATATGCACACGTTGTACAACTGCGTCTTGGTACAGGATTGATTGTCTCCAACATACTGCACTGACTTAATGAATTTATTTATCATAAGAAGTTTCATGCCTACTGTACCTATGCATCTAACTGGCTAACGGTGAGAGTTCATAGCACGTCCCTAGCACCAACCAGGTACAAATACATATCTCCCTTCCACAGCGGCATGTGTGTGGAAGAAAAGAAAGTAGCAATAAAATAATTTTTTTAAAAAAAAAGAAAACAAAAACTTTACAGTCTCTATATCAACCAAAGTGAATGGAAAAGCAAAAACACAGTTAACGGCTTGGTATGTTTTGCAAAGAGGATATCGTTTCTCAACTGAATTTAATAAATTTGAAAGATTTTCACATACACTAGACAAACGAGAAATCATTACTTCTTACTTTCCCTCTGTTGAAATGGTGGATAAGCGACATAATGAAGGCAGGCAGATGGCACGTGAACAGGCGTCGAACACTTAGAAGAAATGGTGAAAACTTGCTGAAGGAAAAACAGTTAGAGACAACAGTTGTGCATTATGAAAGGTAGATGGGCATTCCAGAGAACGTGATTGGTTGGGCATGGAAGGAGCATCAGGATTAGCAGCAAATGACGCGTAAAGACACGAGCCAGCAACGCGTTATGAAGGAGACGGAGGAGGAAGAAGACTGTGCACGGGAAAGTTTATAAATGTGGTGAAAGACAAGAATGCCCCTGGAGACTGTGCTGAGTTCGTTATAACCGCTGTCCTCTCTTGTAATTTCATTGCCATGTATTCGTTAGCCATATAAAACAGTTTCCAACCGTGTATGAAGCAGATGAACTGAATGAAATTTTGTGCTTTGCTCCATGAATTCTCTCTACTTTGTTCCTTTTTAATTCGTCTCAATTCGTTGTGGGTTTGATTTGTTGTTTGATTAATTCCATTTGTTGTTCTTGCAACATTTTTCGCATGGTATCAGAGCGATATCAATTGTCAATTGATTCGTGATCGATTTTTTTGAGAATTTTCAATCATTAATTGATGAGAATGGCATCTTCTTCATCAAATGCTCCTGGTGTTGTTGATCCAACTGAGGATCCTTTGTACGTGCATCCGAGTGATTCGCCCTCGCTGGTTCTTGCTCAGCCACTTTTTGATTCACACAATTACCATGGATGGTGTCGCACCATTAGACGTGCTCTAGAATCCAAGAACAAGATTGGCTTCATAGATGGCACTGTTGAGAAACCAGCACAGAATGATCGCAAATATTCCAATTGGATTAAGGCTAATAACATGGTGGTTTCCTAGATCAGAAATTCGGTAATACCCCCTATTGCTCAAAGTGTGATGTGGATTCATGATGATAAGGATATATGGAATGATTTAAAATTGAGATATGGAAACAGAGATGCATTTCGTTTATCAGATTTACAAGAACAGTTTTATGGCGTTAAACAAGAAACCTTGTCAGTAACAGAGTACTACACCAAACTTAAGGTGGTTTGGGAAGAACTGACAGTATTGAGTTCAGTCCCGCAGTATAGATATGGTAGATGTAATTGTAATATCTCTGCTCAAGTAACTAAGTTTGTTGAGAATGATTTCGTGATAAAATTCTTGGAAGGACTTTCAGATGAGTATGAGACAGTTAAATCGCAAGTGCTGTTGATGTCTCCTTTACCAGACATAAACATTGCATTTGCTATGGCAGTGAAATATGAGAGAAAGATTGTTTACAGTAGTCAACATAACAATTTTATTAACAATCCTTGTTCCAAGTGTTGGAAATGTACAGCACAACATGAACAATCACAATCTATGGCCCTAGGCCTCAAAGTTTGGGTTATGGAGTCGCAGGAATGAAGCCAAGAGGAGGAGGTTTCAGAAGAGGAAGTGTTAACCCGCAGAGAATGGGAGTTGATGGCTCAAAGAAGCCTATATGCAGTCACTGTGGTTGGACTGGTCACACAGTTGACAGATGCTATAGACTTCATGGTTTTCCCCCGGTATTAAGCCCAGGTCACAGATAAATTATGTTGGAAATGAACAGGAAGAGGATGGTCAAGGAGAATCTAATTACCACATAGAGTCTGAATATGCTAAGCCAATTGCAGGTTCACAGCCCCAACAAGATTCTTTTCCCTAGATGTCACCTATGCATACCCAGGAGCAATATAGTCAATTGATTGGATTACTGCATGATCACCAAAGAAAAGGATCCAAAGCTATGATGGTCCCTGTTGATAATAATGAGGAGGGACATGCTGTGATGTCAGCTGTACAGCAGGGCACTTCATGTAAGATGGCAGGTAAGATATCATGTAAATATGTTGATACATGGATTTTAGACTCAGGTGCCACAGACCATATTTGTTGTTCTCTTGCCTTGTTTGATTTCTATAAGCCTGTCAATAGCCTGAGAGTCAGGTTGCCAAACAACCAACTGGTTAAGGTCACACACGTTGGCACAGTAACTCTTAATACCCTCCTCACCATTTACAATGTGTTTTATATATCTTTATTCACCTTCAATCTAGTATCTCTCAGAAAGCTCACATCAGTGAACAATGTTACATTACTTTTCAGTTCTAACTACTGTGTAATCTATGACCAGAAAACCATGAAGATGATTGGTTCAGCTGAAGTTGTTAGAGGCCTTTACCATTTACATAAGAATCCTAAACTCAGTCGGATGAATATAGACTCAAGATATCAGAACATGAAAGTGAACTCATTATTGAAAGCACCAACTGAGCCTGGACCGCATTTAGATGACATGCTGTGGCGTTCGAGATTAGGTCATCCTTCTGAGGCCAGGATGAAACAAATCCAGAAGTTGGATTCATCAATAGTAATTCCTAGTCAAAAATCTTTTTGTACCATTTGCCCCTTAGCCAAACAAAAACATCTACCATTCCCCTTATCCCATTCTGTATCCAAGAACCCTTTTTCATTAATACATATAGACATTTTGGGGCCATATAAACACCCCACATTGTTCCATCAAAGATACTTTCTTACTATTGTTGATGATTACAGCAGATTTTTTTGGTTATATTTGATGAAAAACAAATGAGAGGCAAGAGCCATCATACCAAATTTCTGTGTTTTTGCTAAGGTCCAGTTTGATTATAATGTTAAAGTTATACGTTCTGATAATGGATTAGAGTTTAGAATGAATTCATTTTATGCCTCAGTTGGGATTATACACCAGACTAACTATGTTTACACACCACAACAAAATAGTTTAGTGGAGAGAAAGCTGCACATATTAATAGTGGCAAGATCTTTGAAATTCAGTGCAAGTATGCCCATAACATACTGGGGCTTCTGTGTCCAACACGCAGCCTTCCTTATCAATTTGATTCCATCTCCAATTATTCAACACAAAACCCCATACCAACTTCTCTGCAGAAAACATCCTCCTTACCAACACCTCAAGGTATTTGGTTGCTTAGCCTTTGCTTTGGATACCAGACCTCACAAAGAAAAGTTTGCCCCTAGATCAAGACCTTGTGTTTTTCTTGGATTGTCTTCTACCACAAAGGGATACATCCTCCAGAAACTAGCTACAAAGGAAATTCTTATATCCAGGGATATTGAATTTCATGAATCTGTTTTCCCTCTAGCCATGAATTCTTCGTCACCAGACAATACTTCTGTGTCACCCTCAGAAATTACACCCTCAGCTATATCCAACCATGACACCTCTACCAACACCCGACCTTGCTACACCTGACTACCAAACAACATCAGAATCTCCTTCCACTAACTCTTCTTCCTCCCAGTGCAGAATGACCATACAATGACACAACCTATATCATCACCTTCATCAGTTGAATCCACTCCTGACACATACGTTCCACAGACTATCCATCAACCAATTATTGGCATTGACATTTATCTTCCTCTACATCACTCACCCAGACCTACAAGAACCAGAAGGCCACCTGTTAAATTACAAGACTACTGCTGCAATTCTCAAACACTGATGGACACCTCTGATTCAATACACTACACCTCACTTCATTCCCTTCACAGATGTTCACATACCAAGCTTTGGCACCTAAGTATAAAACCTATGTATTAAATACTAACATGAATATTGAGCCTACATATTATCTTGAAGCAGCCAGCTCTCTAGCCTGGCAAGAGGCCATGCAGACTGAGCTAGCTGCATTGGAAGTTAACCACACTTGGACTGTTATGCCTCTACCTGCAGGTAAACAACCCAATTGATGCAAGTGGGTGTACAAAGTTAAACACAAATCTGATGGTACAGTAGAGAGATACAAAGCTAGACTAGTTGCCAAGGGATACACACAGCAATACGGGATAGACTATCAAGACACATTCTCCCTAGTGTCAAAAATGACTACTGACAGAGTAGTCTTAGCACTTGCAGCCAGCATGGGTTGGTGTTTACAGCAATTGGACATCAACAATGTCTTTCTACATGGAGATCTCCATGAGGAGATATATATGGTGCCACCACCAGGCCTCACACTTCCTCAGTCCAACATGGTGTGCAAGCTTCAGAAATCCCTATATGGACTAAAGCAAGTAGGGAATGCAATGCGAAGCTAACAAAGTTCCTACTGGAGGTAGGATTTTCACAATCCAAGAATAACAAAGTGTTTCAGGCTGGTGCAAGTGCCAGAGGAGATCAAGGTGGATGTGGCCACACCTCTTCTGAGTGGCAAGGTGGGAGAATGGTGGGCCAGTTTGGTATTGAAGATGACCCCGTCCATCTTTTGGGCTCAATTATGTGATGCCTTTCTGAAGTACTACGTGCCAGAGATGGCAATACTGGACAAGATTAGGGCATTCGACCGACTTGAGCAGGGTCGGATGACCGTATCAGAATACGCTGATCGTTTTCATGCCTTGGGAAAGTTTGCCCCTGCGATTATGTCGGATAACCACCTTAAGATGACGAAGTTCGAGAGAGGTTTGGACTCGAGGATACAGTCGGTAATAGTGAATGCGGGGATGAAAACTTACGAGGATATGCTAGATGCGTGTTTCCGCGTCGAGAGTGATTTTTGCCAAGTAGCGGCAAGAGAAGCTAGTACAGGATCGTCTGACAGAGGCAAAAGGACGAGGGAAGATGTGAGACTTGGTGGTAGACCCGGACATTGGGTCAAGATTCCGAAAAGAGGCCCAGTTCGAAATTTTCAGAGACTTCCAACCCAGAATCCAATAGTTCAGCAGGCTATGGGAGTTTGCCCACACTGCAATAAGAATCACGTCGGAGAGTGTAGAAAGATGGCTAGAGCATTCTTCCGATGCGTTCAAGTGGGCCATCTGATTAGAGATTGTCCCGAGATGAAGAAAAATGCTCCTGGAGAAACGACCCAGCAGCCAAGGGCTAAGATTTATGGGGCTGTGGACCTTTCAGCACGGGGTATAAAGTTATATTTATGGGGCAGTGGACCTTTCAGCACGGGGTATAAAGTTATGTTTGTTGTGGACTGATCATCCACAGGGTATAAAGTTCTGCTACGTGAAGAATATGATAAGAAGAGTTATGAAATGTTTTGTGAAATGACACGCACGACATGTTTACGAAAGAAGACATATGCATGGGTGTTGTGTGTGGTTTTAAATAAGTACATGCATCATGATACACGAAGCATAAGATTTGACATGCAAGAAATGTGACTAGCTTATGTTCTGTTTGTGTGGTATGTTATTTTAGTTACATGTTTATTCCCGTATTCGCGTATCTTTTATGTGATTTATCTGTTTTGGGGAATTGTTATAAAGATACTATTTGCTAACCCGAGCATCTTATTTTGGGCAATGACTTATACACTGATGACTCGTCATGTGTGATCCCGTAAGGTGTATAGACGGGTTACTTGCTGGCGTTGTTTTTGCTAAGATACTTCATTTTCTTTCAGGTGAGCCAGAGTACGAAATGATATTTGTCGAAGACGATGGCGAGTCGGCTCAATGGGATGATGGTCATGGAAGTAGATAGATTGTTGATCATTCTAAGTTGGAAGACTCGATCTTTATTATGTTGCACTGGATGATATGTTAGACAGTTAGCCGAACACTTTTTTTTTCTGCTGTTTTTCTTTGGTTACATTGGTGTTAATGAAATACTTTAAATTTTACGATGTTCCCGCTGATTTATCTTACGTCATGGATGACGTGCACTTGATATGCTTGACGCTTCGTAGTCCTCGTAGTAGACTACGGCGGGTGTACTGGTTCCGATGCCAGTATCAGACCAGGACGCTACAGGTGGTATCAGAGCCTAGGCTTTAGGTCTATCTCGAAAACAAAGGTTCATGATCTTTTAGCCATTTAAGATATGATTTTCCCTTAAGTTTGATCTTTAGTTATAAGTGCTAATTTCTCTAGAGTTTAAGTATGATCAGGGTTGGGTGTGTGTGAGCGCGTTTATCATCTAATTTTGTATTAGTAGTTTTTTTCATACCCCACCCATTCTTACACATTTACGCTTTCAGTAACATCATGTATCTACTGATTGTTAATGAAACGTTAACCTTTCAGAGGAAAAGCCTCCAAGAAGAGATAACACAGGAAACTCTGGCAATGGACAGGAGAACCAGCCACCACAAGTGGTTTTACCCCAGGTGCTCACTGATGCACTAACGGTGATCGCACAAGGGTTCGCTCAGCAGCAGCAGCCTCCGCCTCCTCCACCACCGCAGCATAATATCCGGTTCTTCTATGGAGAGATGAGGAAGATGAGAGTTCCGGAGTTTGGAGGATATACCGACCCTGAGGAGGCTTAGCATTGGTTGGCTGAGGTAGAAAAGTGTTTCAGACTGGTGCAAGTGCCAGAGGAGATCAAAGTGGATGTGGCCACACCTGTTCTGAGTGGCAATGCGGGAGAATGGTGGGCCAGTTTGGTATTGAAGATGACCCCATCCATCTTTTGGGCTCAATTCTGTGATGCCTTTCTGAAGTACTACGTGCCAGAGACGGCAATACTGGACAAGGTTAGGGAATTCGACCGACTTGAGCAGGATCGGATGACCGTATCAGAATACACTGATCGTTTTCATGCCTTGGGAAAGTTTGCCCCTACGATTATTGTCGGATAACCGCCTTAAGATGACGAAGTTCGAGAGAGGTTTGGACTCGAGGATACAGTCGGCAATAGTGAATGCGGGGATGAAAACTTACGAGGATATGCTAGATGCGTGTTTCTGTGTCGAGAGTGACTTTCGGCAAGTAGCGGCAAGAGAAGCTAGTACAGGATCATCTAACAGAGGCAAAAGGCCAAGGGAAGATGTGAGAGTTGGTTGTAGACCCGGACGTTTGGTCAAGATTCCAAAAAGAGGCCCAGTTCGAAATTTTCATAGACTTCCACCCCAGAATCCAGTAGTTCAGCAGGCTATGGGAGTTTGCCCACACTGCAACAAGAATCAAGTCGGAGAGTGTAGAAAGATGGCTAGAGCATGCTTCCGATGCGGTCAAGTGGGCCATCTGATTAGAGATTGTCCCGAAATGAAGAAAAATGCTCCTGGAGAAATGACCCAGCAGCCGAGGGCTAAGCCGAGGCCGAATGCCCGCATGCTCCTCATGACTTACACCGACGTTCAGGAAGCCATGGATGTGGTTGCAGGTACAATTTGAATTAAGTCTAAAATTCTGATTGAATTAAGTTGCTATGTGTTTAACTCCGTATGTAAAACTTGATATGGCCTTAGGTGCGGTTTCAGTAAATAGGATACCTACCAATGTGCTTTTCGATAGCGGCGCAAGCCACTCCTTTGTAGCGAAGATATTCACTAAGCACCTTGGTAATCTGCCTGAGTGGTTAGAAACTCCGTACCGTGTTCAAGCGGCAGGAGATCAAATTATGGTTTCATATCAGCAGTACCGGGATTGTGGGTTAGAGTTTGAAGGACAAATGTTCTCTGCCACATTGATCCCCATTCAGATGTATGATTTCGACGTTATATTAGCAATGGATTGGTTAGCCAAGTATCACGCCAACATTAGTTGTCGATTGAAGCAAGTGACAATCAAAAACGCTAAGATGGAAGAGGTAATGTTTCAAGGGGAACGAAAGAAAGTTCCCAAGAAGGTGTATATGTCGGTTGCTCAAGCTTGCAAAGCCTTAAGGAAAGGTGCCGAAGGATTCTTGGTGTATGCGATGGATGTTACTCAGGAAGTACCATCTATTGAACAAAATCCAGTGGTTAATGAGTTTCTTGACGTGTTTCCAGAGGAATTGCCAGGAGTGCCGCCTCCAAGGGAAGTCGAGTTCGAGATAAACTTGATTCCAGGAGCTGAACCCATTTCTAAAGCCCATTATAGAATGGCTCCGGCAGAGTTGAGAGAGCTGAAGGAACAACTGCAGGAGTTATTGGACAGGAAGTTTATCTGCCCTAATGTGTCACCTTGGGGAGCACCTGTTCTATTCGTGAAGAAGAAGGATGGTAGCATGAGGCTCTGTATCGACTACCATGAGTTGAATAAAATTACCAGTCGACTACCGTGAGTTGAATAAAATTACCATCAAGAAAAAATACCCTCTTCCATGAATTGAGGATTTATTTGACCAGCTCATGGGTGCCAAGATCTTTTCTAAGATTGACCTCAGAACAGGGTATCATCAATTACGAGTGAATGCTGAGGACATCGCAAAGATAGCCTTCTGCACGAGATATGGCCACTACGAGTTTGTGGTGATGCCGTTTGGATTAACAAATGCTCCTGCAGCCTTTATGGACCTTATGAATACCGTTTTTCGAGAACAGTTGGTTAGATTTGTGGTGGCATTCATAGATGATATTCTAGTGTACTCTCCTGATGAACAAACTCACGCTGAGCATCTGAGAATCATTCTAGGCATTCTGAGGCAGAAATAACTATACGCTAAGTTTAGCAAGTGTGAGTTTTGGTTGAGAAGTGTGGCTTTTCTGGGTCACGTGATATCAGAAGAGAGGATTGCTATGGATCCAAAGAAGGTGGAAGCTATCACAGAATGGCCTAGACCTACTAATGTCACCGAAGTGCGAAGTTTCTTGGGTCTAGTGGGTTATTACAGAAATTTTGTCGAGGGATTCTCAAGGATAGCAGTGCCTCTCAGTCGCCTTACTCAAAAGAAGTCTAAGTTTGAGTGGACGGCGGAGTGCGAGCAAAGCTTCACGGAGCTTAAGAAGAGACTAACCACAGCTCCAGTATTGGCTCAACACTCCGGAACTGATGGGTTTGTGATTTATAGCAATGCATCGAAAAATGGTTTAGGTACGTAAATTGTAGAATAAGGTTATGCTTTTGTATACCAATTAAGTTTATTCTAATACCTTGTTTTTAGGTTGTGTTTTGATGCAAAATGAACGAGTCATCGCATATGCCTCAAGACAGCTAAAGTCTTATGAGCAAAACTATCCAACGCACGATCTTGAACTCGCCGCTGTTGTGTTCCCTTTGAAGATCTGGCGACATTATTTATGTGGAGAAAAGTGCGCGGTATTCACGGATCATAAGAATTTAAAGTATTTATTCTCTCAAAAAGAATTAAACATGAGGCAGTAGAGATGTTTGGAATTGCTAAAAGATTACGATTTAACCATTTATTACCACCCGGGAAAGGCTAACAAAGTAGCTGACGCATTAAGCAGGAAGTCCATCCATGCATGGCAATCACCGCTGGAAAGAGAAATAGAGGAATTTGGTTTGGATTTCATGGAGTCCACGGTGAACGTCTTGACAACATTGACCATCACACCGAGTGTGATTTACCGGGTAAAAGAGGCTCAGAAGAATGATAAGACCCTAAGTGAGATAACGGAAAGAATGAAACATGATCAGGTTGAGGGATTTCAGATTAAAGAGGACGGGAGCCTATAGTTTAGAGAGAGATTGTGCGTACTTGACGTTGATGAACTTAGAAGGGAAATTTTGCAAGAAGCTCACAGCTCAAGGTTATCGATACACCCTGGTAGTACCAAGATGTACAGGGACCTCAAACAATATTATTGGTGGTCCGGGATGAAAAGACATATTTCGGAGTTTATAGAGAGGTGTTTAGTTTGTCAACAAGTCAAGGCGAAACTCCAACGCCCTGGCAGATTGTTGATGCCATTGAAAATTCCGGAATGGAAATGGGAACATGTCACGATGGATTTCATAGCTGGTTTACCAAAGACAAGGAATGGACATGATATGATTTGGGTCATTGTGGAACGTTTAATCCAGTCTGCACATTTCCTACCCATCTCAATTGAATCGTCTCTTGACAAGTTAGTGAATCTATATATGGAGAATATTGTTAGCTTGCACGGTGTTCCGGTAAGTATAGTGTCCGTCCGAGACCCACGGTTTACATGTAAGTTCTGGACAGCATTTCAAAAAGCCATGGGTACAGAATTAAGGTTGAGTACGGCATATCATCCCCAAACCGATGGACAGTCTGAGCGGGCTATTCAGAATCTAGAAGATATGCTAAGGACTTGCGTTTTGGATTTCAAAGGGAGTTGAGATGGAATGGTGAAGCTAATGAAATTCTCATATAATAACAGTCACCATAGTGCAATTGATATGGCCCCTTTCGAAACGTTATATGGAAGGAAGTGTAGATCTCCGGTTTACTGGGATGAAGTCGGCGTAAGGACCATCACCGGATCTGAGCTGTTGGAGAAGACGCTAGAAAAGGTGAAAATCATTCGGGAAAGACTCAAGGCAGCTCAGGATCGCAACAAAATTTGGGCGGATTCTAAGCGGCGACCATTAGAGTTTAACGTTGGGGAAAAGGTTTACTTGAGGATATCACCTACAAAGGGCATTATGAGATTTGGAGTGAAAGGCAAGCTAAGTCCTCGTTTCATATGTCCCTACGAGATACTTGAGAAGGTAGGAGATTTGGCATATAGGTTGACATTACCACCAGTATTGGCACAAGTTCACAACGTATCTCACGTGTCACAATTAAGAAAGTACGTGACGGATACAAGCCATGTACTTGAAGCCCAACCTTTGGAACTCAAGGGCGATGCTACATACGAAGAGATACATGTGAGGATTGTAGATCGAAAGGACCAAGTGTTGAGGAAACGGGTGATCCCTTATGTGAAGGTTCAGTGGAGCAATCACACGGAACGTGAGGCCACTTGGGAACTCGAAGAACAATTGCGGGAGAAGTATCCTCAACTCTTTGATTAAGGTACGTAAGTTTCGAGGACGAAACTTTTTGTAAAGGGGGTGGAATGTCATACCCCATAACTTTACGTTCGGCTTTTAAATAGTTAGAGAACAACTTTAAATACAATTTAGTTAATGGTATAGGTTAGGAAGGTGAGCTAAATGAAATATAGGAAAAGAAAATAAAGGGTTAAAAGTGAGAATTAAGGAAACTACGCAAAATTACCAAAATGGCCTCCCCACTTAAATGATGGAAGAGTTACACATTTAGTATAACTCCCCAGAGAGAGGGGGAAATCGGTGGTTACAAGCAGAAAAGAGGAGGAGAAATGCCTAGAGAGAGAAGAGAAGAAGAAAAGAGGAAGAAGAAGAAAAGAAGAAGAAGGAGAAGGCTAACCTAGGTCCAATTCTTCCCGAAATTCTATCACACACTCGTAAGATTATCTAGATTCCAAGGCAAGTAATCTTTCTATACGCTTTATGCAAATTTTGATACAATAGGCCCTATGTTCTTATAAAGAGAAAATCCGGATCATACATTAGTAACTTTGATTTGTTTATGTTAAATGCTTTATTGTATGTAATTGTTGTTGTTGATGGAGTAAAGTCATGTTCTTTGGGCCAACTTCTGAAAATGATTATGTTGTGATCATTCTTGACAAACATGCCCTTAAATTGTGATCTTTGGTGCACATATTGCGTTATGATAGGTTATTGCGTTTTTCAAGCATTGTCTTAGATGATTTAAGATGATTGGAGAAAGTTTTGAAGGTGTAGAAGGCGTTTTGCTGCAAATAGAGTGTGGGTTAGAAGATTGATGATTCATCTAAGGATATGAATAATAGAAGGCTTAAGGTTGATGCAAACCGATAGATGTAAGGATTAAACTCATGTTAGTTGTGTGTTAAGCATGATGAATCTAGGTGCTAAGATGGATCTTGAAGTGTAAACATGAAAGGGTTGAAGGAGGAAGGTGATGGGAGGAAGTTACTGCAGAAAATTGCAGTTCTGGAACCGTCAGAACACTTCGAACACCTACTTTAGGCGCTTCAAGTCACATTAGGTGCCTAAAGTAGGCGTTCAATGTGTCCTAGTGCATCTCCGTACACTTCGAACACCTACATTAGGCACTTCATGTCACATAAGGCGCTTCATGTAGGCATTCGATATGTTACAGCACATTACAGAACACTTCGAACACCTCCAAAGGCCTTCGATGTCACATAAGGCGCTTCATGTAGGCGTTTGATGTGTACCAGCACATTCCCGAACACTTCGAACGCCTAGTATAGGCGCCTCATGTCACTTTAGGCGCCTCAAGTAGGCATTCCAAGTGTACTGGAAGACTTTTTGACCCATTAGGCGCCCTATGTATGTGTATTAACTCCATTCTCTTCCTTTGATCATAAAATGCAAGGGTATTGGAGGTGTACTTGAGGGATAGATGTTAAGTTTGATTAAATAAGGATAAGATTTGATCCCAAGTGAGTTGGTGATACGAACAAACTTAGGAAGGTACGAGCATAGAGTGTTTGAGGGGCAAGATCATATACTTGATATGTAAGATGTGTGTGTATGTTACATGTTTGATATGAAGTTGCATGAGCATCCTGCATCATGACATGAACACTTTGCATTTGACATAAGAATTGCTTTGCGAAAGAACATGTGTTTACAAGAGAAGATTAAAGTTTTCAAAAAGCAAACTATGGCTGCTGGTTGATCGCAGGGTATAAAAGTCACGCCTACGAAAGCAGGGTATAAAAGTGTGACCTGTGAATCAACAGCAGGGTATAAAGTATTTTATGGGGCCGTGGACCTATCAACACGGATATATGATATATGTAATGGGGCCGTGGACCTTTCAGCACAGGGTATAAAGGTATGTTTGCTGTGGACTGATCATCCACAGGGTATAAAGTTCTGCTACGCGAAGAATATGATAAGAATAGTTATGAAATATTTTGTGAAATGGCACGCACGACATGTTTACGAAAGAAAATATATGCATGAGTGTTGTGTGTGGTTTTAAAGAAGTACATGCATCATGATACACGAAGCATAAGATTTGACATGCAAGAAATGTGACTAGCTTATGTTCTATTTATGTGGTATGTTATTTTAGTTACATGTTTATTCCCGTATTCGCGTATCTTTTATGTGATTTATCTGTCCTGGGGAATTGTTATAAAGATACTATTTGCTAACCCGGGCACCTTATTTTGGATTATGACTTATACGCTGGTGGCTCGTCATGTGTGATCCCGTAAGGTGTATAGACGGGTTACTTGCTGGCGATGTTTCTTCTAAGAATAGATACTTCATTTTCTTTCAGGTGAGCCAGAGTACGAAATGATATTTGTCGAAGACGATGGCAAGTGAGCTCAATGGGATGATGGTCATGGAAGTAGATAGATTATTGATCATTCTAAGTTGGAAGACTCGATCTTTATTATGTTGTACTGGATGATATGTTAGACAGTTAGCCGAACACTTTTATTTCTGCTGTTTTTCTTTGGTTATATTGGTGTTAATGAAATACATTAAATTTTACGATGTTCCCGCTGATTTATCTTACGTCATGGATGACGTGCACTTGATCTGCTTGACGCTTCGTAGTCCTCATAGTAGACTACGGCGGGTGCACTGGTTTTGATGCCAGTATCGGGCCGGGGCGCTACAGGTGGTATCAGAGCTTAGGCTTCAGATCTATCTCAGAAACTTAGGTTCATGATCTTTTAGCCATTTAAGATATGATTTTCCCTTAAGTTTGATCTTTAGTTATAAGTGCCGATTTCTCTAGAGTTTAAGTATGATCAGGGTTGGGTGTGTGCGAGCGCGTTTATCATCTAATTTTGTATCAGTAGTTTTTTCATACCCCACCCATTCTTATACATTCAAGCTTTCAGTAACATCATGTATCTACTGATTGCTAATGAAACGTTAACCTTTCAGAGGAAAATGCCTCCAAGAAGAGATGCCACAGGAAACTCTGGCAATGGACAGGAGAACCAGCCACCACAAGTGGTTTTACCCCAGGTGCTCACTGATGCACTAACGGTGATCGCACAAGAGTTCGCTCAGCAGCAGAAGCCTCTGCGTCCTCCACCACCGTAGCATAATATCCGGTTCTTCTATGGAGAGATGAGGAAGATGAGAGTTCCGGAGTTCGGAGGATGTACCGACCCTGAGGAGGCTTAGCATTGGTTGGCTGAGGTAGAAAAAGTGTTTCATGATGGTGCAAGTGCCAGAGAAGATCAAGGTGGATGTGGCCACACCTCTTCTGAGTGGCAAGGCGGGAGAATGGTGGGCCAGTTTGGTATTGAAGATGGCCCCGTCCATCTTTTGGGCTCAATTCTGTGATGCCTTTCTGAAGTACTACGTGCCAGAGACGGCAATACTGGACAAGATTAGGGCATTCGATCGACTTGAGCAGGGTCGGATGACCGTATCAGAATACACTGATCGTTTTTATGCCTTGGGAAAGTTTGCCCATGCGATTATGTCGGATAACCGCCTTAAGATGACGAAGTTTGAGAGAGGTTTGGACTCGAGGATACAGTCGGCAATAGTGAATACGGTGATGAAAACTTACGAGGATATGCTAGATGCGTGTTTCCACGTCGAGAGTGATTTTCGCCGAGTAGCGGCAAGAGAAGCTAGTACAGGATCGTCTGATAGAGGCAAAAGGCCGAGGGAAGATGTGAGAGTTGGTGGTAGACTCGGACGTTGGGTCAATATTCCGAAAAGAGGCCCAGTTCGAAATTTTCAGAGACTTCCACCCCAGAATCCAGTAGTTCAGCAGGCTATGGGAGTTTGCCCACACTGCAACAAGAATCACGTCGGAGAGTGTAGAAAGATGGCTAGAGCATGCTTCTGATGCGGTCGAGTGGGCCATCTGATTAGAGATTGTCCCGAGATGAAGAAAAATGCTCCTGGAGAAATGACCCATCAACCGAGGTTCAGGAAGCCACAGATGTGGTAGCAGGTACAATTTGAATTAAGTCTAAAGTTCTGATTGAATTAAGTCGCTATGTGTTTAACTCCCTATGTAAAACTTGATATGGCCTTAGATGCGGTTTTAGTAAATAAAATACCTGCCAACGTGTTTTTCGATAGCGGCGCAAGCCACTCCTTTGTAGCGAAGAGATTCACTAAGTATCTTTGTAATCTTCCTGAGTGGTTAGAAACTCCGTACCGTGTTCAAGCGGCAGGAGATCAAATTATGGTTTCATATCAGCAGTACCAGGATTGTGGGTTAGAGTTTGAGGGACAAATGTTCTCCGCCACATTGATCCCCATTCAGATGTATGATTTCGGCGTTATATTAGGAATGGATTGGTCAGCCAAGTATCACGCCAACATTGGTTGTCGATTGAAGCAACTGACAATCAAGAACGCTAAGATAGAAGAGGTAATGTTTCAAGGGGAACCTGAACGAAAGAAAGTTCCCAAGAAGGTGTATATGTCGGTTGCTCAAGCTTGCAAAGCCTTAAGGAAAGGTGCCGAAGGATTCTTAGTGTATGCGATGGATGTTACTTAGTAAGTACCATCTATTGAACAAATTCCAGTGGTTAATAATTTTCTTGACGTGTTTCCAGAGGAATTGCCAGGAGTGCCGCCTCTAAGGGAAGTCGAGTTCGAGATAGACTTGATTTCAGGAGCTGAACCCATTTCTAAAGCCCCTTATAGAATGGCTCCGGCAGAGTTGAGAGAGCTGAAGGAACAACTGCATGAGTTATTGGACAAGAAGTTTATCCGCCCTAATGTGTCACCTTGGGGAGCACATGTTCTATTCGTGAAGAAGAAGGATGGTAGCATGAGGCTCTGTAGACTACCGTGAGTTGAATAAAATTACCAGTCGACTACCGTGAGTTGAATAAAATTACCATCAAGAATAAATACCCTCTTTCACGAATTGAGGATTTATTTGACCAGCTAATGGGTGCCAAGATCTTTTCTAAGATTGACCTCATATCAGGGTATCATCAATTACGAGTGAAGGCTGAGGACATCGCAAAGATATCCTTCCACACGAGATATGGCCACTACGAGTTTTTGGTGATGCCGTTTGGATTAACAAATGCTCCTGCAGCCTTTATGGACCTTATGAATACCGTTTTCCGAGAACAGTTGGATAGGTTTGTGGTGGTATTCATAGATGATATTCTAGTGTACTCTCCTGATGAACGAACTCACGCTGAGCATCTGAGAATCATTCTAGGCATTCTGAGGCAGAAACAACTATACGCTAAGTTTAGCAAGTGTGATTTTTGGTTGAGAAGTGTGGCTTTTCTGGGTCACATGATATCAGAAGAGGAGATTGCTGTGGATCCGAAGACGATAAAAGCTATCACAGAATGACCTAGACCTACTAATGTCACCGACGTGCGAAGTTTCTTGGATCTAGTGGGTTATTATAGAAAGTTTGTCGAGGGATTCTCAAGGACAGTAGTGCCTCTCAGTCGCCTTACTCAAAAGAAGTCTATGTTTGAGTGGACGGTGGAATGCGAGCAAAGCTTCACGGAGCTTAAGAAGAGACTAACCACAGCTCCAGTATTGGCTCAACCCTCCGGAACTGATGGATTTGTGATTTATAACGATGCATCGAAAAATGGTTTAGGTACGTAAACTGTAGAATAAGGTTATGCTTTTGTATACCAATTAAGTTCAGTCTAATACCTTGTTTTTAGGTTGTGTTTTGATGCAAAACGAACGAGTCATCGCATATGCCTCAAGACAGCTAAGGCCTTATGATCAAAACTATCCGACACACGATCTTGAACTCGCTGCAGTTGTGTTCGCCTTGAAGATCTGGCCACATTGTTTATATGGAGAAAAGTGCGCGGATTTCACAGATCATAAGAGTTTAAAGTATTTATTCTCTCAGAAAGAATTAAACATGAGGCAGCGGAGATGGTTGGAATGGCTAAAAGATTACGATTTAACCATTCACTACCACCCGGGAAAGGCTAACAAAGAGCGAACGCATTAAGCAGGAAGTCCAGCCATGTACGGCAATCACCGCTAGAAAGAGAAATAGAGGAATTTGGTTTGGATTTGATGGAATCCACGGTGAATGTTTTGACAACATTGACCATCACACCGAGTGTGATTGACTGGGTAAATGAGGCTCAGAAGAATAATAATGTAGGATCTTAAAGGCACCACTAGAACGGGGGGTTTGAATAGTGGGTGCGGAAAATGTGGTTTTTAAAATTAGTTTAAACCAAAAAACAAAACTTCTGAAAACAGTTTCTGTTTTCAGGACCAATTTGAAAACATTTTGAAAACTATGTTTCAGGTCTTTAAAAATTCTGAAATTTGGAGATAACTTATCCTCATATGTTATGAGTATCTCCTAAAAATTTCAGATTTAAATTCAACCTCTAACCCCTTGAAAATTTGTTGGTGGTCAGATTGCGCAAATCTGCCAGAAACGATACACTGATTTGAAAAATTAATTTCTATTTGCACGTAACTCCAAATGCTCTAAAAATTTAAATACTAACCCCTTATAATTTTCATTTAAATGGGTTGAAACAGTTTCGAAAAATTCTTTTGGAAAGTTAGTCAAATACGATCAAAGTCTCAACCTTTGCAAGCCTGAAAATCAGACTGCACTAGTCTCAGAAATTTGGACGTTTGGATGACTTATACTTGTCCAAAAGGGTTGAAACTTGTGCCAAATTAACCTTAAGACGTGTGGCTATGATTCTGGAAAGTTTCGTAATTTTTGAAATTCGTTTACTATTTTTACGAACGTGATAAAAAATGGTAAACAATGCTGAAACTGAAAGTAAGTGCTGAAAGTAAATAACACCAAGAATTTTATACTGGTTCGATTATAAACAACCTACTCCAGTCTTCGAGGACACCTTCCTCGGTTCACACTAATCACACAACACAAAGAACACCTTACCATAGGGTTGATGGAGTTACACACCAACTCCAACCCTTTACAAACCTTGTATGTGAATACAATGCACACGAACACCACCACCTTGCAAGTCTAAGATTGATCACACCTTGATCAATCTTTTACAATGATAAAGAGAGTATGTGGTGATCTATATGAAGCCTATTCAAATATATGAATATGAGTACAATAGGCTTTTAGAGAGAAGAAAGAAAGAAAGGTAGACGGAAGAAGATCAAGGACGTTTTAGCACATCAATTTGCAAGACTTGTCTTATTTTTGTTTTGCTCTTCTTCCTTCCTTTTTATCATTATGGCCGCCCCCTTGGAGTGTTCTTCCCCTCTTGAAAATTATCTTCTAAGTCCTTGGAAGATCATATGGTATCATTGTGGCATGTCTTTGCTTACTTGGCATCTCCTCATTGGATGATCATTAAGCTCTTGCTTACTTGGCACTCATTGATTGGTTGGATGTTGTCATCACTTGATGACTAGACAAATCTGATAATAAAACTTAAAACATGTGCCAAAATCATCATAAAATGATTACCATAATCCACAAGATTATCACCCAAAATTAGCAAGACAATTTTCTCCAAAAAGGCATGCAAAAAATCGGCCATTATGATGCTTTACATGCTGAAATTTCAGCATGTGAAACATTTGTATTCTTTTCAAAATGTTGCCAAATTTGCTTTGATTTATTTCTTGAAAATGAATCACCATTTAGTACAAGACATTTTCATCAATTTTGGAATATAATTAGACATCAATGAGGCCAACATTTCGGCCATATATATTCCCACACATGCTGAAATTTTCAGCATGTGTGATATTTAAAAATATCACCACTTTAATTCCATAACTTATTCAAAATACTTCCAAATTATCTTCTAATCAATCCACCTTAATCAAGACATAAAATATGACTCATAATGGTGTAGAATTCGGCCAGCTCTTTAGCACATGCTGAAATTTTCAGCATGTATTACAAATGTGACATAAGTTTGAAATGTTACCTTGTGTAGCTCCTTTCTTTATGTCATCAACATTGTATGCTTCATTCTTGACCAATCAATATGCCAACAAGGCTCCACATATTCTCCAACATGGCTGTTATAGGCGTGTATAATGACTTGGGCATGTGCTGAATTTTATTTTTTGCAATCTTTATAAAATAGTGCACATTTAGTAATACACACATGGTATATTCCAATCATCCCTTAATTGAATTTTCTAGAACACTTTGAGATGCATGAAATATGTAAAAAGTGTCTATATACATTTTGTATGATGTGCCAAAAACGTTCCATGTGTCGTGTATGTAGAAAACCGAATTTTCGATGTTTATCGATTACCCGATTTTTCTCTAATTAAATTCCAACTTTTTGCACATGTTATATATATTATGTTACACATAATATACATAAAATAAACTTTAATATTCATCTCATAAGGCTGATTAAAGTGCCGCCTAGCCATGTGACAAAATTGAAATTGGAATCTCCACAATTTAGCCTTAATGTGGGGTGATTTGTGTGTGCCAACGTGGAATGATTTTATGGCTGCACATACCATGTAAGCCACGAAATTTATGTCTATTTTTGAAGTGTAGGGTCTGTCCATCTATTTATGGCAAGTACGTGACACGTTGGCGAAGTTTCGGTATTCGCCCGATACGACAATTTTTGGTTTAGAACCTTTTAACGTGTCGTATTTAATTTATCATCACCATGACTTATATCGTATGATATAAGACCTGAATATATCATAAATATGAGTTAAGTATGGTGGTGTGATGTTAACGTACGTATGTAAAATATATAACGTGTCGGTAGTACGTTGGAATAAATGTGTATGTGCCTTTTTCAAAAAAAAAATCTGAATATATATATATATATATATATATATATATGTTTATATGCGTGTGATATATGTGTGGGGGGGAGTGGAAGACTTTCCTTTCTTCACCTTGTTGCCTTTGTGCCTTTTTCCAAATATTGATTCCTTTAATGAACTACTTAGTTTAATTAAATAAGTACTTCACTTAATGAACTAGTTTAGTTCATTAATGGTGGCACCTGAAAATAGTTCAAACACAACAAATGTTTTCCATTTGATGTAAGCTTTAAAGCTTCATGGCTCGTTAGTACGGCAACATTGTATATGACTATATAAGGCAAGTTTTATGTAACAACATGTCATGTCATAAAATATGTCATGCATTTCTTTGTAACACGTTATTTAAATCATGCATTTTGAAATCACTCAAACCCCTTTTTCTCAACAATCTTCCCCTTTTGATAATTTTCAAAATAACCTACATTCATGATTTAAATCTTGTCGTTCCCCCTCCAATCGTGCATAAATTCAAATTTGAATTTTGAATTCTCTCCCCCTTGATTTGTGCAATTTATCTTTCTCTCTCCCCCTTAAATCATGCATTCTCTCCCCCTTTATTTTGGAAATACAATCAAAAGCGCATGTAAAGATGAAAAGAAATCATGCATTTTAAGTAATCTCAAAGGTGCGTTCTTAAGGGTTATTCATTTAACCCTTTGAGAATGTCCCTTTTGGTACCCAAATTTGGGTGACCTTTCTAGGTCTTCCAAAAGGTGAGAAAGGTGATGAAAACGCAACATAATATACGTTAGGTGCAAATGCGTTTGGCCTTTGGCTAAGAACTCCTTTATACGCATTATATGTAGGATGTTTTTGATATGTCCTTGTGTTAGTGTGCGTAGTGTGTGATCTAGATGGATGAAATGAATGTCGTGCATGCATCACTTGTTTCTTCTTATATCTATATGGTACAAAATTGCATTTCTCATGATATGAAGAAGAAGTATGACGAGATGTGAGGAGAGGGGTCTTTGCGTCATCTTAGACGCCGTTTTTGGTTTTGGAGTGTCTACTTTCTTAGACACTACAAACTTGGTTGGTTTAATGGATACATCATTTGTTTCAATGTATCCTAAACCCGTTTTATCAGTATCATGCTTTTGTGAAGAAATAATGTGATCTAGCATGTTTGTTCCTGTATCAAATTTCTTCACCATTTTCTCTAAATTCGCATTCCTTGATTTCAAGTTTGAAATCTTGGATTTCATTTCATTATTATGCGTAGTCAATGATGAGACCTCTGATTTTAATGCATTGATGATGCGTGACGACTCTTCTTTTGAATCGTTTAATTGAGAAACAAGGTTCGTGTTAGAAGATTCTAACAACTTCTTGTCTTCAATTAATCGTTTCTTTTCTTTTGCAAGAGTCATTGAAAACTTATGCAACTCTAAATATTGACTAAATAAATCGTCATAAGAATATTCAGAATCAGAATCAGAGTCGGAAGATACCTCATTTGATGCTTTAGATGTAAAGCATACTTGTGCCTTTTGTTCTTCCCTATCATCAGTCTCAGAGTCAGATGTGTCACTCCAAGTGGAGGCTTTGAAGGCTCTTCTCCTTTGTTTAGGTTTTGAGACGAGTCTAGTTTTTGTCCGATCCTTGTCAAGGTATTTGTTCGTTTGTTTGTCCTTGGTTGGACAATCGTATGAAAAGTGTCCAGGTTGTCCACATTCATAACACTTTATTTCCTTATTTTTATTTTTATGATCCTTAGATGAACTAGACTTATGTTTAATCGATTTTCTCAAGATTTTTCTTAATCTTTTAGACATCGTGATTAAATTCTCATCATCGGAATCTATGTCAGTATCATCTATGAGTATTCATTTGATTTAAATGCTATAGCCTTATCATTATTGGAAATAGACTCAGAATGTCTTAAAGCGAGTTTGTTTTCATATACCTTTAGTGATCCAATTAGTTCTTCCATCTTAATCGATTTAGTTTCTTTGCTTTCTTCTATGGCCGTTACTTTAGGGTCTCACTCGGATGGAAGGCTTCGTAAGACCTTTTGTACCTTTTCCTACATAGTAAAGGATTTGCCAAGAGACTCAAGAGAATTATAAATGTTAGTCAAGCGAAGATCCATATCAACGATAGATTCATTTGGCAATAATTTAAATGACTCGAGTGTGGACATAAGCATGTTGATCTTGGACTCTTTTACTTGACTAGTGCCTTCGTGTTTCATTTCAAGAATTTGCCACATCTCTTGAGCACTAGAACAATTAGACACGTAACTAGACTCACTTTTACTTAGTCCATTTAGAAGTAATTGCATAGCCCTAGCGTTCATGCTCAATCTTTTTTTATCATCATTAGTATACTCTTGTCTAGGCTTAACGACCTCTACTGTGACTACATCTACAGTGGATAATTTTGATGGAACAAATGGACCATATTCTATAATTTACCAAAGATCAATATCAATTGCCATAAATAAAAGTTTCATTCTTAACTTCCATTGAATGAAAGACTCACCGTCAAAGAGAGGAGGCCTTATGGTTGACATTCCTTCTTGCACAGTGTTATAGCTAGTGGATGCCATCTCACATAGATCGTTGGATCCTTTTGTTGTGAGTGTTCCTGCACTCTGATACCACTTGTAGGATCTGAAAGGCACCACTAGAAGAGGGGGGGTTGAATAGTGGGTGCGAAAAATGTGGTTTTTAAATTTAGTTTAAACCAAAAACCCAACTTCTGAAAACAGTTTCTGTTTTCAGGAGAAATTTTAAAATGTTTTGAAAACTAGGTTTCAGGTCTTCACAAATTCTGAAATTTGGAGAGAACTTAGCCTCAGATGTTATGCGTGTCTCCTAAAAATTTCAGATTTAAATTCAACGTATAACCCCTTAAAAATTTGTTGGTGGTCAGATTGCACAAATCTGCCAAAAACGGTACACTGATTTGAAAAATTAATTTCTATTTGTACGTAACTCCAAATGCTCTGAAAATTTAAATACTAACTCCTTATAAGTTTTAGTTAAATGGGTTGAATCAGTTTTTAAAAATTCTTTTGGGATGTTAGTCAAATACGATCAAAGTTTCAACCTGTAAAAGCCTGAAAATCAGACAGCACTAGTCTCAAAAATTTGGACGTTTGGATGACCTATACTTGTCCAAAAGGGTTGAAATATGCCAAATTAACCTTAAGACGTGTGGCTATGATTCTGGAAATTTTCGTAATTTTTGAAATTCGTTTACTATTTTTACGAATGTTATCAAAAACGATAAACAGTGCTGAAACTGATAGTAAGTGCTGAAAGTAAATAACACCAAGAATTTTATACTGGTTCGGTTATAAACAACCTACTCCAGTCTTCGAGGACACCTTCTTAGGTTCACACTAATCACACAACATAAAGAACACCTTACCACAGGGTTGATGGAGTTACACACCAACTCCAACCCTTTACAAACCTTGTATGTGAATACAATGCACACGAACACCACCACCTTGCAAGTCTAAGATTGATCACACCTTGATCAATCTTTTACAATGACAAAGAGAGTATGTGGTGATCTATATGAAGCCTATTCAAGTACATGAATATGATTATAATAGGCTTTTAGAGAGAAGAAAGAAAGAAAGGTAGACGGAAGAAGATCAAGGACGTTTTAGCACATCAATTTGCAAGACTTGTCTTATTTTTGTTTTGCTCTTCTTCCTTCCTTTTTATCATTATGGCCACCCCCTTGGAGTGCTCTTACCCTCTTGAAAATTATCTTCTAAGTCCTTGGAAGAGTATATGGCATCATTGTGACATGTCCTTGCTTACTTGGCATCTCCTCATTGGATGATCATTAAGCTCTTGCTTACATGGCACTCATTGATTGGTTGGATGTTGTCATCACTTGATGAATAGACAAATCTGATAATAACACTTAAAACATGTGCCAAAATCATCATAAAATGATTACCATAATTAACAAGATTATCACCCAAAATTAGCAAGCATGCAAAAAATCGGCCATTATGATGTCTTACATGCTGAAATTTCAGCATGTGAAACATTTGTATTCTTTTCAAAATGTTGCCAAATTTTGCTTTGATTTATTTCTTGAAAATGAATCACCATTTAGTACAAGACATCTTTATCAATTTTGGAATAAAATTAGACATCAATGAGGCCAACATTTCGGCCATATACATTCCCACACATGCTGAAATTTTCAGCATGTGTGATATTTAAAAATATCACCACTTTAATTCCATAACTTATTCAAAATACTTCCAAATTATCTTCTAATAAATCCACCTTAATCAAGACACAAAATATGACTCATACTGGTGTAGAATTCGGCCAGCTCTTTAGCACATGCTGAAATTTTCATCATGTGTTACAAATGTGACATAAGTTTGAAATGTTACCTTGTGTAGCTCCTTCCTTTATGTCATCAACATTGTATGCTCCATTATTCACCAATAAATATGCCAACAAGGCTCCACATATTCTCCAACATGGCTGTTATAGGCGTGTATATCGACTTGGGCATGTGCTGAATTTTATTTATGCAAACTTTGTAAAATAGTGCATATTTAATAATACACACATGGTATATTCCAATCAGCCCTTAATTGAATTTTCTAGAACACTTTGAGATGTATGAAATATGTAAAAATTGTCTAGATACATGTTGTATAATGTGCCTAAAACGTTCCATGTGTCGTGTACGTAGAAAACCGAATTTTCGATGTTTATCGATTATCCGATTTTTCTATAATTAAATTCCAATTTTTTGCACATGTTATATATATTATGTTACACATAATATACATAAATTAAACTTTAATATTCAGCTCATAAGGCAGATTAAAGTGGCGCCTAGCCATGTGACAAAATTGAAATTGGAATCTCACAATTTAGCCTTAATGTGGGGTGATTTGTGTGTGCTAACATGGAATGATTTTATGGCTGCACATGCCATGTAAGCCACGAAATTTATGGCTATTTTTGAAGTGTAGGGTCTAGCCATCTATTTATGGCAAGTACGTGATACGTTGGCGAAGTTTCGATATTCGCCCGATACGACAATTTTTGGTTTAGAGCCTTTTAATGTGTCGTATTCAATTTTTCATCACCATGACTTATATCATATGATATAAGACCTGAATATACTCATAAATATGAGTTAAGTATGGTGATGTGACGTTAATGTACGTACGTAAAATATATAACGTGTCGGTAGTACGTTGAAATAAATGTGTATGTGCCTTTTTCAAAAAAAAAATTTGAATATATATATATATATATATATATATGTTTATATGCGTGTGATATATGTGTGGGGAGGAGAGTGGAAGACTTTCCTTTCTTCACCTTGTTGCCTTTGTGCCTTTTCCAAATATTGCTTCTTTTAATGAACTACTTAGTTTAATTAACTGAGTACTTCACATAATGAACTAGTTTAGTTCATTAATGGTGGCACCTGAAAATAGTTCAAACACAACAAATGTTTGCCATTTGATGTAAGCTTTAAAGTTTCATGGCTCGTTAGTACGGCAACATTGTATATGAACTATATAAGGCAAGTATTGTGCAACAACATGTCATGTCATAAAATATGTCATGCATTTCTTTGTAACACGTTATTTAAATCATGCATTTTGAAATCACTCAAACCCCTTTTTCTCAACAGATAAGACCCTAAGTGAGATAACGGAAAGAATGAAACATGATTAGGTTGAGGGATTTCATATTAAAGAGGATGGGAGCTTATGGTTTAGAGAGAGATTGTGTGTACCTGACATTGATGAACTTAGAAGGAAAATTTTACAAGAAGCTCACAACTCAAGGTTATCGATACACCCTGGTAGTACCAAGATGTACAAGGACCTCAAACAATATTATTGGTGGTCCGGGATGAAAAGACATATTGCGGAGTGTATAGAGAGGTGTTTAGTTTGTCAACAAGTCAAGGCGGAACACCAATGGCCTGGTGGATTTTGATGCCACTGGGAATTCCAGAATGGAAATGGGAACATGTCATGATGGATTTCATAGCTGGTTTACCAAAGACAATGAATGGACATGATATGATTTAGGTCATTGTGGATCGTTTAACCAAGTATGAACATTTCCTACCCATCGCGAGTGAATCCTCTCTTGACAAGTTAGTGAATCTATATGTGGAGAATATTGTTAGCTTGCACGGTGTTCTGGTAAGTATAGTGTCCGACCGAGACCCACGGTTTACATCTAAGTTCTGGACAGCATTTCAGAAAGCCATGGGTACAGAATTAAGGTTGAGTACGGCATATCATCCCCAAACCGATGGACAGTCTGAGCAGGCTATTCAGACTCTAGAAGATATGCTAAGGGCTTGCATTTTGGATTTCAAAGGGAGTTGGGATGGAATGGTAAAGCTAATGGAATTCTCATATAATAACAGTCACCATAGTGCAATTGATATGGCTCCTTTCGAAGCTTTATATGGAAGGAAGTGTAGGTCCCTGGTTTACTGGGATGAAGTCAGCGTAAAGACCATCACCGGACATGAGTTGTTGGAGAAGATGCTAGAAAAGGTGAAAATCATTCGAGAAAGACTCAAGGCGGCTCAGGATCGCAACAAAATTTGGACGGATTCTAAGCGGCGACCATTAGAGTTTAACGTTGGGGAAAAGGTTTACTTGAGGATATCACCTACAAAGGGCATTATGAGATTTTGAGTGAAAGGCAAGCTAAGTCCTCGTTTCATTGGTCCCTACGAGATACTTGAGAAGGTAGGAGATTTGGCATATAGGTTGGCATTACCACCGGTATTGGCACAAGTTCACAACGTATCCCATGTGTCACAATTTAGAAGGTACGTGACGGATCCAAGCCATGTACTTGAAGCCCAACCTTTGGAACTCAAGGGCGATGTTACATACGAAGAGATACCTGTGAGGATTGTAGATCGCAAGGACCAAGTGTTGAGGAAACGGGTGATCCCTTATGTGAAGGTAGTGGAGCAATCACACGGAATGCGAGGCCACTTGGGAACTCGAAGAACAGTTGCGGAAGAAGTATCCTCAACTCTATGACTAAGGTACGTAAGTTTCAAGGACGAAACTTTTTGTAAGGGGGGTGGAATGTCATACCCCGTAACTTTACGTTCGGCTTTTAAATAGTTAGAGAACAACTTTAAATAAATTTAGTTAATGGTATAGGTTAGGAAGCTGAGCTAAATAAAATGTAAGAAAAGAAAATAAAGGGTTAAAAGTGAGAATTAAGGAAATTAGGCAAAAATTACCAAAATACCCTCCCCACTTAAATGATGGGGGAGTTACACATTTAGTATAACTCCCCAAAGAGAGGGGGAAATCGGTGGTTACAAGCAGAAAAGAGGAGGAGAAACGCCTAGAGAGAGAAGAGAAGAAGAAAAGAGGAAGAAGAAGAAAAGAAGAAGAAGAAGAAGGCTAACCTAGGTCCAATTCGTCCCGAAATTCTATCACACACTCGTAAGCTTATCTAGATTCCAAGGCAAGTAATCTTTCTATACGTTTTACGCAAATTTTGATACAATAGGCCCTATGTTCTTATAAAGAGAAAATCCGGATCATACATTAGTAACTTTGATTTGTTTATGTTAAATGCTTTACTATATGTAATTGTTGTTGTTGATGGAGTAAAGTCATGTTCTTTGGGCCAACTTCTGAAAATGATTATGTTGTGATCTTTCTTGACAAACATGCTCTTAAACTGTGATCTTTCGTGTACATATTGCGTTATGATAGGTTATTGCGTTTTTCAAGCATTGTCTTAAATGATTTAAGATGATTGGAGAAAGGTGTAAGACTTTCTTAGCTGGTGGGTGGGTTGATACCCCACTGTGCAAAGTTTTACGTGTTAGATATTCTAACTCATCCACCAGAAGCAAAAAAAACAAAAAAGGGACCAAAAATAAATAAATGAATAAATAAATATTCTCACACGCACAAATAGCAATTAGTTTGCAGCTCTGGAGCAGACATGCTAGGTGGTGCATTCTGAGTAGTAGCCTGATACTTTGTGCTGCAGCACCAAGTTGATTAACCTGCAAGTCATCAATAGTGGACTTAAATAAAGGTGACGAAATGTTAGCATCAAGCAACAGAAATGGAAAGGAAGTAAGGGGGGGGGGGGGGGAAGCCATATCATATAGAACAGGAGCAAGCAATACCAATCACTGCAAGCCATGCCTAAAGAAAGATCATTGTGTTTTCAACTATGGACAGACAATGAGAAATGATCCATCCGAGTAATCCTAATACATATCACATGAAATGTCCAGTCTACTTCAAAGCTTATGGAGAATGGCCAACTCAATTTATAAGCAGCGGCTGCAGCATACCAGGCCCAAAACAATATCTGGGCCATTCAAGAAGGGGAAAAGTGTATTTATGCAAGCATACGCATATAATTACTTAGCAGAAAGGACATGTAACAGGTTGCTTGTTCAAAGGAACAGGCAGAGATATGGGAAAGAAACACTTACTCTTATGCTGTCTGATTGTGTTATCTACTCTTTAGGATATTGCATGTGTGCAAGAGAAGCGAATATTTGATACAGATTCAAAATTTGACATTGGGGGTTTTTTTTTTTCTTTTTTTGTAAGTATTTCACAGATGGGTTTCTTAATGGTAAACGAATGAGACAGAAGATTTTTTCTCATAGGTAAAGCCATGAAGTATATTCAAGCAGAGAAATTCCAGCGCATCAAATATGTCTGATGCATTGCAATAATAATCTATTAATTCTGATAGTGGGGTTCCCTTTTGTTTTATTTCCTATGCATCATTTTCTGACACGTGGCCTTATATGTCAAGGACAAAATGTGGTTAAACCTAAAAATATATGCAACTCCAAAAGATGCAGCCACCAACAAAAAGAACATAGGATTTCTGGAAAGTTACACACACTATTGTATTTCAAGGATCTAAAGTCTAAAGATAATTTATTGATCAAACTGCGCAATGAGCAATCTTCTAGGAATAAGCTCTTCATGGCGTCGAGCACAGAATTCCCAAGAACATATCTGCCAAAGTTATGATGAAAGGATTAATGTCATTCAGACAGTAAACAAGTGAAGATGAAAAAAATACTTTTTTGTGGTTGTCATATAAATAACCTTCAGATCTTTAGAGAACGCTATGCGTAGTTGACCATCACGAACAATACGAAGTTGCTCAAACACACTCTCTTGGATGGCTTTAGCATAGTCAAGGACAATTTGTCCTGATGCATTCATATACTCTCTTGGCATATCAACATATAATAGTTCTTCTAGAGTACCACTTCCATACTTTATCTTGAAAGTCTAGGCAGAACCTCTACAGTTGCCTCTGCATGCGAAAACAATTGTAATATGCCTAAGAAACCAAGTTTAGACAAGATTTATATAATAACAATAACAATAATTATCAGAAGGAAATGTTATATCCCATTTTTTTTAATAAGGGTAAAAAGGGTATTTGGGCTAATTAATTAGAAAACCTAATTTGATTAGAAAAATTCTCCCTAAACCCTAATCAAATTTCTATTTAAATCACGCTTAGGTTTCTCCTTCCCTCACTAAAACGTACGCCGCAGAGAAGAAAGCACCGACGCTTTCTTGCTCCTAAACCGAGCCGCCACTTTTAAGGAGGAGGAACCACCACTCGATCACGCTCTTCAACGCGTATCAATTACTAGGTAGGTGTCCCCTTAACATCTGTTGAATGTAAAAACGATAATTTTTAATTTCCCTATGAAAACGAGATCGTGCATTAGTATTTGTGATTGTATAGATGCTTGATTATTAGATTATATGTATATGTAATGAATTGTATGTCCGTATATATGATCGTATATGTATATATATGTATGATGCTATTTTCGTATGGAAACTCGAAAAAGATTTGATTTTTGATGTGGGTGTGAATACCGGAATCGTAGGAAGAAGTGTTTGTGCCGGCGGCGCGTGGCCGGTGGTGGTGGGCTATGACCACGTGTTGCTAGATGGAGGAACAAAGGAGTTCAAGGGGGGGCTGAGGGAGGCGCAGCGCGTGGCCGGTGGTGGTGGGCTATGACCACGTGCTGCCGGAAGGAGGAATAAGGGTGGGGGCCGGACTGAGAGGGGGGTGGCTGGTTTGTGGGCAGGTTAGATGGGAAGGGGGGTGGCTGCGGGGGGTTGCTCAGGGAGGGGCGATTGGGGGGGTGGTGCCGCGGTGGGAGTGAGTCAGGGGTGGGTGTGGGTGTGGGCGGGCGAGTGAGAGGGTAGGGGGTTGAGGGAGTAGGCTCGGCTAGAAAGGCTAGGGGAAAGAAGGTTGGAGTTTCAGGGGAGATTGAAAGAAACTGCAAGAAGAAAAGGGGAGCACACAAAACTGGAAGCAGGAAGGTAGGAAAAAAGAAAAAGGAAAAATAAAAAGAAAAAAAAAGAAAAAAGGAAAGAGAAAAGGAAAAAAAGAAAAAGGAAAAGGAAAAAGAGAAAAAGGAAAGAATGATTTCGTGTATGATTTCTGTGCATTCATGCATCACAATATTGCATATATGTTTTGTTCTGTATTGTTCCGTTCTGTTCTGGTAGGATATGCGAGACGTAAGTTGCATATCTGATCTGTTCCGTTCCGTTCCGTTCTGTTCTGTTAGGACCCGGGGTCATGCATTGCACGATTAGATGAATGTTCTGAGAAGGTAGGTTTATCATGCATCACGTATGTGACATTGCATTTCACGCTCATTCTGCATGATTATGTGATTGATTGTTTAAAGAAGTTATATGTTTATTTTAAGAAGATATGACCGTTATACGTTGTTTTAAGAAGTTCTGACCGTTATACGTATTTGTGCAAACGTGGACAGTCTATTTTTGTAATACAGTACGTATATGTATTCACTACTGTCCTAGCATGTATGATCTCACTGGGCCGATGCAGACAGGGTACCTACTGAGTGACGTTTTTGTCGCTCACACCGTTCATTTTGTTTTCTTGCAGACGATTCAGGGTATGATTACATATGGGTTGGAGAAGATTCAGAGTGGGCTCAGTGGGACTCGTATAGACTGTTTGGAGATCGAGGATCAAGAAATAGAGAGTTTATTTTATTTATTATTTCATTTGAGGACTTAGCTTAGAGATTTTATTTTACGAACTTTACGATATCGTTTAGGGAATTTTGACTTGATGTTGACTATATATGATTTGGCGATTTTACTTTTGATTTAGGGTTTTGAATTGATTTATTTCACTTCCGCAATCGAATACTCTGTCGTTTTGATAAGTGCAGAGATTCGTACAGACGCCTTGTATATCCCTTAGTGGAATACGGCGGGCGTACCGGTTCTGACCCTAGGGTTCGGGACGGGGCGCTACAGGTGGTATCAGAGCCTGAGGCTCTAGATCTGCTGCGGAAACATAGAATTAAGATATGATCTTAGACGTAAGAGATGACTCTAGATTTATGTTATGATCATAGATGTAGTTTGATCTTACACTAAGTTTGATAATAGATTAAGTTGTGATCTGAGACTAAGTTTGACCTTAGAATAAGTTTGATTTAGGCTAAGTGATGATTGGACTGGGGGCATGGTTTGGTCTCTATTTTCGTTTTACTTTCCGTATCTTACTCTCTCCTGCATTTCTTTTAGATTTATATATTTTCCTGAAATACCCTTGACAAAAAATGGAATTTTCCTTGTCATAGCAAACATGCCGCCGAGAAGAGAACGGTAGGAACGGCAATGTGAATACTGGTCATGGCACAAGCTGTGGCGCAACCACCTCAGCAGTCACATGCTCCACCACCACCGCACTCGGACTTGAGATTCTTCTACAAGTAGATGCGGAGGAGTGGTGGCGCAGCACAACTGACACCATCGATCCCTTGGATCTAATTTCAGAATGAGTTCAAGAGGTATTACGTGCCGACAGTACGATCTTCAGAGCATGGCTCTAGATCCACGGCCGAAATGTAGAATTAGGCCATGATATTAGAAATAAGTTACGATCTTGCCTTTAAGTCACAATCTTAGACATAAGTGATGATCTGAACATAAGCAATGATCATGAACATAGGTACTGATCTCCATTATAAACGATGACGCTGAACATAAGTCACGATCTTAGACATAAGTAACGATCTCGAATAAGAGTTGACTTTAGACATAAGTACTGATTTAGTAATAAGTGTTGATTATGTACTAATTATGATTTGGAAATAAGACGTGATCTTAGACTTGAGAAATGATGATGTTAAGAACGATCCTGGAAATAAGTTATGATCTTAAACTTAAGAAGTCGATCGGTTTTTGAAACACGTATACCTAGGATATCTCATACGATTCTCTCTTATCTAAGGTTGATCATAACTCTCTAAGCCGTGATCTTAGTAACCCTAGATGAATACTCTATATTGATTTGAATGAATTACAATGTTAACCAGAATACCTTACTACAAATGTTAGTTGACACATTAATGGGTTAGGTAGTAACTCGGGCTACCTTACCATAACTGCAACATGGTACTCAATACCATTAAGGTAAAAGTAAGGCGGGTCCATATCCCTACTTGGACGGTAACATCAGAGCAGGCTTAGGTCGAAGTTGGGACTATAGCTAATAAGAAATGAATTATAGTAGTATAATAAATACAATAGATGATTATAGTAGAATGATAGAAACTAAATAGCGATTAGCGTTATAATCAGTAGAGTTTAATTAAGGATATTGTAAAAAAAAGGAATGTATAGTCTAGGGTTAAGATGTTGAATGTAGGGTACTCAAAATAGGTCGACGATATTAGTCTTATTAGAGGAATTGAACAATAGCGACTTGTGAGAATCGACGATAGTATGACCTTGGAATACTATATCATTACGAATTATGGGTTAAGTGTTGATGTTAGAACATTGGTTCGAATCTAGTAGGCTTGAATTGAAATAGAGTAAGCATGAACCAGTCGTGGTTGCTTGTTCAGTATAAATTTAACTAGGATAATTAGAGGTTTAAATAACCAAGTAAAGAGATACAGTGGATCAGCATGGCACGCGGAAGCATGGTGAACTAGCATACCTTAAGTCGATAAATAGCTAGTGTGTCATGCTAGGATTGGACAATTTAAGTCAGAGATTTTATCATAGTAGGCGAAGGTGAGACTTATAAGAAACGATACATAGACATATTGTTCTTTTGAAAATAAAGATGGATTATAGAAATTATACGAATATTAGACTATTATTTCTCTAGCAGATAAATATTTTATACTAGCACGTACACCGAGTTACACCTATATTTTACACGGACTTCAAAAGACATTTTATTTTCGAAAAACTTTATTAAGTCTTATTTTCTTTATATAGTCTACTAAACTTTACTAGGCTAATTTTTTTTTTCATATTTTGTAAATCAGTATAATAAAAATTTCAATTCATTTGACGACCTTGAAAAAAGGGGGAAACTTTTAAAATATTGAATTCTTGTAAAAACGATGTGTTTGTATATATTTCTTACAGAATATTTCAAATTTTCATTTTTGTTACATCTATATTTTTTCTGTCAAAATTAATTTAATTTGACGACTATCGATATCGCAAGCAGTTTTACCGTTTAAATGTTTTCAAAATTACTTACCCGCTTGTGATGAACTTACTTAACTTTGTGAAAAAAAAGGTAGCTTTCAAAATATATACCTATTTTTGAAAACGGAAGGTACCGTATTCAAATCGTTTCATAAAACTTTACATTATTAAGTTTTCAACTGTTTTGATGCAATTTTACCAACATGCCTTGTGAACAAGTTATATCATTATTTTTAAAATGGTTATTTTAGATATTGCGTTGTGAAAACAAATCTATGACACTTTGAGTTTGGTCTTTTTCAAAAAAAAAATAGAAGGTTCAGTATTTTAAATAGTTAAAGCTATATTCAAAATCATAGCTACGTATGCTACTTTTCTTTTAACTTGAAGAAAGATATGTCCATACACATATTTCGTATACTAGACTCTTGACAATATCTTAGAGAAATTAAGAACATGATCATAAAGTTAGTTCGTAAGTATATAAGAATTGATTTTGAAGACTTGGTTGTATTGAGGAAGGGTAACGATTACCATATTGGCGTACACAAAGGATGTTTATCTAGGAGATGAATCATATGTGATAAGTTTAAGAATCCAGTATTGTAGATTGCAATAAGTTGAATGATACACGCCAAGTGGTATAAGTAGAAGTTTGTAAGCACTAATTATAGTGAATTAAGTAAGGATTGAACCCTATAAGGACTAGATCATCTTGTGAGATGCTAGTGATGACTAAGTTAAATCGTACTAGAGTACAACGTATTACGAAGAATGCATAAAGCTTCAGTGATGAGTTTTGTGAACAAGGTGCTAAGTTAAAGAGTGTACTACACCTAAGAACTGATTTTAATGGGTTTGCTCATGATAGCAAATATAACTACGATGTAGACCGACGATTAAGTTATGAAGCCAGTATGGTGACGATACCCTTAAGGTTGATTCGAGAACAATAGGAAGAATAGGTTACGATCTATCAGGCGGAGGACAATGGATTTAAAGATTACATTGTATATATACACACTTAATGATTTGAGGACTTAGTCATGTATCGAGGAACTGCGATGAGTAACGTATCAGAACACGCAAGGGATACTAAGTTCGGCCATGATCTAGGTAAATGAATTAGGTAGGACTATACTAAGTTATCGATTACGTAACACACAAGTTTCGAGGACAAAACTTTTCGTAAGAGGGGGAGAATATTATATCCTATTTTTTTAATAAGGGTAAAAAGGGTATTTGTGATAATTAATTAGAAAACCTAATTTGATTAGAAAAATTCTCCCTAAACCCTAATCAAATTTCTATTTAAATCACGCTTAGGTTTCTCCCTTCCCTCACTAAAACGTACGCCGTAGAGAAGAAAGCAGCGACCGCTTTCTTGCTCATAAACCGAGCCGCCACTTTTAAGGAGGAGGAACCACCACTCGATCACGCTCTTCACGCGTATCAATTATCAGGTAGGTGTCCCCTTAACATCTGTTGAATGTAAAAACGATAATTTTTAATTTCTCTATGAAAACGAGATCGTGCATTAGTATTTGTGATAGTATAGATGCTTGATTATTAGATTTATATGTATATGTGATGAATTGTATGTCCGTATATATGATCGTATATGTATATATATATGTATGATGCTATTTTCGTATGGAAACTCGAAAAAGATTTGATTTTTGATATGCGTGTGAATACCGGAATCGTAAGAAGTATTTGTGCCGACGGCGCGTGGCCGGTGGTGGTGGGCTATGACCACGTGCTGCCGGAAGGAGGAATAAGGGGTGGGGGCTGACTAAGAGGGGGGTGGCTGGGTTTGTGGGCAGGTTAGATGGGAAGGGGGGTGGATGTGGGGGGTTGCTCAGGGAGGGGCGATTGGGGGGGTGGTGCCGTAGTGGGAGTGAGTCAGGGGGTGGGTGTGGGTGTGGGGCGGGTGAGTGAGAGGGGGTAGGGGGTTGAGGGAGTAGGCTCGGCTGGAAAGGCTAGGGGAAAGAAGGTTGGAGTTTCAGGGGAGATTGAAAGAAACTGTAGGAAGAAAAGGGGAGCGCACGAAACTGGAAGCAGGAAGGTAGGTAAAAAGAAAAAGGAAAAAGAAAAAAGACACCAAACAAGAAAAAAGGAAAAAGAAAAGGAAAAGAAAGAGAAAAAGGAAAGAATGATTCCGTGTATGATTCTGTGCATTCATGCATCACGACATTGCATATATGTTTTGTTTTGTTTGTTCCGTTCTGTTCTGTTAGGATATGCGAGACGTAAGTCGCATATCTGATTTGTTCTGTTCCGTTCCGTTCCGTTCTGTTAGGACCGGGGTCATGCATTGCACGATTAGATGAATGTTCTGAGAATGTAGGTTTATCATGCATCACGTATGTGACATTGCATTTCACGCTCATTCTGCATGATTATGTGATTGATTGTTTTAAGAAGTTATATGTTGTTTTAAGAAGATATGACAGTTATACGTTGTTTTAAGAAGTTCTGACCGTTATACGTATTTGTGCAAACATGACAGTCTATTTTCGTATTACAGTACGTATATGTATTTCACTACTGTCCTAGCATGTATGATCTCACTGGGCCAATGCAGACAGGGTACCTACTGAGTGACGTTTTTGTCGCTCACACTGTTCGTTTTGTTTTCTTGCAGACGATTCAGGGTATGATTACATATGTGTTGGAGAAGATTCAGAATGGGCTCAGTGGGACTCGTATAGACTGTTTGGAGATTGAGGATCAAGAAATAGAGAAGTTTATTTTATTTATTATTTCATTTGAGGACTTAGCTTAGAGATTTTATTTTACGAAACTTTACGATATCGTTTAGGGAATTTTGACTTGATGTTGACTATATATGATTTGGGGATTTTACTTTTGATTTAGCGTTTTGAATTGATTTATTTCACTTCCGCAATCGAATACTCTGTCGTTTTGATAAGTGCAGAGATTCGTACAGATGCCTTGTATATGCCTTAGTGGAATACGGCGGGCGTACCGGTTATGACCCTAGGGTTCGGGACGGGGCGCTACAGAAAAGGTGTCAGACACAAGAAGTCTAAACTCGAGTAAACAGTAACTTACAAATAAAACAAAATTTGACTAGACCGTAAAGCAGAAGTGCACATTTACTAAAGAAATGTAACCACAAACTGTTGCATTTTTCTTTGGCATACATAACAAAAGAGGAGAATGTACCAAATCCACGGCCTGGTTTCCTATTGCATATTTCAAAATGCCAGGCATCCTGCACAATTCAAAAATTATTTATGTGGAATTGCAAATCCAGGCTCTAAAATTTGAAAATCATATGTGAAGAAAACTCATTATTCATAGGAACTTCCTGCGTAAAATCCACACTTGGATTTTACACTCATTTCTTTAACAACAATAATTTAGCTTTTTCTTTCTTTAGCATGTAATTGTCACAATATTCACTTATGTAAATACCCCCTGCACAGAATTCCACGTAGAAGCAATTGAAGCATTGACAAAATGGCAGGAAACCTGAGGAAGACTCCAGTTGTCTGGTGACTGCTTCCATTCATAGAAACGCACCACTTTTTCTTGGCATTTGGAGCAAAATACTCAGCAACAAATTTCTTCCAGAAGATTTCTCAAAGGAAGATCCATGCTGCACAATGTGTTTTTGGTGCAAGAACTTATTAAGGATTACAGCAGATCCAATATCTCACCTAGAGTTATGCTCCAAATAGAGACATTCATAAGGCTTTCGATTCTATTAGTTGGGACTTCATACAATCTATGTTAACTGGGTTAAAATTTCCTGCTGTTTTCATTGACTGGATTATGCAGTGTGTAACCTCCACCTCCTACTCTATTTCCATCAATGGATCTCCAGCGGGTTTAATTCAAGGAAGCGTGGGCTTAGGCAAGGATGCTCCTTATCTCATTTTCTCTTTGTCATAGCTATGGAATATCTTTCAAGATCTCTAAATTAGTTGCAGTTGGATCCTGATTTCAATTATCTGCTTCTTCGTATATTCAGTATTGAACGAGTGTAAGAGGTAGAGGTTACACACTGCATAATTTAGGTATGTTGGTATACCTGTGGCAGGACACAAGCTACAAGTTGCTCATTATTCAACTTATCTCAGCAAACTGATCCAGCTTGTCAACTATTGGAAGAAGTCTCATCTTTCATATGTTGGTAACGTGGTCTTAATCAAATCTGTGCTCCAAGGAATTAACAGTTTTTGGTTCAGTGCATTACCCGTTCCAGTTTCGGTTATGGCAAGTTAATAGAATCTGCATCCACTTCTTATGGGGAAGTTCCAGTTCTGGGAATAGGCAGTCTAAAGTTTCCTGGAAACAAGTTTGCCTTCCAAAAATTGAAGGTGTCTTGGGGATCATGCAATCAAAAGCTTGGAATAGAGCGTTGCTGGTTAAAAATCTTTGGGATTTGCATCAAAAGAAGGATCTCATGTGGGAGAAATGGGTTAATGCCCGTTATAAACTTGACCATCAGTTATGGACACTTCCCAAACAACAAATGCACTCACCCCTCCTCAAAGTTTTGCTGAGAATTAGGGATGAGTTGGTGGAAAAAAAAGGTGGGTATCAGTCAAGCACAAAGCATGTTGTCTAGCTGGGTCTCTTTGGACTGTTTCAAGGCCAATGCAGCATATTCTTATTTCAGGTATTCTGCTAATCCCGTTTCATGGAATAAACTGGTTTGAGACACGGCCATTATGCCAAAAAACTCCTCTATTCTTTGGCTTGCTGCGACTAAGAGGTTGGGTACCAAGGATAATCTGCCTTTTTTGAACTCTACTTCTTGCTAGTTCTGCTCAGAGCAGGAAACAGTCAGGCACCTGTTTTTCAAATGCCTTGCTAGCAGGCCTATTTGGAATGGAATTTCTAGTTACTTTAGGCTGCTGTCTTCTTTAATCTCCTTGTCAAGGATTCTTTCCTCGGAAAAATGGTGACTCAGAAGGAAAACAATCACTTCCAAAACAATTAAGGTTTGCATTGCTGCGGCTGTTTACTACATATGGTATGCTAGGAACAAATTTATTTTTTGAAGGCACCAACATGGTTGTCAAAAATGTAACTCATAGAATCCATTCTCATATGTTTAGAGTTTTGAACACCTTGTATCCAGATGGTATGTAACTAGACAAGTTCTAGTTTGATGTAGTGGGTGTAGGATGGATTGTACGGGTTACATCTACCTTATGATGCCTTGATTCTTGGTTAATATAATTTGCATTTTAACAAAAAAAATTCTTCCAGAATTCTAAAAAATTGTCATAAAAAACAAATTGTTTAAAACCTAACACGTTAGAAAAATAAGGAAGCTCAAGTTCTGGTAGAACTGTACGTGAACCACACCAGTGTAGTTTCTAAACTTACTTCAGGCCTGTGCTGCTGCTGATACATATAATGTGTCAGCTGCCTTGCACACATGCCAGGTCCATAATGTGGCTTTGTTACACCCCGAAATATTTCTTTAACTAATCAGTATATGTTAATTTAAAACTAGGTAGTCGTTGGCGTAACGATGCTCTCGAAATTAAACTAGTTGTGACATGTTAACTATGTCCGAGTGATTTTATAATTACACATAATGGTTATGTATATAAGTGTATAGGTAGTAATATAGGATAAGAAAAGGAAAATAGAAAATAAATGAATAGATAAAAGAAAATATATAAATAAATGATAAAAACAATAAAGATGTGCCGAGGAAAAGTAACACATAAAGGAAAAATAGTAATAATAGAAAAAAGAGGAAGTTAAGGTGGGTGGATAAGTTATTAAATGATAAACAAAAAAAGAATAAAGTAAGTGGATAATCAGGGGGTAACCGATTCCCCCATAATCAGCGGCCACTTTCATTATTTAAAGGGGGTCTAGAGATTTTAAAAAAAAAGAGACAAAACAATGGGAAAAAAGGGGGGAGAGGAACGCAGGGGGTACATGTCTTGCGGCATGAAGAAGAGGGAGAGGGGAGAAGGAAGAGAAAGGAATAAAGAAGAAAAGGAAAAGGGGGAAGCCTGGTGTCCCAATCTACTCGTTATTCCATAGAGTTGCGCAATTTATCAGCAATCAGTTTGATTCCATTTTCTCCCTCCAACTGCTACAATCCAAGCGTGCCTTGGCGATATATTATGTCTTTTCGTTGTTTTGATTGTTGAAATCTATGCCCATATTTATGACTCCCCGACTTGGAAACGTATATGTCGTATTGATTCTTTGATGACTGAGTAT
>AP025045.1:38809302-38930486 GCA_036186865.1 Eustoma russellianum
GGCCACTGGGAGTATATTTGATGCGGTGGTGGAGAGCTTCCTCTCAACATACAATGTTAGGTCAGTTGAGAGTTGTAGTCCCGTCCTTCATTGTATGGGTTATATGGAAAGAGTATGCACATATTCGCTTTGGAGAGGATAACTTTTTGTATGCACGATTGTATGAGCGGGTTCGAGAGCATGTGTATACGTGGTGTGGAGCCACAACGGGTAGAAAGTTCTCACAAAGGATGCCACATCTGGTCTCTCTTTCATTCTCGCCTCCTATTCGAAACAAGCAGCCGAAAGTTATAAGATAGGAAAATCCACCAACAGGTAAAATAAAGTTGAATATCGATGCAGCAGTTATTAAGTCCTCCGCTGCGGGAGGAGCAATACTACGCAATCAGGACGGCACATTTATTTCGACAATTTGTTTTCGACTACCAGCGGTTACTTCCTTAAGAGCTGAGCTATTGGCACTGCAACTGGCTTTAATATTCTATGCACGTGAACATGATACTTTGATGTTAGAAACAGATTGTCAGGTTCTCACTCAGCATTTACTAATTCCACATAGATTCACGGGGTCATATTCCGTTGCATTGGAGCGCACATTACACTTCATGCGTCTCAATGGATCATCTCTCCAACACTGTTATCGTGAGGCTAATACAGTAGCGCACGCATTAGCTTCACACGGATACAATTCAGCAGGGGTCACAATTTTCACATTATTAGCTGACTTGCCATGTGAGGTTCGTGGGGCACTAAGGATGGATGCCACGGTGCCAAACTTAAGATTCGGAACGTACAGTCTCCAAATGGGTTGGCGCATTTTGCACAGGGTTGCCTATGTCCTATTTCGACATAGGCAACGTCGGTATGCTTTTGTCTCATTACTTATTTTTTATGCTGCTATATTATCTCACAACCATTGTACATATAACGTGCTTTATTTTTATGCTGCTGCTGTGGACAACGAGGTCATGGAACGAAATTCTGTTAATAATCTCTTCTTTGTTGTTGGCATGGCGGCAATGGTTGACATGGCGACAAATGGAGCACATGGGTTCAATGTCATCAACGCGACAACAATACATCTTGGCTCTGGCGCTCTACCCCAAAAGTTCAGCATTTAGGATGCCAATTATAGTTAGTTTAGATTTTCATTATCATTGTTCTTTATTAGCTTCGAATGATATTTTATTGCTTGCTACATTTTTGCGTTTTATATACATTTTCACATTATTGTTTTCTTTAATATGGGAGAGTCTCCCTCCATAGCTTAGCATGAATATTGTAACCACGGTATTCCTCCGCCACAAGTGAGGGTTACATATATTAATAAAACAACTGGACGGTACCGCCCGTCTTTCATCAAAAAAAGATTGTTGAAATCTATACCATGTCGTTGAATCTGTGTAAGATTTATGCTGTTGAGAACTACTGAATGCGTAAACTGCTTTGCGTGTCTTGGATTTGATGTTAGGAATAAATTTGATAACCAAAATATCACACTTTGGGCATGATTAGGACTTTTTAGTTTTGTTTTGCCCTTAGATTAGGTTCCTATAGACTGTAAATAGGCGAAAATGTAAATCAGGTCGAAAACGGCCGCCGGAGGCCGCCGGTGCACCGCACACGCCGTCAGAAATGGACGCGCGTAAGATGCACGCGCCTCTGGCGTCTCTGCGCTGGGAATTCCGATTAAAATAAAAAAAATTAGGTAAAAAAGAGCCAAAGCCCGGATTCAGTGGACAGGCCAAGCCCTTAACGGGCCGGCTGCACTTGCACCAAGATTGGCCGAATTTCTGAAGGATGTATATAAAAAAAGGCGGCGGCTTAGCGGACCAGGCCAGCTACCAGCCAACCCAATAACATCCAAAAATAAAAAATAATAAAAGGATGCAAAAGGCCGGACCCTGACGGGCCGGACCGACGGAGCGAGTGGACCAGGGCTGGCGAATGAGGCCAGCCCAATTGCTGCAGAATTTATTAATTGGAATTTTGGAATTTTGTAATTTTTATAATTGTTATTTAATTCAATAAAAATAGTAATAATTATAAGAAAACTATAAATAAATATCAGAAAATTATAAATAAATTCCAGAAATTATAAAATGCTAAAATTAAATTATTTCCACTAAGTTTCAGTAATTGTGATAATTTATTTAATTTGGATAATTAGGTAATAAATAGAAATAAATAGGGGGAGATGAGAAAAAATATAGAAAATGCACGATAAATGTATACAAGCCACGGAAAAATAGGTTTAACATCAAACAACATTAAATCATTACTCGAATAATAAATGAACCTGGATTTGAATGCCAGAGGATGGTGAGGATGGGCCAGGAGCCTCAGGCGATCTTTAAGTGAACATAGATTTGAGTGCCGGAGGATGGTGAGGATGGGTCAGGGGCCTTAGGCGATTGTGTTTTTGCATTCATATCACGTGCATTGCATTTATGGTGGGTCGAGATGTATGGGTCACGGACGCTCAGTATGGTGTACGGTGGCAGGGCCACGCACACTCAGTATGGTGTACAGTGGCAGGGCCACACACACGCAGTATGGTGACTGTGGGTGGGTACGACACACAGCCACTCAGTAGGTCCCGGGATCATGCATTGCATGGTGGAGATATCGGTATTCTGTGTGACATGACTTTGTTGCGTGTGACATGCATATTAGGACATGCATCACGATGTTGCGCTTTCTTCATCTGGAGTGAATTACATTTCTTCGTTCTTTCAGTTGCTTATGTGATACCATGTTATGTGTGGTGTGTTATATCATTTTTGTATGTTCATCTTGTACTAGTTGGAGGTAGGTGCCTGCTAGGTGATTTTCCATCACTCACCCCTACTCCCCCCACCAGGTGAGCACGAGGAAGCGTACGACTGGTCTTTGCTGAGGATGGGGCTGACATGGTAGTATGGATAGACTGACGGTCACACCTAGAATACGAAGAAACCTTGCGGCTGTCTGTCGTTATTTTATTGGGATTACATCAGACACTACCCTGTATTAAATGATAGATTGTAGATGCCAATACTTTTTCCAGAAGTCGGTACATTATTGCATTGAGGATTTCTTTTATCATTAAACTTAACGTTATTATATTTCGTTTCTGCGAGAAAAATTTCTACGTATTTTCGAACATATAGAAAGTTGACTCGACGCCTTGTATTCTCCTTAGCAAGATACGACGGATGCACTGTTCTTGATACTAAGGCTCGGGAGCCGGACGCTACAGGTGGTATCAGTGCTGAGGCTTCAGAACCGCCTCGGAAACACAGGTTAACTAGATCACTTAGACCTAAGCTATGACTTTACCTAGAAATGATGATTATCCCTTAATAAATTGTAGTACACTTAAGTTATGATCAGGTTATGGGAGGTGTGTGCCGTTGGGGAGTTTTCTCTATTTAATTACCGTCGTACACCCGAGTCTTTGCGTGAGCCTCATAAAGGCTCAAATCCATCGATCTCTCCCTTTCTATATGAATTCTCGTCAAGATTCGTGAGGAATCATGAAAATACCGTTGTGTCGTGAATAATCTGGCAAATGAGGCAACGGTGGTTGTGGTAACGACCACCAGAGTCAAGGGGCCATTCTTCAGGCGTTGGCTGACACCATGGCCACCACTTTGACGCAATAGCGGCAGTAGCAGATGAACCATCGGTCTCCGCCACTGCCGCCACCGGATCGGAGATTCTACTATATGGAAATACAGGACGTTTGTAATTCGATAATTTGAGGGACCCTTCACCAGAGGAGGCAGAGATATGATACATGTCCGCTAATAATCACAGAACCGCTGTGACAAAAGTACAATCGCAGAGGAGTGCATGGTCACCGCCGCTACCATGTGCTCATTATGGATGCCACACTCGGGTCAGAGTAAGGGAAAATTAGGCAAGTATGAGTGCGACAACCATGACGTTTTACGAGAGATGGTACTAAGCAGAGGCCGGTGTCATCATCACAACAAAATCAGGAGTAGCACAAAAGGAAGCAAGGATCAGTGCCCAGATCGACGTGATGACTGATACGGACATCGGGGAGACTGTCGACGTCACAACAGAGTTCAAGCACTGGCGGCCAGGTATCAATGACTCATCATCAGTACAGAGGACGTCAGTCAGAGATAAATGATCAGAGTTGCACAGCGGAAGCGTGGGTTTCTTAAGTCACGTAAGTTCGGAAGAGTGAACCTCAGTGGATCCGAAGAAGATTAAGGATATCGCTGCGTAGCCCTGACCGACCAAGGTGGCTGAAGTAAGGAGTTTTCTTGGTTGGGCCAGCTGCTACATGGAATTTGTTGAAGGATTTTTGTCGGTACTGGTACCCCTGAGCAGACGAAAGCATAAGAAGGCGAAGTTCTAATGGACTGTTGATATCAGGAAAGTTTCCACTGAGCCAAAAAGAACTTAAACACAAGTCCATAATACCCAATTTTTTCTAATTAACTATATGTACACGCAATGATCAATACGACATGCCTTAACGACATATTCCCACATATCCTTACGTACTAGAACATCACCCATACAAAATCCAACACAACTACATAAAGAAACATAACGCAGTACAGAAATAATGAAGTAATAGGTAAAAGCTCACAATATATATAAAAAATACAATAGCAACGTAGGAATAGTGAACATATAAAAGATATACGATAAGTCCAGATTATATGTGCTAAATGACCACTACAAAAAGAGAATCAATGCCAGACAACCAACTTATAGATATATAAACATTATGCTGATCATACACTTCATGGGTTACCAATCCATAGAGTAATATATAATTACGAATAAAAAAACACACTGAAGAAATACATAGACACACAATGTGTTACAACATAAACAATATAACGTAAATAAGTCGATTTAAGAAAACATACAAATAAATATACAAAACAAAAGTAATTAAATGATGCTAAGTAAATATGCACAAGAATACGCACAACTATTTCAATGACACCACAACATAACTAATACAACAAAACAGTAATAAACATCATAATATATAACGACAACACACAACATAATACAATAACGCAAATACTTTTCCTACAAGACATGGGTTACGATATAGGCATACAATTTATCGATTTTAAAACAAGTCATTAACATATACAATTGAAGTAAAGCATGCTAATTGCGAGTTAAGAATGACATAGTATTGTGTGACAACATAATAATAGGTAAAGTGCAAATAACTAAATACCAGAAAAACAGTAAAAAACAAAAAAAAATATTAACGACTACACAAGTAGAAGAAGGGAGATCACGGTAAACAAAGACTAAAATGAACGCGCATAGCATGTGTACCATTAAAAAAACTCAACTAACAAACAATATGAACATGACACGTGACAAACTGTAGATAACAGTTGTGAATTCATGAGCTACATATGATACATATGTCATACATGCATTTAAAATAAGAATACACAACGTACTATATGTCTATATCGGACATGCTTAACAACTTAACAATTAAAACAACAATACATATTAAAACTCGTGTATGCATATATATATATATATATATACAATGGACGGAGTGACGTTTGAGCACTGCATTGCATTCCCAACCCGATGGGCAGTCGAAGAGGACGATTAAGACCCTTGATGGCATGTTGAGGGCTTGCGCAATGGATTTCAAAGGGAAATGGGATGGTATGGTTAAGTTGATCGAGTTCTCCTACAACAACAGTCACCATAGTCCTATCGGCATGGCACTATTTGAGGCACTCTATGGGCACAGGTGTATGTCCCCTGTCTATTAGGATGAAGTGGGTGGGCACGCTATCACCGGACAAGGGTTGATTGAGCAGACCAAAGAGAAAGTGAAGTTGATCCGTGATAGGCTCAAGGTTGCTCAAGACAGAAGCAAGAGTTGGGTGGATTCGAAGAGGCATCCACTGGATTTTACTGTCGGAGAAGAGGTTTACCTGAAGATATCGCCTACAAATGGAGTTGCACGTTTTGTTCTGAAGGGTCAGCTAAGGCCTCGTTACATTAGCCCCTACGAGGTGCTTGAAGGGATCGGTTCATTAGCTTACCGTTTGGCGTTACCTCCGGCGTTGGCCCAAGTACACAACGTATTCCATGTTTCTCGGCTGAGAAGGTGTGTTTCTGATTCGAGTCATGTACTGGACGGAAAACGTTTGAGAACCATAACGGATGTATCATATGAAGAACCTCCTGTTCAGATTATAGACCGCAAGGATCAAGAACTAAGGAGGAGGATCATTCCATATGTCAAGGTGCAATGGAGCAATCATAAGGAAAACGAAACGACATTGGAGCTGGAAGATCAGACGCGCGAGCGCTACCCTACCTCTCTAAATAAGGTACGACAAGTTTCTAGGACGAAAGTTCTTGTAAGGGGGGGTAGGATGTTACAACCTAGAATATTTCTTTAACTAATCATTATATGTTAATTAAAAACTAGGTAGTCGTTGGCGTAACAATGCTCTCAAAATTAAACTAGTTGTGACATGTTAACTATGCCTGAGTGATTTTATAATTACACATAATGGTTATGTATATAAGTGTATAGGTAGTAATACAGGATAAGAAAAAGAAAATAGAAAATAAATGAAAAGATAAAAGGAAATATATAAATAAATGATAAAAACAATAAAGAGGTGCTGAGGAAAAGTAACGCATAAAGGAAAAAAATAATAATAGAAAAAGAGGAAGTTAAGGTGGGTGGATAAGGTACTAATTATAAACAAAAAAAGAATAAATTAAGTGGCTAATCAGGGGATAACCGATTCCCCCATAATCAGCGGCCACTTTCATTATTTACAGGGGTCTGGGATTTAAAAAAAAGGAGACAAAACAATGGAAAAAAAGGGGGGAGAGGAACGCAGAGGGTACAGGTATTACGGCATGAAGAAGAGGGAGAGGGGGAGAAGGAAAGAGAAAGGACGAAAAGAAGAGAAGGAAAAGGGGGAAGCCAGGTGTTCCAATCTACTCGTTATTCCATAGAGTTTTGCAATTTGTCAGCAATCAGGTAGGTTCCATTATCCTCCTCCAATTGGTATAATCTAAGCATTCCTTGGTGATATATTATGTTTTTTCGTTGTTTTGATTGTTGAAATCTATACCATGTTGTTGAATCTGTGCAAGATTTATGATGTTGAGAACTACTGAATGTGTAAACTACTTTGCGTGTCTTGGATTTGATGTTAGGGATAAATTTGATAATCAAAATATCACACTTTTGGCATGATTAGGACTTTTTAGTTTTGTTTTGGCCTTAGATTAGGTTCCTATAGACTCGAAATAGGCGAAAATGTAGATCGGGGTCGAAAAACGGCCGCCGGCAGCCGCCAGTGCGCCGCACGCACCGCTAGAAATGGCCGCACGTGGGCTGCACGCGCCTCTGGCGTCTCTGCGCTGGGAATTCTGATTAAAATAAAAAAAAATTAGGTGAAAATGGGCCGAAACCCGTATTCAGTGGACATGCCAGCCCTTAACGGGCCGGCTGCACTTGCACCAGGCTTGGCCCAATTTCTGAAGGATATATATAAAAAAAGGGCGGCGGCTTAGCGGACCTGGTCAAAAGACCAACGGACCGGGCCAGCTACCAGCCGACCCAATAACATCCGAAAATAAAAAAAAATAATAAAAGGATGCAGTAAGCTGGACCCTGGCGTGTCGGACCGACGGAGCGAGTGGACCAGGGCTGGCGAACGAGGCCAGCTCAATTGCTGCAGAATTTATTAATTGGAATTTCTGAATTTAGGAATTTTTATAATTGTTATTTAATTAAATAAAAATTGAAATAATTATAAGAAAAATATAAATAAATATCACAAAATTATAAATAAATTACAGAAATTATAAAATGCTGAAATTAAATTATTTCCACTAAGTTTCAGTAACTGTGATATTTTATTTAATTTGAATAATTAGGTAATAAATATAAATAAATAGGGAAAATGAGAAAACAAATATAGAAAATGCTTGATAAATTTATACAAGACACAGAAAAATCGGTTTAACGTCAAACAACATTAAATCATTACTCAGATAATAAATGAACCTGGATTTGAGTGTCGGAGGATGATGAGGATGGGCCAGGAGCCTCAGACGATCTTTAAGTGAACCTAGATTTGAGTGCCGGATGATGATGAGGATGGCCCATGGGCCTCAGGCGATTGTGTTTTGCATTAATGGCACGTGCATTGCATTTATGGTGGGTCGTGATGTACGGGTCACGAACGCTCAGTATGGTGTACAGTGGCGGGGCCACGCACACTCAGTATGGTGTACGGTGGCAGGGCCACGCACACTCAATATGGTGACAGTGGGTGGATACGACCTACAGCCACTCAGTAGGCCCCGGGATCATGCATTGCATGGTGGAGATATCGGTATTCTCTGTGACATGACTTTGTTGTGTGTGACATGCATATTAAGACATGCATCACGATGTTGCGCATTCTTCATCTGGAGTGAATTACATTTCTGCGTTCTTTCAGTTGCTTATGTGATACCATGTTATGTGTGGTGTGTTATATCATTTTTGTATGTTCATCTTGTACTAGTTGGAGGTAGGTGCCTGCTGGGTGATTTTCCATCACTCACCCCTACTCCCCCCACCAGGTGAGCACGAGGAAGCGTACGACTGGTCTTTGCTGAGGATGGGGCTGACATGGTAGTATGGATAGACTGACGGTCACACCTAGGATACGAAGAAACCTTGCAGCTGTCTGTCGTTATTTTATTGGGATTACATCAGACACTACCCTGTATTAAATGATAGATTGTAGATGCCAATACTTTTTCCAGAAGTCGGTATATTATTGCATTGAGGATTTCTTTTATCATTAAACTTAACGTTATTATATTTCGTTTCTGCGAGAAAAATTTCTATGTATTTTCGGACATGTAGAAAGTTGACTCGACGCCTTGTATTCTCCTTAGCGAGATACGGCGGATGCACAGGCTCTCAAACTCTATTCAGACGTTTCTTGCAGTTGCATGGTGATAGGGTATGTGCCTTGGTGCATAAGTTGTGATTTTACATGAAAAGTCAACTCAAGTTGTACTACCGGCGATTCAAGACCACAAGTCATCGTATCCGTTATGTGTCATTATCTTCGATTGATAATGGAGAGGTTAGTTGTTTAACGTTTTGAAGTTGTTTTTATATAAGTTTGGATCATGTGAGAGATTGTTGGAAAAGTACGTTAAAGTACTTTACCGTGTGCTCCAAACTTATATAGAACATATTTAAGGTTGTTTAGGAGATTGATATGATGTTTGGAACACTTCTAACTTGAAATAGGTCACTTGGATCGATCCATGTTTAGACTGGATCGAACCAAGTGAAAGCCAATAAAGTTGAGTGTTCTGGAGGGCTTCGATCGATCTATGTAAGGGACATCGGTCGATCGATGTGTAATTGTAGAGAAAAAGAGGTTTGAGTGATTACAAAATACATTATTTAAATAACGTGTATTAAAGAAATGCATGACACATTTTATGACTTGACACGTTTTTGCATGAAACCTGCCTTATATAGTTCATATATAATGTTGTCGTACTAACGAGCCATGAAGCGTTAAAGCTTACATCAAATGGCAAACATTTGTTGTGTTTGAACTATTTTCACGTGCCACCATTAATGAATTCAACTAGTTCATTAAGTGAAGTACTTAGTTAAATGAACCAAGTAATTCATTAAATGGTGATATATTTGGAGAAGGCATAAAGGCAACAAATTGAAGAATGGAAAGTCCTCTTCCTCTCTTAACCACACGTTTTCTATACTTATATATATATTCAGATTGTTTTTTAAAAGGCACTATACACATATATTCCAACGTACTACCGACACGTTATATATCATATGATATAAGTCAAGGTGATGACAAAATTATTACGACACATTACAAGGTTCTAAACCAAAAATTGTCGTATCGGGTGAATACCGAAACTTTGCCAACGTGTCAAGTACTTGTCATATATAGATGGCCAACTCCTACACTTCAAAAGTAACCAGAAATTTCGTGGTCTACATGCTATATTCATCCATGAAATCATTCCATGTTGGTACACACAAATCACCCCCAATTAAGGCCAAATTGTGGAGATTTCAAATTCAACATTTTTAGCACATGTAAGGAGCCACTTTACTCAGCCATGAAAGCTGAATATTAAAGTTTAATTTATGTATATTATGTGTAACATAATATATATAACATGTGCAAAAAGTTGCCATGACATATAACATGTATCTAGAAACTTTTTACATAATCTATACATTCTAAAGTGTTCTAGAAAAATCAATTAAGGGCTGATCAGAATATACTATATGTGTATAATTATTGTGCACTAGTTTACAAAGTTTGCAAAAATAAATTCAGCACATGTACAACCATTGTCACACGCCACTTCAGCCTTGTTGTAGCATATTTGGAGCTTTGTTGGCATCTTGATTGGCCAAGAATGAAGTATACAAGGTCGGTGACATAAAGGAAGAAGCTAAACAAGGTAATATTTCAAACTATGTCACATTTGTAACACATGCTGAAAATTTCAGCATGTGCATCTTGAGCTGGCCGAAATTTACATACTAAATGTTCATTATTTGCCTCTTTCAGTTAAATGAATTGATTGGAATATAAAATTGCAATGTTTTGAAGATGTTAAGGAAATATTGTGATGATATTTAAAATATCACACATGCTGAAAATTTCAGCATGTGTTGAATGTATATGGCCGATTTTTGTCTTAAAATTCATCATATTTGATTCTTCAATTTTCAAGGAATTAATCTATACCAACATGGAAATGTTTTGAATATTGTGTGAATATCACACATGCTGAAAATTTCAGCATGTGGAAAAATAAAGATGGCCAATTTTAGCATGGTAAATGGTGATGAATTGTCTTGCAAAATTTATGGAATTTATTATGTGACTTATGACAATATTATTATGGCTAATTGGCACATGCTTTTAAGTGTTATTTTCAGATTTATCTAGTCATCAAATGATGACAACTTTCATCCAATCAATGAGTGCCAAGTAAGCAAGGCTATAATGATCATCCAATGAGGAGTTGCCAAGTAAGCAAGTGAATGTCACAATGATTAAAGATATTTTTCCAAGGACTTAGAAGATAATTTCCAAGGAGAAGAAAGAGGCAAAAGGGGGCGGCCATTGTTGATAAAAAGGAAAGAGGACAGCAAACAAAAACATAAGACAAGTCTTACAATTTCCAAGAGCAAAAACGTTGCCTTCCTCTTCTTCTGCACTTTTTTTCTTTCTTCTCTCTTAAAGCCTATTGTATTCATATTCATACATCTTGAATAGGCTTCATAGAAACCACTATACACGCTGTATTGTTGTAAAAGATTGATCAAGGTGTGATCAATATTGCATCCGCTCGGTGGCGATGTTCGTGATGGTTGTAATTATTTACAAAGTTTGTAAAGAGTTGGACAAGTATAAGTCATCCAAACGTCAAAAGTTCTGAGACTAGTGCAGTCTGATTTTCAGGCTTGCAAAGGTTGAGACTTTGAACGTATTTGACTAACTTCCTAAAAGAATTTTTCAAAACTGTTTCAACCCAATTAAATACACATAATAAGGGGTTTTTCATTAAATTTTCAGAGCATTTGGAGTCACGGATTAATCGGAATTAATTTTTCAAATCAGACTACCGTTTCTGGCAGATTTGCGCAATCTAACCACCAACGATTTTTAAAGGGACTAAAGGTTGAATTTTTAATCTGAAAGTTTTAGGAGATACTCAGAACATCTGAGACTAAGACCTCTCCAAATTTGATAATTTTTGAAGACCCGTAACATATTTTTCAAAACGTGTCAAAACAGGTCCTGAAAACAGAAACTGTTTTCAGAAGTTGGGTTTTTGGTTTAAAACAATTTTAAAACCCAAATTTTCCATACCCACTATTCAACCCCCCCTTTTAGTGGTGCCTTGCAGGTCCTACAAGTGGTATCAGAGCGCAGGAATACTCACAACAAAAAGATCTAACAATCTAAGTGAGATGGCAACCACAAACTTCAAAACCGAGCAAGAAGGTATGTCTAGTCAAAGGCCTCCTCTTTTTGACGGTGAGTCTTTTATTCAATGGAAGTTAAGAATGAAACTTTTTCTTATGGCTATTGATATTGATCAATGGTCCATTATAGAAGATAGTCCATTTGTTCTGTCAAAATTATCCACTGCAGATGGAGTCACACTACAGGTTGTTAAGCCTAAACAAGAGTATACTGGTGATGATAAAAAGAGACTGAGCATGAACGCTAGAGCTATGCAATTACTTCTAAATGGGCTAAGTAAAAGTGAATCTAGCTATGTGTCTAATTGCTCTAGTGCTCAAGAAATGTGGAGAATTCTTGAAATGAAGCACGAAAGGATTAGTCAAGTAAAAGAGTCCAAAATTAACATGCTTATGTCCACACTTGAGTCATTTAAATTATTGCCAAATGAGTCTATTGTTGATATGGATCTATGCTTGACTAAAATTTACAATTCTCTTGAGTCTCTTGGCAAAGCCTTCTCTATGCAGGAAAAGGTCCAAAAGATATTACGAAGCCTTCCATCTGAATGGGACCCTAAAGTGATGGCTATAGAGGAGAGCAAAGAAACCAAATCAACTAAAATGAAGGAACTAATTGGATCACTTAAGGTATATGAAAACAAACTCACTATAAGGAAATCGGAATCATCATCAAAACAAGGTAAGACCATTGCTTTTAAATCAAATGAATACGTCTCTACTTCTTCCGATCACGTAGATGATAGTGATTCTGAAACAGACAACGATGACTGAATTTTATTGGCTAAAGGCTTGAGAAAATTCATGAAAAAGTCATTTAAAAACAAATCTAAGGCTACTTCCACTAAAATAAACAAGAATAAATCAAATGACAAGGACGTTAAATGCTACGAATGCGGTAAACTTGGACATTTATCATATGACTGTCCTAACAAGAACAAGCAAACAAACAAACACCTTGACAAGGATCGAACCAAAAATAGACTCGTCTCAGAACCTAAGCAAAGGAGAAGAGCTCTCAAGGCCTCCACTTGGAGTGACACATCTAATCCTGAGACTGATACAGAAGAGGAGGCTGCACAAGTATGCTTTGTATCCAAAGCATCAAACGAGGTATCTTCTGACTCTGATTCTGACTCTGAGCCTTTATATGATGATCTTTTCAGTTAGTATTTAGAATTACATAAATTTACTAAGACTCTCGCAAAAGAAAAGAAGTGATTAATTGAAGATAAGAAGTTGTTAGAATCTTCTAACACGAATCTTGTTGCTCAATTAAACTGTAGCGCCCCGCCCGAAACCAGGGTTCCGGCTCAGTGCACCCGCCGTACTCTACTCCATAGAGTACGAATCGTCGATATTATACATGTACATGTCGACATGAATAATGAATCGATAAGCGGATGCAACATAACATAAACCAATCATCATCGACATGCAATGTACTACATCATAATCTCTGTCAACCAAAATATACATAATGTTGAAACTTCCTGAATTACATCATAAATCAAGACTTGACGCCTTTGAAGCAAGTCTCTCAACCTGTTTCTTCATTATCAGTGATCCTTCTAGCCTGTTCTCAACAAATCTGTAAATGAACCTGTTATCTGGAAATGATAATTAAAGGTAAGTATGAGCGATAACTATCGTCTTTTAATCGCTCAGCAAGTAGTCTTTCTAGATACGACATGTGGATCATACATGGAAATAGAGTGACAAGTCTAATAAACATTTGTATCAAAAATAGATAACATATTTGCATTTTAGAAAGTAATCTTAGTATGGCATATTATGAACTTTAAGAATAAAACAAGGAGAATTTCTCAACATAACATACTTACATATCATAGTACTTAGTCCATAACATCATAACATGTCCATACTTAGCTTCTAACTCATAACTCATACTAAAATCAATGACATCATAACTTAAGAATCTCTTAAGGTATCATATCGTAACTTAAGGATCTTATGAAGATAACATATGCTAGCATGGTCATGACGTGATGCATAAAACATGACTTTTCATAAAATGACTTTTCGTAAACATGACTTTTTCGTAATCATGACTTTTCATAAACGTGACATTTCATAACTTAACATGATTTCCATAACTTGCGTAAAATGACATATTTATAACTTGCATGACATGACATTTTCATAGCATGAAGACATAACATTTTCATCATTGGCTATAGCACTTTTCATAAGAATAATAATACACGACATACCGATTGATTCCCCGTATAATACATGTACGCCATAAACATCATAACATATGTACATGTACCAACGGTGACGCGCTATGACAGAGATCCCGTGTCCCAGACCCGGTGTTACACTCAGCCACATACGTAATCATATGCCCCTGACATCTACCACCCTGGTACCAATGTCACACTGGCGAACATAACATGATCGTAATCATGAACATAACATAACATAACATATCGTGTGTCGATGGAATCAATCGTCTCGCGTTTATTATTCACATGCATATGAATTTTCAAAACATGAGATGTGACAACATAACTTTGCAAATCTTATTTTCATGCAACGTGAGACTCGGTCAAATAAGGGTATCTTATCATACTACCACTAGTAACATCACTTACATACTTACAGTCTAATTATCATAACTTAAAGAAATACCATAACCCTCCTTTCATAATATCAAGTCTACACATAGACTTCATAAATCATAACTTAAGTACTTAGGGCATAAACTTCCTATCTCCGTCAACATATCATCTAGGGATTTCACAACTTATATCTTAACTTACACATATTCATATCTAACACATATAATACAATTAACATGAAATAAAATCATTTATGATATTAGGCCTAAAGGCCGAATGTAAGTACACACACACATATATACATATTTAATTATCTTATGATATTCTATATAATATCCAACACTTATTCATCTTATACATTAACGTATATAACACATATAATATACACTCATGAGTACATATTTTAATAAACTCCTTTCATTATATAAGGCCTAATGGGCGAAATATGTATACCATGTATACATTTATAAAATTTCTTTTACTATATAGTATGTAATATCCAAAACTTATTCATTTTCATATCTTAACATATATATTTTACATATATACATATGTGTACTACATAATAAGGTTATTTTCTCATAAAAGGCCTAAGGGCTGAAAATAAATCATTTATATATACATTTATATATATATATATTCGTCTTATAATATATTATATACATTCAAATTTACTTATATTTCATCACCTATTATATTTTAACTATTGAAACATACTATTCATAAAATTAAAGTCAATTATGCCAAAAATGTTTAAATGGCCGAATATACATATATATACTTGTAAAAATTTATATACTCTACATATATAAGTATATAAGATATTCTAAATACCATTATTCATATTTAACATATATAGTATTCTTATGTGTACATAATACATATAAAAATTATTCATAATCATAAATAGAACATAAACCGAAATATATATATATATATATATATATATATAAAATACATATGTACATAATACATAAAACATAATACACAAATACTTATTCATTTTCTCTCTTTAAAATATATATTACACATATATACACATAAAGCATATAAAATCATATTTTAACCTTAAAATGGCCTTAAAACCGAAATATATATTTTGTATATACATATATATATATAAACTGCCGTATATATATATATATACTTAAAAGCAGTGAACTATATATATACCTATGTGAAACCGTATATATATATATATATATTTTTTTTATAAACAAATTTTTATTAGAATAAGCCCTCTCTTTTGGCGGAGGAATACCTTATTACAAAAAAAAGGAAGATGGTAAGAATTTAATATGAGTTTATCAACATCCATATAGTATATGATATGCTGCATTAAAACCTTGTCAAGTAAAACCACTCTTGTGGATAAAACCTTGGTGAAGGAAAAAGCGTACATAGTTATATATATGGAGTGTTGATATACACCATCGAATCCATCGAATAAATGAAAAACATAGCAATCATGTGGGTTGCACCAATGCACTAGAATGAGTATCTTCGTTCAGAAATGACCAGTTGCTTTCGCAGCTCTCAGATAAGCAGGTGATATATCCATGACGATCCAATCCAATCCAATATTGCCGCCATGCAGAGAAGAAAATAAGTGCTGAGTAAAACAGTGAGAATGCATGAAATGGTTTGTGGGAAAAGAAACAGGTGAAGATCATACCCCGCCTGCCAGCACAAACTAATGTGCCGGCAGCAATTACAAGACAGGCCAAACCCTTCAGTAAAGGTGCAACAGTAGATAAGTGTGTGGACAAATAAGCCACGCCATTGGATACAGCCGTCATGCGAATGCTCCAGATCCAAAGGAACTCCTCATTGTGTTGGCAGGAAACATATGTCAAAGAATCATGAAAGTTATACGGGGGACTAACAATGTGTGCCGCTATCCAACAGTGTAAGAGAATGTAAATCATACCGAGTCTGCCTGTACTCAATGGAGTACAGGCAGAGAGGACGCTAAATCGCCAAGCCTGATGGAAAATATGCGCTGAGCGAACATTGTGGTCGCACCTCAGTGGAGTGGAATGGATCCGCCAAACAACACGTGTGGATGAGAAGAAAATGATGTAAGTGTTGAAAATGAAGAAAATGTGACAGTACAGCGATGGAGTAGAAATCATGCCGCGCCTGCCAGTAACTCAAATGGTACGGGCAGAACAAATCGAGACACGCCAATCCATTAGGTATCAGCTTACGCGCAGACTTGCTGATGTAAGATCGAGAAGTAATGATGCACATACCAAGGGTTGAAGATTATGACTGCCGAAGTATCCTGTCTCAGGGCAAAGCATTGCGTGCTGAGCTAAGTAGTGAGCTGCCATATTGGTTTCTCGATACACATGTGTGATCTCTAATCCATGTGATTGAAGTAACGAGTATAAAAGGTGCAGATGATAATTGCCAAAAATTGCTGCATGGTTTGTAGTCGTGACACCAAGTGCGCACAGTCGGATTCTATTATAATTGATCGGTAGAATGGAAGAAAATATAAGAGACCAAATAAAGTTGCCTGAATTTCTGCCATCAAGGGTGTGCATCGCGGCAGACGGAAGGATATAGCCCGCACACAATCCCCATATATATATATATATTTTTAGGAACGCTTCTGTATTATTGGATAAATGCCTCACTTTTGGCGGAGGAATACCATAGTACATAGTCATTGTAAGTAAACCACGTGTACAAAAAGCGAATGATAGCTGCCCTCCAGTCATATATGATATGCCGCATTAAAACCTTGCCAAGAAAAACCACCCTTGTCGATAAAACCTTGGCGAAGGAAAAAGCGTACATATTTATACAACTTTCATTGGAACTAAATGTAAAGAATTGAAAAAACTGTAGAACAAAATATCCAGCTTGGGTCCTCTGAGCAATCGAGCGCATGCTGTCTGCTGAAAGATGGACTCCTCCAACATGTACCTCGCAATAGCAGGAAGATGTAAGAATCAACCACATATAAGATGTGAAGCGTGTAACTGACTGACTGATTAACATACCGATGCCACCTTGATTCATAATGAACCAAGGTGACCACATTGCATACGGGCGTGTCTGCCTTCTCCAGCAGCCCCTCAATGGCGTTGGTATCACCCAGTCCACAAGTTTTTGTAGCCAATGAAAGACCATAAAAAAGGCATGTGAGAAGATAGTAAAACGCACATAAGATAACAGCTGCTAAAGTGAAAGAACCAAACAAATTTGCATACCCGCGTTACCTGGGCCAAATAAGACCACAGGAAACATAATATGAGAAACGCCAACACAATGTGAGACATTATTAGGCACGCAAGGTTGGGAGCTGAAGATCTAGAATTAGTGCACCCCGAACGTCAGAAGGCAATTCTGGAAGCTGCGCATAATGAACAACACCAGCAACCCGGCATCCATAACGTGCAAGGCGGTGAGCTACAGAATTGGCCTCTCTAGGACAATATATATATATATATATATATATATATATATATATATATATATATAAACAGTGAGATATATATATAAATGTAAAACCGTATATATACATATATATATATACTTAAAACAATGAATTATATATATATATATATGTATAAAACCGTATACATATATAAATATCTAAAAATATATATCTAAAAACAGTGATATAAATATATATATATATATATTTTTTTATAAAAAGCTTATATATATTTTATTAAAAGAGAAGCCTCACTTATGGCAGAGGAAAACCATATTACAAGAGTTCAGAGTAAGTGAACAAATGAAATAACGAACTAAGGAGGACATATCTCCAGTCGTATACGATATGCCGCATTAAAACCTTGCTAGGAAAAACCACCCTTGTGGATAAAACCCTAGCGAAGGAAAAAGCGTACATATTTATACGACCATCATTGAAATGTATATTATGTAAATACGTGTCCAGTTGTTGGTTTCCGTCCAGTTGGTGTAGATGTCGAATGTAGCCGAAACAATGCTTCCAAAGTGTCATCTCCAATGGTTCCAGCCGGATACATGAAACACCATCCATGGGCAGCACCAGATATAATCCAATACATGAAACAGCAGGCACCAAGAACAAATTATGAGTCATTTTAAGAAAATATAAACCGCAGAGTAAGTGATAAGTTAGCGTACCGAGCCTGCCTGCATCCCTCGGGACACAGACAGGATGTGTCAGAAAACGCCAATCCCTGTGGAAGACATACTGAGCTAGCTCACACCAGGGACTTTGCGCCACGTGGAAGGCCATACAGTCTAGCGCGTGAGATGAGTGTATAGGATGAAAGAAGCTCCCGACAACAGCAAGAATCCCAGATTGCCAACACATAGAAAGACATGCAGCAGCCAAATAAAAGTATATATCACATAGTCGTAGCAACATCCGCCCTATAAAATAAACAGACAAGATAGTGTACCCACCAAGGCTGCCTGCAGAGCAAACAGTGCAGGCAGCAACAGTACACCTTCGCCCATCAATATAACTGTTCATGAAAGTGCTCTTTCCAACGCATAGTGAATGATCATCCTTATATATATATATATGTGTGTGTGTGTATGTATGTATGTAAAACCGTGTATATATAGATATCCATATTTATAGATCTATACATCTATACATACATATATATTAAAAACCGTATATATATATATATATACACTTTTATACAAAACCATGTGTTTTTATATATGCATCTACACATCCATACATACATATATATATATACCCATATATATGTAGATCCGTATATACATAAGTAGAGCTATACACTTATACATATATATATATATCAACATATCTATTTTATAGTATGTATATATATGCGTGTTTATATATGATGTATATGTATGTATATAGCTTGCGTGTGTATATGTATATAGTGTATATATGTAAATACCTATTACTCAAATATAGATTTATACTTTCTTGAGAAGAAATCTTGAACATACTACATGATGATCCAACTTTGATATGAACATAAATACTTAGTATTTGTAAAACCATGTAGGATCTAGGAAGAATACTTGCCTCGATTTACTTTCTTACTCTTAGATGGTGATTCCTTCACTTGGATTTGAAGAACATACTTCTCCTCCTTCTCCTTGATGAATACGGTTTTGATGCCCAAAAAGGAGAGTTAGTGTACAACTTATGAAAATAAAGAAAATAGAAGAATTTAGCCTAAGTTCATGGAGTTTCTTACCTTGGTTTCCTTCTATTCCAAACATTACACCTCTTGGATCCTTTCTTGAATGATGGGAATTTGTCTAACCTTAGTGTAGGAATGGTTATTGGTGTAGATATGAAGAAAACCATTCTTCTTGCTCCACTTGACGGTATTGGCCGAAATTATTAGGAAGGAAAATGGGTTTGAGTGTTTTTCTTGTAGCAAGGAGATGAATAATTGGTGTATAAAATAAAGAAGTACCAAATGTGCTTTCTTGCACATTCATGACCGAAAAGTAGAATCAAAATGAGGTGGAAGAATTCATTTGTGAAGTGGTTTGCTTTGTTTAATAAAAGTAGAAGAATATTGTAAAGTAAAGGAATAAAAAATTGGTCTTGGTTCTCTTTTCTTGTGTGCCACCGAGAATTCAAAAGGGGAGGGGGTTTCTTTTGTGGAGTGGGTTAGGTTGTGGGCAATTGTTTAATAAAAAAGAAGGAATGTAATGGTAAAGTAAAAGAATGTTTGTCCCCTCCTTTATTGGCCATAGGGCCGGCCATGTGATGTTTTATGGGAGGGGTTTGTATTTTATTGACATGTAGGGTAAAGTGAAAGAAAATATGATACTAGTGTGTATTGTAGTTATCGTATCGGAAATTTTTATTCGGTTTGATTTATCTCTATCGACTTATGTTACTACCGACTAATTTATTTAAATACCTTGTATGTCCTATACAGTCATTGTCTAGTCCCAACCAGTCTCATTATATCCGTTAACTTACCTTAAGGTTATTTTTATGTGTATTTCTAACCCCAATATTTAATGTCGATGTCTTTATTAATTCTAAATAGAATCTTAAATTCCACTCAAATTTCATCAACATCGCATTTGCGTTCTATTTTCATCATTTCCACTAGCCCGGAATCTCGGGTCGTAACATTCTTCCCCCCTTATAAAAGGTTTCGTCCTCGAAACTTAGGGTTGTATCGATTTTACACTTAAGTTCTAGCATTATTTCTTAATCATCTATGATTCAACTTAGTATTTTCTGACTTATGAAATTTTCTTAATTGACTGTTTCTGTATATCTCTTATTAATCCACTTAGTCATTCTAAAACCTCATATTCCTACGCATTACAATAACCTTTATACTTACCAGCTTCGGTCTCTAATTCTTATCCGATTAAATATTATATCATATCACTTCTTACTTATTCATTCCTACGGTATTGAACTTACTCCATCATTGTCTAAGATTGTTTCCTTACATCTATGATCATCTCTTAAACTCTAAGATCACTTCTTAAGTTCATGACGTTGTTTACTTATGTGCCCGCGGTAGATCTGAAGCCTCTTTTTTTATGCATATCCTAAGGAACATAGTCTAATTATTACGACTCTAGATTAACTTACTTAATTTTAAAGACACAGAATCATTCCGGACATTTTCGCTAAACCATTCTAAGGGAACTATTCTAAAGTTATTGCTCTCATTCTAAAATCTTCTTCTTAGACTATAAAATCTTAACTTAGGTTCTACTATCATAACCTAATACATGTCGTTGTTTATCTTATCTGTCTGTAGTGGATCTAGAGTCATTCTCTGATACCAACTGTAGCGCCCCGCCCGAAACCCGGGTTCCGGCTCAGTGCACCCGCCATACTCTACTCCATAGAGTACAAAGCGTCGATACTATACATGTACATGTCGACATGAATAATGAATCGATAAGCGGATGCAACATAACATAAACCAATCATCATCGACATGCAATGTACTACATCATAATCTCTGTCAACCAAAATATACATAATGTTGAAACTTCCTGAATTACATCATAAATCAAGACTTGACGCCTTTGAAGCAAGTCTCTCAACCTGTTTCTTCATTATCAGTGATCCTTCTAGCCTGTTCTCAACAAATCTGTAAATGAACCTGTTATCTGGAAATGATAATTAAAGGCAAGTATGAGCGATAGCCATCGTCTTTTAATCGCTCAGCAAGTAGTCTTTCTAGATACGACATGTGGATCATACATGGAAAAAGAGTGACAAGTCTAATAAACATTTGTATCAAAAATAGATAACATATTTGCATTTTAGAAAGTAATCTTAGTATGGCATATTATGAACTTTAAGAATAAAACAAGGAGAATTTCTCAACATAACATACTTACATATCATAGTGCTTAGTCCATAACATCATAACATGTCCATACTTAGCTTCTAACTCATAACTCATACTAAAATCAATGACATCATAACTTAAGAATCTCTTAAGGTATCATATCGTAACTTAAGGATCTTATGAAGGTAACATATGCTAGCATGGTCATGACGTGATGCACAAAACATGACTTTTCATAAAATGACTTTTCGTAAACATGACTTTTTCGTAATCACGACTTTTCATAAACGTGACATTTCATAACTTGACATGATTTCCATAACTTGCGTAAAATGACATATTCATAACTTGCATGACATGACATTTTCATAACATGAAGACATAACATTTTCATCATTGGCTATAGCACTTTTCATAAGAATAATAACACACGACATACAGATTGATTCCCCATATAATACATGTACGACATAAACATCATAACATATGTACATGTACCAACGGTGACGCGCTATGACAGAGATCCCGTGTCCCAGACCCGGTGTTACACTCAGCCACATACGTAATCATATGCCCCTGACATCTACCACCCCGGTACCAATGTCACACTGGCGAACATAACATGATCATAATCATGAACATAACACAACATAACATATCGTGTGTCGATGGAATCAATCGTCTCGCGTTTATTATTCACATGCATATGAATTTTCAAAAATGAGATGTGACAACATAACTTTGCAAATCTTATTTTCATGCAACGTGAGACTCGGTCAAATAAGGGTATCTTATCATACTACCACTAGTAACATCACTTACATACTTACAGTCTAATTATCATAACTTAAAGAAATACCATAACCCTCCTTTCATAATATCAAGTCTACACATAGACTTCATAAATCATAACTTAAGTACTTAGGGCATAAACTTCCTATCTCCGTCAACATATCATCTAGGGATTTCACAACTTATATCTTAACTTACACATATTCATATCTAACACATAGAATACAATTAACATGAAATAAAATCATTTATGATATTAGGCCTAAAGGCCGAATGTAAGTACACACACACATATATATATATTTAATTATCTTATGATATTCTATATAATATCCAACACTTATTCATCTTATACATTAACGTATATAACACATATAATATACACTCATGAGTACATATTTTAATAAAGTCCTTTCATTATATAAGGCCTAATGGCCGAAATATGTATACCATGTATACATTTATAAAATTTCTTTTACTATATAGTATGTAATATCCAAAACTTATTCATTTTCATATCTTAACATATATATTTTACATATATACATATGTGTACTACATAATAAGGTTATTTTCTCATAAAAGGCCTAAGGGCCGAAAATAAATCATTTATATATACATTTATATATATATTCGTCTTATAATATATTATATACATTCAAATTTACTTATATTTCATCACCTATTATATTTTAACTATTGAAACATACTATTCACAAAATTAAAGTCAATTATTCCAAAAAATTTTAAATGGCCGAATATACATATATATACTTGTAAAAATTTATATACTATAAATATATAAGTATATAAGATATTCTAAATACCATTATTCATATTTAACATATATAGTATTCTTATATGTACATAATACATATAAAAATTATTCATAATCATAAATAGAACATAAACCGAAATACATATATATATATATATAAAATACATATGTACATAATACATAAAACATAATACACAAATACTTATTCATTTTCTCTCTTTAAAATATATATTACACATATATACACATAAAACATCTAAAATCATATTTTAACCTTGAAATGGCCTTAAAGCCGAAATATATATTTTGTATATACATATATATATATAAACTGCCATATATATATATATATCTATATATATACTTAAAAGCAGTGAACTATATATATATATATACCTATGTGAAACCGTATAAATATATCCATATATATATATATATTTATGTATATATTTATATGTATATATATATAAACAGTGAGATATATATATATATATATATATATATATATATATATATATATATATGTGTGTGTGTGTAAAACCGTATATATACATATATATATTGAGTGCCACAACGTTATCAGTTTTGATAAATGGAGTGCCTTCGCCTACGTTTCATCCGCATAGAGGTGTCAAGCAGGGGGATCCATTATCGCCATTACTCTTTATTCTGGCATCGGAGGGTTTCAGTAGAGGCTTAGCATCGTTAGCGACTTCGGGTCACATACAGCCGTATCGACTTGGGCGTATTCCATTCGCGATATCACATTTAGCTTATGCAGACGATCTTCTGGTTTTCTTACAAGGCACGCAACGTAATATTCGCAATTTCCGTAAGTTCTTAACAGACTATGAGCATGCTTCTGGACAGAAGGTCAATTTTCATAAGAGCAGCCTCATACCATCGACGCGCCTATCTGCTCGACGCGTCAGAAATTTGCAGGAAATACTCGGGATGCGACTTTCATCATTGCCCTTCCGATATCATGGTTCTTATCTTCACAGGGGAATTACTCGATCACGTTATTGCTCTACCTTGTTGCAACACTTTGATGCTCGTTTGGCTGGGTGGCACTCACGTCTTCTTTCATCAGCAGGTAGATTGGTCTTATTGCGCTCGGTACTGTCTGCCCTACCACTCCACGTTGTAGCTGGGGGAGGGTTGCCAAAGTCGGTCATTAGAATGCTCAACAGGAAGATGGCCACTTTCTATTGGGGCAATCGACATCATTGGGTGGCATGGGCAAAACTTACAATCCCTACTGAAGAAGGGGGCTTGGGATTACGGAATCTTGATGCGCTGCAGCAGGCCTATCACTGCAGAGTCTGGTGGCTATATCAGAGGCGTGATTCTTTATGGAGCCGATATATGCATGCCAAATATGGCAGGCGAGGCGATTTTCGACCCCGCTTAACAGATTCATCGGTTTGGAAGCTCATCTGCCGCATTCATGAGGTCTGTATTTCGCATACGGCAGGCGCCGATGCCCATCTTACATGGACACCCACACCTTCGGGTGAATTCTCACTAAAATCTGCCTATGATGTTTGTCGTCCAGCTAAACCAGCATTACTTTCAGCTAAGTTTATCTGGTTTAAGAAGCATTCACCATCCACCAAAATACTCCTTTGGCGAATCTTTAACGCAGCACTGCCATTCGAGGACTGCATTGGTGCTTATTCTACTGCGCGCCCCACACGGTGTCCATTTTGTAAACAACAATCGGCAACAATTGATCATGTTTTTCTGTATTGTCCGCCGATTCGGATATTATGGACTTTCTTCGCAACGGAATTGACCGGAGTATATCTTTCTAACCTCAGCCTCCGTCAGTATCTGTTATCATGGTGGTACCGCGCTTCCTCCTCCTCACTGCTTGGGGTAGTTAAAATTGTTGTTCCGGGCATTTTGGTATATAATATTTGGCGATGTTATGCTAGCTTAGTGTATGGCGACGAGCCTTCCTTTTCATCGTCCAAACTGAGGGCTACAGTTCATTTTGATATAGATAGTTGGATTCATACGTTACATGGCTCCAAACTTGCAGCAGGACCAGCCCTTCCACTCACTTGGCTTCCAAAGCTTCGGTCTCCAAGATTGCAGATTATTAGATGGCACACTCCTCCACCGGGACGATTTAAGCTTAACGTTGACGCTGCTGTGGGACGCCATTATGCGGCAGGTGGAGTCATCTTGCGAAACTCGGATGGAGTTTGTGTGCGCGCCTTATCATTTCGCTTGCCTTCAGGTACTCCGCTGATGGCAGAAATTCAGGCAGCCTTATTCGGTTTGCTTTATTTTCTTCCGTTATATCGGGCCCTAATCATGGAGACAGACTACGCGCAATTGTTGACACGGATCCGCCAACATCGACCTGTCCTTGGAAACTATCATCTAAGACTTTTACACATGTTGGTTACTCATCACCAGTTGGAGATAACACATACATATCGTGAGGCCAACATGCCAGCGCACTATCTTGCTCAGCATGCAATGGCGTCCCCGCTCCCATCCTACTACACGAACTGTAATCTTGCCCCTATGGTTCAGGCAGCAGTCATCCTGGACCTCACGTCAGCATCCCTACGTATGCGTTGACCTCTTAGTCTTCCAAATGGATTGGCGTATCTACATTTGCTCTGCCCGTGCTATGGATAGTACGGGCAGGTTTGGTATGATTAGTTTCTTTTTTACTATCTTCATCACTCATTTTTTACTGTTTGATGACTATCTTCTTTCCACCTCCGCATGGGCCCAAAATTCTGATGGCATGTTGGTACTTGATTCTTATGGCGAGCGTATTGATGCACATTCACGTATGATGACTGCATGGATGCTCTTCCACCTTCGAAATTTGGATGTCGATGATTTCAGGGTCTTCCATATGGATTGGCTCTCCTCCAATCACCCTGCCTGCACATCGGATGGTGCAGGCAGGCTGGGTATGTGCTCCTTATACTGGATTGATTTCTCTGTTGTCTGCTGTATTTTCTACATATTTCACACATACTTTTATTTATCTACTGCATGGACGCTCCACACGATTTGGATGACATGGATGATCAACACAATTTGGATGACAAATCACTTGTACGAGGATGATATCCGGACCGCGCATGACAATGGCACGCTACTATGGCAGTATTACCTCACAGTCCAACTCAAGCTTTCACTTCTCTTCACCAACATTGGCATACATTATTCGCAGACAGCAACACATACAAATTCTTTGTATACTATACTGTACAACTTAGGTATCAGTGACAGTTGTATAAATATGCACGCTTTTTCCTTCGCCAAGGTTTTATCCACAAGGGTGGTTTTTCTTGGCAAGGTTTTAATGCGACATATCATATACGACTGGAGATACCACATCATTGGCTTTTTGATTCATTTATTTGTGCATTCTGACATTTGTACAAAGATTTTCCTCCGCCAAAAGTGAGGCTTTCTCTTAATAAAATATTTTTTTTCCAAAAAAAAATATACATATATATATATATACTTAAAACAATGAATTATATATATATACATGTCTCCATTTCGATTTTCATTGGTTGGATCTTTTTGGAATGGAAGACCGTCAATGGTGGCATTGCAAAAAGCTCTGGATCGTATAGGTTTTACCGGCGCCGTTCATGCAGGGTTACTCGATAAGACTCACGTACTCCTGCGATTTGAGAAGGAAGAGGATTACAATCGCTGTTTTGGACGTAGGTCATGGAATATTCTTGGTTTTCATATGCGAATTACCAAATACACTCATGATTTTGATCCTCGATATGATGCTCCAATTGTGCCAATATGGATATCTATGCCTGGTTTGCCTGTGTACTTGCAGAATGAAAAAGCGCTCTTCGCTATTGCTGCTATGCTAGGATCTCCTATTCGACTGGATGCCGCAACCCAAAAGGTATTACGTCCGTCCGTGGCAAGAATCTGTGTGGAAATTGATGTTTCAAAAGAATTGCCAACTAAACTTCACATTCAAAGTATAGATCATCATCATTATCAGACTGTGGTTTATGAAGATATACCGGATTATTGCTCAAAATGCAATCTTTTAGGCCACAAACGTGATCGCTGTGGAGAGGCCGCTACTAATCTTCTGCCACCGCCACCGCAACAATGGCGCCCTAAGCCTGCAGTTGATGTCCGTCAGCCATCCGCTGATACAGTGGTTGAGTCTCCTATTTTGCCGCAACAGGAAAATCATATATCACAGGAGAAGGAAACCAATGATGTATTGTTTGAGGATCCCCTGCGCCAGGTATGCCAGCAGTGGGTTCAGACTTTCCACCACATGAGAACATTAATCCCCCGCTGCAACATCGAACTGAAATGAACAGATCCCATGATGATGCTCAGCTAGGTCAGGATACATCTTCCCATTCTCCAGACATTCTGCACACCTCGTCTGAATCGGATCTTATGGAGTTGCCACATCCAGTACCTGAACCGTCTGCTATCCAGGAAGACTACAGACAAACATCAGATTTATTATCATTGCGCATGCCCAGGGCAAAAGAGGGGTCTTCGGATGCTGAACTGCTACATAGAATCTCTAATCCTACTCATGAAACTGATGCCGATGGCTTTATTCCATGCATACGTAAACGTACTCGCCGCTTGCATTCTCAGATTCCTAGGCCCCCTCGTCAGGTTATTACCCGTAGTGCTGCTCGCTCTTCAAGCTCTACCCCACAAATGTCTCAATGAATACGCTAATGTGGAATTTGCGAGGGCTACGTACTTCAATGCCTCGCTTAAGACTGCTGCTTAATCAGTATAGTATACACTTTCTCTTTCTCATAGAACCGCAACAACCTGAATCACGTTTATCCATAGCTCAAATAAATTTAGGTTTTACTGCTTCACACAGTGTTTGTGAGGGGCGTGCATGGTGTTTTTGGAAAACTTCTAATCTGCAACTCCTGGATGTTTGCTTGCTGGAGCAAATTGCGCACCTTCGCTTTCGGTTAAATACACAACAAATTGTGCTTATCTCTTGTGTTTATGGTAGACATACTGTACAACACAGACAGATTCTATGGCAAGAGATTAGACGCTGTTATGTTGATTGTAGGGACCCATGGGTTATAGCGGGGGACTTCAACACATTTCTGTCGCCTTTGGATCATAAAGGTACATCACGTCCTTCTCTTTTGGCTCTCCAGGATTTTAATGAAACGGTGCAATATTCTGAGTTGCAGTTGGTACCACATCTTGGAACATGCTATACATGGCAAGGTGGTCGTGGACTAGGCCGTGTATGGCGTAGATTGGATTGGGTATTCTGTAATGAAAGCTTTTATAATGTGTTTCCAATGCTGGAGCTAACTCATCTCAGTCGAACAACATCAGACCATTTCCCGCTGTTGCTACAATGTTCGATTGACATCCAACCTGGTCCAAAACAATTTCGTTTTTTGACAGCCTGGACATCACATCCGGACTTTATGGCCTTCACCAAAGCAGCTTGGTCATCGTATCCTACAGTTGGAGGTATGCGTGGTTTGTGTGCAAATCTGCGGGCATTCAAGAAGGACATTAGGCAATGGAACAAGGATGTTTTTGATAATGTCTTTAGTATGGTAGAACATGCTAAACGTAGAGCACGTTTAACAGAGCTCTAGTTTGATCAGGAGCCTAATGAGCATACTCGCATGGCTTATTTTGAAGCACAATCCAAACTGCGCCATGCAACAAATATAGAACTGGAATATTGGAAGCAAAAAGCTAGGGTTAAAATGCTAAAGGAGGGTGACTGTGGCTCATGCTATTTTCATTCTATTGTTAAAGATAAACATCGCTGACAGTGCTTGCAAGGAATATATCGTGAGGATGGTTCTTATTGTGATACGCCTGATAGTATTGGATGTGCGGCAGTGGAGCACTTCACCCACATGTTTACTGCTCAGCCGATAGAAGACACCACAACATTCTTATCCTCAATTTCCTCCTTGGTTACTGCAGAAGAAAACGTAATGCTCACTGCTCTACCGTCTTTGGATGAAGTAAAAATAGCTGTGTGGAGTTTAGATCCTCATAGTGCTGCAGGTCCAGACGGCTTTAATGGTTGGTTTTTCCGTACTTGTTGGGAGGTTATTTGCACAGATGTACATAAAGCAGTCCAAGAATATTTTCTGGGCTTCCCAGTCCCACGTGCCATGGCACACTCGATGATTGTGTTAATACCCAAAGGAACCTCTCAACGCACCTTTAATGATTTTAGGCCTATTGCATTATCTACTTTCATGAGCAAGGTCCAAACGCGCATTCTAGCCACACGTTTGAACAAATTGTTGCCCAAGCTCATCTCTCCAGAGCAAGCGGGATTTCAAAAGGGAAGGGGCATTACGGAGCAAGTCTTGTTAGCCAATGAATTAATACATTGGCTGGATAAAGGTGCGCATCCACACAAAGCAATACTCAAGCTGGATATGGCAAAGGCATTCGATAGGGTAAATTGGCATTACTTAAAGTCCATCATGCATCGTTTCGGATTTTCCACAATGTTTATCACTTTAGTTTTAAATCAGTTGGAGGCTACACATATTTCAATTTTAGTGAATGGCGTGCCACATGGGTTTTTTCGGCCCACAAGAGGGGTCAAGCAGGGGGATCCGCTCTCACCCCTTTTATTTATTATAGCAGCAGAGGGTTTTAGCCGAGGTCTTAAGTTTCTAGTCAGTCAATCAGCTCTTCGATCATACTCTATCGGCTGCATTTTTATGACCATCACACATCTATCTTATGCGGACGACTTGCTTATATTTCTTGCTGCTAGCCGACAAAATTTTCGGACTTTTAAGTATTTTCTATCTACTTATGAAAAAGTCTCAGGACAAGCAGTAAATTGGCATAAAAGCTCGGTGGTATATTCGGATGTAGTTTCTGTTTCGTAGCGTCATGTATATACTACACTCCTAGGGGTGCGGCAGACAAGCCTCCCAATGAAATATTTGGGCTCCTATCTTCATAAAGGTATTACTCGCTCTACACACTGTCTAGACCTGTTACAGCATATGGACTCTAAATTAAATGGTTGGCAAGCCAAGATATTAAGTACTGCTGGTAGGCTTTTGCTCATTCGTTCGGTCCTTCTATCTATCCCTTTGCATGTTCTGGCTGCCTCTTCTATTCCGCGTAGTGTTGTTCAATCATTGGAAAGGCGATTTGCGGTATTCCTGTGGGGGCCTGATCGAAGTCATTGGGTTAAATGGACTACAATTTGTTGCGCAACAAATGAGGGCGGTCTGAACATTCGTAGCCTAGATGACATTCAGCGTGCCTATGCAGCAAAACTATGGTGGCAATATCATGTGAGTTCTACATTGTGGGGTGAATATATGCGTCTATGCTACCGAAGAAATCAAACATTTGTTCCACATATATATGATTCTCCTGGTTGGAAACGAATTTGCCGTATTAATTCACAATGCCAGACATTAGTACAATGGACTAATGGGACACCAGTTTGGCCAAACTCCACGGGCCAATTTCTGCTAAAGGATGCGTATGAGGCTTTTCGAAATACAGCTCCATCGCTATTATCTAATAAAATAGCCTGGATGCCACGTCAACGTCCAATGATCCAGGTATTTCTTTGGAAACTCTTGCATAATGCATTGCCTTTGCCAGATGCTCTTTCCCGATTCATCCAGGTTCTGCCAAGCATATGTCCATTTTGTCGCACGGACTCTGCCTCTCATAATCACATCTTTTATCATTGTTCCCAAATAAGTCCCGTTCGACATTATTTCAATGACTTACTAGACATCTGTGCGAGTCAAGCTACTGGCTGGCGCAGCTTTCTTCTCTCGGTGTGGCTAGAATCCGCAGGTGGATTTCTTGGTTGTATGCAGCGAATATATACTGGTGTCCTACTTTGGAATATATGGAAGATATATGCAGAATTGGTGTTTGGTGATGGATCTTGGTCTCAACGAATCCTCCTCAAGAATATTCGGCTTGATATGTTTCTGTGGGCCAAGTCACAAAGTGGTACAAAAATTGCATCTAATATTCCTCGTCTAATAAGTAATGGGCTCTCACCTCCTCTTCGTTCGCCTAGACTTAGAGTTGTTCACTGGAATCCTCCGCCAGTTGGAAGATTAAATTTAAATACAGATGCCTCTGTTGGTTGTCATACGGCAGGGGGTGGAGCAGTATTACGTGATTCGCAAGGCTCCTTTATTCATGCAATCTCCTTTCCTTTACGACACGACTATCCTGTGAGGGTTGAAGCGCAAGCTGTCTTAATCTCTCTTTTACATTACCTGCCGATACATGGCACATTAAATGTTGAGGTAGATTGTCATCAGTTACTTACACTCATGCAAACTATGACTCCCTTAGCTCTGGATCTTCAGCGTCTTCGTACATTTCTTGCTGCATCATCGATCCATTTATCTTATGCACCTTGTGAGGTAAATCAAGTGGCACACTTTCTATCACAGGACGGATCACGGACTATGCTACTTACATCATATTCCACGCTTGCATCATTGCCCACTCATATTCGAGGCGTCATTTTGACAGACTTCACGCTTCCAACATTTCGTCCTTCAACCGATGGTGGACCCTCATAGGCTACATTGCCGTATCATCCTTATGCTGTCTCAGATTGTCTTCCACATGGATTGGCGTTTCAGGAATCTCCCTGCCTGTCTCCTATGGGATTCAGGCAGGTTCGGTATGTATTGTTATCTTTTGGCCTGCATTCTATACTGTTTCCTCCTGTTTCATAACTGCCTCTTTATGCCTGCTCTCGCATGTGTTGGACTATATATATTGGTGGCGAGATATTTCTATTATACACTAGCGGACTCAGCAGCCCATGCTCCACAGCGTCCATCCATACATTCGTCGCCTTGGCATCAACTTTGCCAAGGCGACATCGGTATGTGTTTGACATCTCTATCTCATTTTCTTTGGATGTTCTCCATCACTAGCATAACTACGCTCTGGCTTTTTTCTGAGGTATGGTATCTCCCGGATGAGACAAGCTCAAGCAACAATTTCCGCTACTTCAACTGGCGCACTCGAACCACACCTCCGGCTACAGAATGCGCACATTTGTACTCAGACTTACATTTCACACAAATCAATGATGGTCGTATAAATATGTACGCTTTTTCCTTTGCTAGGGTTTTATCCACAAGGGTGGTTTTTCCTGGCAAGGTTTTAATGCGGCATATCGTATACGACTGGAGATATGTTCTTATTAGTTCGTTATTTCATTTATTTGCATACTCTGATGTTTTGTAATATGGTTTTCCTCCACCACAAGTGAGGCTTTTCATTAATAAAATCTATGCTTAAATAAAAATATATATATATATACATGTATAAAACCGTGTATATATATAAATATCTAAAAATACATATCTAAAAACAGTGATATAAATATATATATATATATATATATATATATATATATTTTTAAAAATATTTATTTTATTAAAAAGGAAAGCCTCACTTATGGCGGAGGAAAACCATATTACAAGAGTTCAGAGTAAGCGAACAAATGAAATAACGAACTAAGAAGTACATATCTCCAGTCATATACGATATGCCGCATTAAAACCTTGCTAGGAAAAACCACCCTTGTGGATAAAACCCTAGCGAAGGAAAAAGCGTACATATTTATACGACCATCATTGAAATGTATAGCATGGAAATATGAGTACAAATGTTGATATGCTTCCAGGTGGTGTAGATATCGGATAAAGTCGAAATAATACCGCAACAGTGTCACCTCCAGTAGTTCCGGCAGGTTAGACCAAGGCATGTGCTTGTCAATGAGTGTTGAGAACTCCAAGGTGTGCAAATCATCAGTTGGCAGCGCCAGGTATAATCCAATACATGAAATAGCAGGTGCCAAGAAGAAATTATGATACATTGGAAGAAAATATAAAAAGCAGAGCAATAGATAAATAGTCATACCGAGCCTGCCTGGATCCCTTAGGAAACAGGCAGGATGTGTCAGAAAACGCCAATCCCTGTGGAAGACATACCGAGCTAGCCAACACCAATGCCATCGTGCCACGTGTTCGTCCATCCAGGCATAGTCTAGCGCGTGAGATAAGTATATAGCCAGAAGGAAACTCCCGAAAACAGCAAGAATCCCAGATTGCCGAAACATAGAAAGACATGCAGCAGCCAAATGAAAATATATATCACATAGACGTAGCAAAACCAGCCCAAGAAAATAAACAGACAAGATATTAGACCCACCAAGGCTGCCTGCATAGCGAACAGCACAGGCAGCAACAGTACACCTTTGCCCGTCAATACAAACATCCATGAGATTAATGTTTGCAGCGCATAGTAATTGAGCATCCTCGCCAAGCATAAACCATGTACATGGAAAAGCAAGATGTGTGTAAACATGGCAAATGCCTATGATTAATAAATGAAAAAGAACAGCCAACATACCCTGCCTGCCTGTACCCAATCGAGCACAGGCAGAAAAAAGGTGAGCGTGCCAATCCATATGGAAGATGTTATGTTGACTGCCTACGCACAGCAGCTGACGTGAGGTCCAACGAGACAGCAGCACGAACCATTGATGGCAGGCTGGACGGCGTGAAGAAAGAAGTGCAAGGCGACTGCATTGCATGCTGTGCCAAATAATGTGCTGGCATATTTGCCTCTCTGAATACATGCTGAATTTCCAAATTATGACGAGTGATCAACTGCTGTAGGAGTTTGAGATGGAAGTTTCCGAACACGGGTTGCTGTTGACGTAGACGCTGAATTAGCTGTGCACATCTATATATACATATATATATATATATATATGCATCTACACATCTATATATACATATATATATATATATCAACATATCTATTTTATAGTATGTATATATATGCGTGTTTATATATGATGTATATGTATGTATATAGCTTGCGTGTGTATATGTATATAGTGTATATATGTAAATACCTATTACTCAAATATAGATCTATACTTTCTTGAGAAGAAATCTTGAACATACTACATGATGATCCAACTTTGATATGAACATAAATACTTAGTATTTGTAAAACCATGTAGGATCTAGGAAGAATACTTGCCTCGATTTACTTTCTTACTCTTAGATGGTGATTCCTTCACTTGGATTTGAAGAACATACTTCTCCTCCTTCTCCTTAATGAATACGGTTTTGATGCCCAAAAAGGAGAGTTAGTGTACAACTTATGAAAATAAAGAAAATAGAAGAATTTAGCCTAAGTTCATTGAGTTTCTTACCTTGGTTTCCTTCTATTCCAAATATTACACCTCTTGGATCCTTTCTTGAATGATGGGAATTTGTCTAACCTTAGTGTAGGAATGGTTATTGGTGTAGATATGAAGAAAACCATTCTTCTTGCTCCACTTGAAGGTATTGGCCGAAACTATTAGGAAGGAAAATGGGTTTGAGTGTTTTTCTTGTAGCAAGGAGATGAATAATTGGTGTACAAAATAAAGAAGCACCAAATGTGCTTTCTTGCACATTCATGACCGAAAAGTAGAAACAAAATGAGGTGGAAGAATTCATTTGTGAAGTGGTTTGCTTTGTTTAATAAAAGTAGAAGAATATTGTAAAGTAAAGGAATAAAAAATTGGTCTTGGTTCTCTTTTCTTTTGTGCCACCGAGAATTCAAAAGGGGAGGGGGTTTCTTTTGTGGAGTGAGTTAGGTTGTGGGCAATTGTTTAATAAAAAAGAAGGAATGTAATGGTAAAGTAAAAGAATGTTTGTCCCCTCCTTTATTGGCCATAGGGCCGGCCATGTGATGTTTTATGGGAGGGGTTTGTATTTTATTGACATGTAGGGTAAAGTGAAAGAAAATATGATACTAGTGTGTATTGTAGTTATCGTATCGGGTATTTTCATTCGGTTTGATTTATCTCTATCGACTTATGTTGCTACCGACTAATTTATTTAAATACCTTGTATGTCCTATACAGTCATTGTCTAGTCCCAACCAGTCTCGTTATATCCGTTAACCCTTAAGGTTATTTTTATGTGTATTTCTAACCCCGATATTTAATGTCGATGTCTTTATTATTTCTAAATAGAATCTTAAATTCCACTCAAATTTCATCAACATCGCATTTGCGTTCTATTTTCATCATTTCCACTAGCCCAGAATCTCGGGTCGTAACATAAACGATTCAAAAGAAGAGTCGTCATACATCATAAATGCTTTGAAATCAGAGATCACATCATTGACAACACATAATAATGAAATGAAATCCGAGATTTCAAATTTGAAATCAAGGAATATCTATCTAGAAAAAATGATGAAATAGTTTGATACGGGATCTAACATGCTAGATCGTATTATTTTATCACGAAAACATGATAGTGATAAAACGGGATTAGGATACATTGAGACAAATGAGGCATCATCTAAACCAAGCAAGTTTGTTTTGTCTAAGAAAGTAGACACATCAAAGGCATACGGGGCGCCTAAAGTAACGCAAAGACCCCCTCTCCTCTTATCTCGTCATATCTCTTCTTCCTATCATACGAAATATAATTATGTGCCGTATAAATATAAGAAGAAACAAGTGATGCATACATGACATTCATTTCATCCATCTAGACCACGCACCATGCACACCAACACGAGGACATATCAAAAACGCATTCCATATGATGCATATATCTCGGCCAAATTCCTCAAGTCAACTCACCACATGTCTACTACATTGCTCCTTCATCTACATTCTTACCATTTGCTAGACCGAGAAGGATCACCCAAGTATGGGTACCGAAAGGTACTTTTACTAAGAGGTGAGTAACTAACTCATAAGGACTCAAAATTAAAAGGGTACCTAAATCATTATTGTACATTGCAGGGAACCCACACATCAAAAGATACATCTATCAAATGGTTCCTTGACAGTGGTTGCTCGAGGCACATGACAGATGACCCAAGCTTGTTCACAAAGTTGAAGAAGGTCACAAAAGGCAGATCCGTGACCTTTGGAGACAACAATGAAGGAAAGATCATCGGAAAAGGTACAATCGGAAGCCCAAGCACCCTTCAAATCTCCAACGTCTTTTTGGTAAGCAACTTATCCTATAATCTTCTTAGCATCTCAAAATTTATTGACAATGGTTTTGATGTGTGTTTTACTCATCCATATTGTAATATAATAAATAAAAATGGAGAAGTAGTGTTAAAAGGAAAAAGGGAAAGAAACATTTTTACGCTTTCTATGGATGACATGTTAGACACTAAGGTTAAGTGTTTTATGTCAAATGAACCTAACGTCAACTTGTGGCATAGACATTTAGGACACATCGGTATTTCTACACTTGAAAAACTCCAATGAAAGAACCTAATACGAGGATCGTCTAAACTTGATTTAGACAACTTTCAGTTGTGTGAATCTTGCATTAAAGGCAAACAAACACACGAGTCACTTAAACCTAAAAATGAAATAAGCACGTCTAGAGTTTTAGAATTATTACACATTGATTTGTTTGGTCCTAGTCGCACTACGAGTCTCGGTGGATGTCATTATACATATGTTATTGTTTATGATTTTTCGTTAAACTTGGACTTTATTTCTTGCAAATAAAGATGATAGTGTCATTGAGATTGCAAAACTAATAAAATAACTTGAAAATCAATATGGTTTAAATGTGAAAAAGATTAGAAGCGATAGAGGCGGTGAATTCAAAAACAAGGATATGATTGCATTTTGCGAAGAAAAAGGAATCAAACATGAGTTTTCGCCACCTAGAACTCCTCAACTAAGTGGAGTAGTAGAAAGAAAGAATAGGACACTACAAGAAATCGCTAGAACCATGTTGTGTGAAAATAAATTGCCTATATTTTTGTGGGCGGAAGCCGTAAAGTGTGCATGCTATATAATTAATTGTTTTGTAGAGAAAAAGAAGGTTTGAGTGATTTCAAAATACATGATTTAAACGTGTTACAAAGAAATGCATGACATATTACATGACATGACACGTTGTTGCATAAAACTTGCCTTATATAGTTCATATGTAATGTTGTCGTACTAACGAGCCATGAAGCTTTAAAGCTTACATCAAATGGCAAACATTTGTTGTGTTTGAACTATTTTCAGGTGCCACCATTAATGAACTAAACTAGTTCATTAAGTGAAGTACTTAGTTAATTAAACTAAGTAATTCATTAAAGGAAGCTATATTTGGAAAAGGCACAAAGGCAACAAGTTGAAGAAAGGAAAGTTCTCCACTCCCTCTCCATACATATACACGCCACATATATATATATATATATATATATATATATATATATATATATATATATATATATATATATATATATATATATATATATATTCAGATTTTTTGAAAAAGGCACATACACATTTATTCCAACGTACTACCGACACGTTATATATTTTACATACGTACGTTAACGTCACACCACTATACTTAACTCATATTTATGAGTATATTCAGGTCTTATATCGTATGATATAATTCATGGTGATGCAAATTTAATACGACACGTTAAAAGGTTCTAAACCAAAAATTGTCGTATCCGGCGAATACTGAAACTTCACCAACGTGTCACGTACTTGCCATATATAGATGACCAGCCCCTACACTTCAAAAATGGCCAAAAATTTCGTGGCTTACATGCTATGTGCAGCCATAAAATCATTCCATGTTGGCACACACAAATCACCCCACATTAAGGCCAAATTGTGGAGATTCCAATTTCAATTTTGTCACATGGTTTAGGCGCCACATTAATCAGCCTTATGAGCTGAATGTTAAAGTTTAATTTTTGTATATTATGTGTAACATAATATATATAACATGTGCAAAAAGTTGGAATTTAATTAGAGAAAAATCGGGTAATCGATAAACGTCAAAAATTCGGTTTTCTACGTACACGACACATGGAACATTTTTGGCATGGCATATAACATGCATCTAGACACTTTTTACATACTTCGTACATTCTAAAGTGTTCTAGAATAATTAATTAAGGGCTGATTGGAATATACCATGTGTGTGTAATTAAATGTGCACTATTTTACAAAGTTTTCAAAAATAAAATTCAGCACATGTATAATCTATTATATATGCCTATACCATCATGTTGGAGCATATGTGGAGCTTTGTTGGAATCTTGATTAGCCAAGAATGAAGCATACAATATTGATGACATAAAGGAAGGAGCTACACAATGTAACATTTCAAACTTATGTGACATTTGTAACACATGCTGAAAATTTCAGCTTGTGCATATGGCTGGCCGATTTTATCATCATTATGAGGCATATTTTACTTCTTGAATTAAGTGAATTAATTGGGAGATGGTATGGAAGTATTTTGAATATTTTTATGGAATTAAAATGGTGATATCTTTGAATATCACACATGCTGAAAATTTCAGCATGTGTGGGATGAATGTTGGCCGAAATTTAGTCCTTATTGGTGACCAATCTTTATTCCAAAAATGATAAGAATGTCTTGCACTAAATTTTGATTGATTTATTGGATTAAATCAAAGTAAACTTGGCAATATTTTGAATGAAATGCAAATGTTACACATGCTGAAATTTCAGCATGTGCATAAGGTGTTATGGCCGATTTTTTGTAAGGAAATGTGGAGAAAATTGTCTTGCTAATTATGTGGGATGATTATATGCTTTAATGGCTAATTGGCACATGCTTTTTGAGGTGTAATTTCAGATTTATCTAGTCATCAAATGATGACAACCTTCAACCAATCAATGAGTGTCAAGTAAGCAAGAGTTTAATGATCATCCAATGAGGAGATTCCATGTAAGCAAAGACGTGTCACAATGATACAATACACTCTTCCAAGTTAGAAGATAATTTTCAAGAGGAGAATAGCAACAAGGGGGGCGGCCAACATTGTTAAAATGGAAGGAAGAGAGCAAAACAAAAACAAGAACAAGTCTTGCAATTTGAAAGATCAAAAACGTGTTCTAGCCTTCTCTTCTACACTCTCTTTCTTTCTTCTCTCTAAAAGCCTATTGTACTTATATTCATATACTTGAATAGTCTTCGTATAGTCCACTACATATTCTTTATCATTGTAAAAGATTGATCAAGGTGTGATCAATCTTGCACTTGCAAGGTGGTGGTGTTCATGACAATTGTATTCTCATACAAGGTTTGTAAAGGGTTGGAGTTGGTGTGTAACTCCATCAACTCTGTAGTAAGGTGTTATTTATGTTGTGTGTTTAGTGTTAACCGAGGAAGGTGTCCTCGAATACTGGAGTAGGTTGTTTATAACCGAACCAGTATAAAATTCCAGGTGTCATTTACTTTCAGCACTTACTTTCTGTTTCAGCACTGTTTATCATTTTTAATCACGTTCGTAAAAATAGTAAACGAATTTCAAAAATTATGAAACTTTCCATAATCGTAGGCACATGTCTTAAGGTTCTTTTGACACAAGTTTCAACCCTTTTGGACAAGCATAAGTCATCCAAACATCCAAAGTTCTGAGACTAGTGCAGTCTGATTTTCAGGCTTGCAAAGGTTGAGACATTGATCGTATTTGACTAACTTCCCAAAAGAATTTTTCAAAACTGTTTTAACCAATTTAAATACAACTAATAAGGGGTTAGTCTTTAAATTTTCAGAGCATTTGGATTTACGTACAAATAGGAATTAATTTTTCAAAACAGACTACCGTTTCTGGCAGATTTGCGCAATCTGACCACCAACGATTTTTCAAGGGGTTAGAGGTTGAATTTTAATCTGAAATGTTTAGGAGATACTCAGAACGTCTGAGGCTAAATGCTCTCCAAATTTCAGATATTTTGAAGACCAGCAACCTAGTTTTCAAAACGTTTTAAAACTGGTCCTGAAAACAGAAAATGTTTTCAGAAGTTGGGTCTTTGGCTTAAAACAACTTTAAAAACCACATTTTCCGCACCCACTATTCAACCTCCCCCCTTCTAGTGGTGCCTTGAAGATCCTACAAGTGGTATCAGAGCGCAGGAACACTCACATCAAAAGGATCCAACGATCTAAGTGAGATGGCAACCACAAACTTCAAAACCGAGCAAGAAGGTATGTCCAGTCAAAGGCCTCCTCTCTTTGACGGTGAGTCTTTCATTCAATGGAAGTTAAGAATGAAACTTTTCCTTATGACAATTGATATTAATCTTTGGTCAATTATAGAAGATGGTCCTTTTGTTCCATCAAAGTTATCCACTGTAGATGGAGTCACACTAGAGGTCGTTAAGCCTAGGCAAGAGTACACTAGTGAGGATAAAAAGAGACTAAGCATGAATGCTAGGGCTATGCAGTTACTTTTAAATGGACTAAGTAAAAGTGAATCTAGCTATGTTTCAAATTGTTCTAGTACTCAAGAAATATGGAGAATTCTCGAAATGAAACACGAAGGCACTAATCAAGTAAAAGAGTCCAAGATCAACATGCTTATGTCCACACTCGAGTCATTTAAATTATTTCCAAATGAATCTATCATTGATATGGATCTTCTCTTGACTAATATTTACAATTCTCTTGAGTCTCTTGGCAAAGCCTTTACTATGCAGGAAAAGATACAAAAAGTCTTGAAAAGCCTTCTATCCGAGTGGGATCCTAAAGTAACGGCAATAGAAGAAAGCAAAGAAACTAAGTCAATTAAGATGGAAGAATTAATCGGATCACTTAAGGTTTATGAGAACAAACTCACCATACAGAAATCGAAATCATCAAAACAAAGGTAAGGCTATTGCATTTAAATCAAATGAATACGTCTCTACTTCTTCCGATCACGTAGAAGATAGTGATTCTGAATCAGATAACGATGACTTAATTTTATTGGCTAAAGGCTTAAGAAAATTCATGAGAAAGTCGTTTAGAAACAAAACCAAGGCAACTTCGACTAAAAGAAATAATAACAAGACAAATGACAAGGATGTTAAATGTTATGAATGCGGTAAACTTGGACATCTTTCATATGACTGCCCTAATAAGGACAAGCAAATAACCAAATACACTGACAAGGATCGGAACAAGAATAGACTCGTCTCAGAACCTAAGCAAAGGAAACGAGCTCTCTAAGCCTCCACTTGGAGTGATACATCGGATTCCGAGACTGAAACAGAAGAGGAGACTGCACAAGTATGCTTTTTGTCCAAAGCATCAAACGAGATATCATCTGACTCTGACTCTGACTCTGAGCCCTCTTATGATGATCTTTTTAGTCAGTACTTAGAATTGTATAAATTCACTAAGACTCTCGCAAAAGAAAAGAAGCGATTAATTGAAGACAAGAAGCTGTTAGAATCTTCTAACGAGAATCTTGTCGCTCAATTAAACGATTCAAAAGAAGAGTCATCATGCATCATTAATGCATTAAAGACAGAGATCTCATCATTGACCACGCAAAAATAATGAAATGAAATCCAAGATTTCAAATTTGAAATCAAGGAATACGGACTTAGAGAAAATGATGAAACAGTTTGATACGAGATCTAACATGCTAGATCGTATTATTTTATCACAAAAGCATGATAGTGATAAAACGGGATTATGATACATTGAAAACAATGAAGTATCCATTAAACCAACCAAGTTTGTAGTGTCTAAGAAAGTAGACACTCCAAAACCAAATACGGCGTCTAAGATGACGCAAAGAACCCCTCTCCCCTCATCTCGTCATACTTCTTCTTCATATCATGAGAAATACAATTTTGTGCCATATAGATATGAGAAGAAACAAGTGATGCATACACGACATTCATTTCATCCATCTAGATCACGCACTACGCACACTAACACAAGGACATATCAAAAACGTCCTACATATAATGCGTATAAAGGAGTTCTTGGCCAAAGGCCCAAAGTGCACTCACCACATGTCTATTACATTGCACCTTCATCTACATTCTTGCCATTTGCTAAACCGAGAAGGATCACCTAAGTATGTGCACCGAAAGGTACTTTTACTAAGAGGTGAATAACTAACTCGTAATGACCCAAAATTAAAAAGGTACCTAAATCATTTTTGCACATTGCAGAGAACCCACACATCAAAAGATACATCAATCAAATGGTTCCTTGATAGTGGTTGCTCGAGACATATGACGGGTGACCCGAGCCTATTCGCGAAATTGAAGAAGGTCACAAAAGGCGAATCTGTGACCTTTGGAGACAACAATGAAGGGAAGATCATCGGAAAAGGTACAATTGGAAACCCAAGCATCCTTCAAATCTCCAACGTCTTTTTGGTAAGCAACTTATCTTACAATCTTCTTAGCATTTCGCAATTGATTGACAATGGTTTTGATGTGTGTTTTACTCACCCATATTGCAATATGATAAATAGAAATGGAGAAACAGTCTTAAAAGGAAAACGGAAAGGAAGCATTTTTACGCTATCTATGGATGATGTGTTAGATGCTAAGGTTATGTGTTTCATGTCAAACGAACCTAATGTAAATTTTTGGCATAAACTTTTAGGACACATTGGCATTTCTACACTAGAAAAACTCCAACGAAAGAACCTAATACGAGGATTGCCTACCCTTGATTTAGACAACTTTCAGTTGTGTGAATCTTGCATAAAAGGCAAACAAACACGCGAGTCACTTAAACCTAAGAATGAAATAAGAACGACTAGAGTTTTAGAATTATTACATATTGATTTGTTTGGTCCTAGTCGCACTACGAGTCTTGGTGGGGCGTCACTATACTTGCGTGATTGTTGATGATTTTTCTCGTTACACTTGGACTTTGTTTCCTGCACATAAGGATGATAGTGCTATTGAAATTGCTAAATTGATAAAACAACTCGTAAATCAATATGGCGTTAATGTGAAAAAGATAAGAAGCGATAGAGGTGGTGAATTTAAAAATAAGGACATGATTTCATTTTGCGAAGAAAAAGGAATTAAGCACGAATTTTTGTCACCTAGAAATCCACAATTAAATGTAGTAGTAGAAAGAAAGAATAGGACATTACAAGAAATTGCTGGAACTATGTTTTGCGAGAATAAATTGCCTAGATTTTTGTGGGCGGAAGTCGTGAACTGTGCATGCTACATAGTAAATCTCTTGTCCATTAGAAAGAAAATAAATAAGACGCCTTATGAGATATTAAATAATCGCATGCCTAAAATTGACTATTTTCGTGTGTTTGGATGCAAATGCTTTGTTTTAAATACAAAAGATAATTTAGATAAATTTGAATCTAAATCAATTGAATGCATCTTTGTTGGGTATTCTATTAATTCAAAAGCATATAGGTGTTATGATCCTCTCAGTAGACAAATTATAGAATCAATTCATGTGAAGTTTAATGAATTTGGTGAGATTGATAAAGATAAAGAATATGATGATGATTTTTAATTGAAACCCGTGTTGAATGATGATGATGGCACGTTTGATATGCATGATATACATGATATACTAGAAATGCATGATCACTTAGAAATGTATGAGAACGTATCAACCAAGATAGCGTAGATATCACCCACATGATCTCATCATAGGCGATATCACACATGGTGTGCGTCCACGTAGAATCCGGAAGAAATAAATCAATTTCATGCCTTGATTTCCGAAATTGAACCTGAAAATGTGCATGATGCTTTGAGTGATTCTTCTTGGATTGATGTTATGCATGATGAACTTAATCAATTTGTTAGAAATGACGTATGGGATTTAGTGTCACGACCACAAGATAAGACCATAATAAGCACAAAGTGGGTGTTTAGAAATAAAATGAATGAAGAAGGAAAAGTTGTTAGAAATAAAGCTAGACTTGTAGCACAATGCTATAATCAAGAAGAAGAAATTGATTATGATGAAACATTTGCTCCCGTAGCACGTTTATAAGCTATACGACTTTTACTTGCCATTGCTTGCATGAAAGATTTTAAACTTTATCCAATAGACGTGAAAAGTGCATTCTTAAATGGATTTATACAAGAAGAAGTATACGTGAAACAACCACCCAGTTTTGAAGATTTAAAATATCCCGATCACGTGTACATATTAAAGAAAGCACTATACGGACTAAAGCAAGCACCTAGAGCATGGTATGATCGTTTTGCTACTTTCTTTTTAAAAAATGGTTTTAAAAGAGGCACTATAGATAGTACTTTATTTTTAAAACAAGATAAATCGGATTTACTTATTATTCAAATTTACGTTGATGATATTATTTTCGGCTCCACCTCTCATAAACTTGCTGAAGATTTTGAAAAATGCATGAAATCTGAATTTGAAATGTCTATGGTTGGCGAATTGAACTACTTTCTTGGATTGCAGATTAAACAAACGAGTAAAGGCATTCACATAAGCCAAGCTAAATATGTAAATGATATGATTAAAAAGTTCAATTTTGAGAATTTAAAACCATTCCCCACCCCTATGTGTGTCACTACTAAATTGGATAAAGATGAACATGGTAAGGATTCTGATAATGCCTTATATAGATCAATGATTGGTTCTTTATTATATCTTACTGCTAGTAGGCCTGATATCATGTTCAGTGTATGTATGTGTGCATGTTTTCAAAGTCAACCTAAGGTATCTCACTATAATGCGGTAAAAAGAATATTCCGATATATTAAACACACACCCACCTTAGGCATTTGGTATGATAAAGATTGTGACTTTAATTTGCATGCCTACATTGATGCTGATTATGGTGGATGTAAGATAAATAGAAAAAGTATGAGTGGTACTTGCCAATTTATAGGAAACTCACTTATTTCATGGTTTTCCAAAAAGCAAGCAAGCGTAGCTTTATCCACTACTGAAGCTGAGTACATGGCACTTAGCCTTTGCTGCACATAATTACTATGGATAAAATAACAACTTTCAGACTTTGGAATTACCGTAAATAAAATCCCTATATATTGTGATAGTATGAGTGCAATTAGCCTATCTAAGAACCCCGTGTTACACTCTAAGGCCAAGCATATAGAAGTACACTATCACTTTCTTCGTGATCACATAAATAATGGTGATATTGTCATAGATCACGTACGCACAGAGGCACAAGTAGCGGATATTTTTACTAAGGCCTTAAATCAAGCCACGTACGAAAATCTTCTTCTAAGTTAGGCATGATTTCTGCTGATTTGATTTGATTATCTTTCCATATTTACATGAATTTTTGATTGACTTTCCAAAATAAAAGGGGAGAAAATGCATGATTTAAGGAGGAGAGAGAATCTGATTGCATAAATCAAAGGGGAACAGATTTGAAATTTGAAATTCAAAATTTGAATTTATGCATGAATGAAGGGGGAGCGATAAGATTTAAATCATGAATGTAGGTTATTTTGAAAATCATCAAAAGGGAGAGATTGTAGAGAAAAGGGGGTTTTAATGATTTCAAAATACATGATTTAAACGTGTTACAAAGAAATGCATGACATATTACATGACATGACACATTGTTGCATAAAACTTGTCTTATATAGTTCATATATAATATTGTCGTACTAACGAGCCATGAAGCTTTAAAGCTTACATCAAATGGCAAACATTTGTTGTGTTTGAACTATTTTCAGATGCCACCATTAATGAACTAAACTAGTTCATTAAGTGAAGTACTTAGTTAATTAAACTAAGTAGTTCATTAAAGGAAGCTATATTTGGAAAAGGCACAAAGGCCACAAGTTGAAGAAAGGAAAGTTCTCCACTCCCTCTCCACACATATACACGCCACATTTACTAGGACTCTCGCAAAAGAAAAGAAGCGATTAATTGAAGACAAGAAGTTGTTAGAATCTTCTAACACGAATCTTGTTGCTCAATTAAACGATTCAAAAGAAGAGTCGTCATACATCATAAATGCTTTGAAATCAGAGATCACATCATTGACAACCCATAATAATGAAATGAAATCCGATATTTCAAATTTGAAATCAAGGAATACGGATGTAGAAAAAATGATGAAATAGTTTGATACGGGATCTAACATGCTAGATCGTATTATTTTATCACAAAAACATGATAGTGATAAAACGGGATTAGGATACATTGAGACAAACGAGGCATCATCTAAACCAACCAAGTTTGTTTTGTATAAGAAAGTAGACACATCAAAGGCATACGTAGCGCCTAAAGTAATGCAAAGACCCCCTCTCCTCTCATCTCGTCATATCTCTTCTTCGTATCATACGAAATATAATTATGTGCCGTATAAATATAAGAAGAAACAAGTGATGCATACACGACATTCATTTCATCCATCTAGATCATGCACTATGCACACCAACACGAGGACATATCAAAAACGCATTCCATATGATGCATATATCTCGGCCAAAGGCCTCAAGTCCACTCACCACATGTCTACTACATTGCTCCTTCATCTACATTCTTACCATTTGCTAGACCGAGAAGGATCACCCAAGTATGGGTACCGAAAGGTACTTTTACTAAGAGGTGAGTAACTAACTCGTAAGGACTCAAAATTAAAAGGGTACCTAAATCATTATTGTACATTGCAGGGAACCCACACATCAAAAGATACATCTATCAAATGGTTCCTTGACAGTGGTTGCTTGAGGCACATGACAGATGACCCGAGCTTGTTCACAAAGTTGAAGAAGGTCACAAAAGGCGGATCCGTGACCTTTGGAGACAACAATGAAGGAAAGATCATCGGAAAAGGTACAATCGGAAGCCTAAGCACCCTTCAAATCTCCAAAGTCTTTTTGGTAAGCAACTTATCTTATAATCTTCTTAGCATCTCAAAATTTATTGACAATGGTTTTGATATGTGTTTTACTCATCCATATTGTAATATAATAAATAAAAATAGAGAAGTAGTGTTAAAAGGAAAAAGGGAAGGAAACATTTTTACGCTTTCTATGGATGACATGTTAGACACTAAGGTTAAGTATTTTATGTCAAATGAACCTAACGACAACTTGTGGCATAGACATTTAGGACACATCGGTATTTCTACACTTGAAAAGCTCCAACGAAAGAACCTAATACGAGGATCGTCTAAACTTGATTTAGACAACTTTCAGTTGTGTGAATCTTGCATTAAAGGCAAACAAACATGCGAGTCACTTAAACCTAAAAATGAAATAAGCACGTCTAGAGTTTTAGAATTATTACACATTGATTTGTTTGGTCCTAGTCGCACTACGAGTCTCGGTGGATGTCATTATACATGTGTTATTGTTGATGATTTTTTCGTTATACTTGGACTTTATTTCTTGCAAATAAAGATGATAGTGTCATTGAGATTGCAAAACTAATAAAACAACTTGAAAATCAATATGGTTTAAATGTGAAAAAGATTATAAGCGATAGAGGCGGTGAATTCAAAAACAAGGACATGATTGCATTTTGCGAAGAAAAAGGAATCAAACACGAGTTTTCGCCACCTAGAACTCCACAACTAAATGGAGTAGTAGAAAGAAAGAATAGGACACTACAAGAAATCGCTAGAACCATGTTGTGTGAAAATAAATTGCCTAGATTTTTATGAACGGAAGCCGTAAATTGTGCATGCTATATAATTAATTGTTTTGTAGAGAAAAAGGAGGTTTGAGTGATTTCAAAATACATGATTTAAATGTGTTACAAAGAAATGCATGACATATTACATGACATGACACGTTGTTGCATAAAACTTGCCTTATATAGTTCATATGTAATGTTGTCGTACTAACGAGCCATTAAGCTTTAAAGCTTACATCAAATGCAAACATTTGTTGTGTTTGAACTATTTTCAGGTGCCACCATTAATGAACTAAACTAGTTCGTTAAGTGAAGTACTTAGTCAATTAAACTAAGTAGTTCATTAAAGGAAGCTATATTTGGAAAAGGCACAAAGGCAACAAGTTGAAGAAAGGAAAGTTCTCCACTCCCTCTCCACACATATACACGCCACATTTATATATATATATATATATATATATGTCTGTTTGTGTATATATATATTCAGATTTTTTGAAAAAGGCACATACACATTTATTCCAACGTACTACCGACACGTTATATATTTTACGTACGTATGTTAACGTCACACCACTATACTTAACTCATATTTATGAGTATATTCAGGTCTTATATCATATGATATAATTCATGGTGATGACAAATTTAATACGACACGTTAAAAGGTTCTAAACCAAAAATTGTCGTATCGGGCGAATACCGAAACTTCGCCAACGTGTCACGTACTTGCCATATATAGATGACCAGCCCCTACACTTCAAAAATGGCCAAAAATTTCGTGGATTACATGCTATGTGCAGCCATAAAATCATTCCATGTTGGCACACACAAATCACCCCACATTAAGGCCAAATTGTGGAGATTCCAATTTCAATTTTGTCACATGGTTTAGGCGCCACTTTAATCAGCCTTATGAGCTGAATATTAAAGTTTAATTTATGTATATTATGTGTAACATAATATATATATAACATGTGCAAAAAGTTGGAATTTAATTAGAGAAAAATCGGGTAATCGATAAACGTCGAAAATTCAGTTTTCTACGTACACGACACATGGAACATTTTTGGCATGGCATATAACATGTATCTAGACACTTTTTACATACTTCATACATTCTAAAGTGTTCTAGAAAAATTAATTAAAGGCTGATTGGAATATACCATGTGTGTATAATTAAATGTGCACTATTTTACAAAGTTTTCAAAAATAAAATTCAGCACATGTATAATCTATTATATACACCTATACCATCATGTTGGAGCATATGTGGAGCTTTTTTGGAATCTTGATTAGCCAAGAATGAAGCATACAATGTTGATGACATAAAGGAAGGAGCTACACAAGGTAACATTTCAAACTTATGTGACATTTGTAACACATGCTGAAAATTTCCGCATGTGCATATGGCTGGCCGATTTTATCATCATTATGAGGCATATTTTGCTTCTTGAATTAAGTGAATTAATTGGGAGATGGTATGGAAGTATTTTGAATATTTTTATGGAATTAAAATAGTGATATCTTTGAATATCACACATGCTGAAAATTTCAGCATGTGTGGGATGAATGTTGGCCGAAATTTAGTCCTTATTGGTGACCAATTTTTCTTCCAAAAATGATAAGAATGTCTTGCACTAAATTGTGATTGATTTATTGGATTAAATCAAAGTAAACTTGGCAATATTTTGAATGAAATGCAAATGTTACACATGCTGAAATTTCAGCATGTGCATAAGGTGTTATGGCCGATTTTTTGGAAGGAAATGTGGAGAAAATTGTCTTGCTAATTATGTGGGATGATTATATGCTTTAATGGCTAATTGGCACATGCTTTTTGAGGTGTAATTTCACATTTATCTAGTCATCAAATGATGACAACCTTCAACCAATCAATGAGTGCCAAGTAAGCAAGAGTTTAATGATCATCCAATGAGGAGATTCCATGTAAGCAAAGACGTGTCACAATGATGCAATACACTCTTCCAAGTTAGAAGATAATTTTCAAGAGGAGAATAGCAACAAGGGGGCGGCCAACATTGTTAAAATGGAAGGAAGAGAGCAAAACAAAAACAAGAACAAGTCTTGCAATTTGAAAGATCAAAAACGTGTTCTAGCCTTCTCTTCTACACTCTCTTTCTTTCTTCTCTCTAAAATCCTATTGTACTTATATTCATATACTTGAATAGTCTTCGTATAGTCCACTACATATTCTTTATCATTGTAAAAGATTGATCAAGGTGTGATCAATCTTGCACTTGCAAGTTGGTGGTGTTCATGACAATTGTATTCTCATACAAGGTAAAGGGTTGGAGTTGGTGTGTAACTCCATCAACTCTGTAGTACGGTGTTATTTATGTTGTGTGTTTAGTGCTAACCGACGAAGGTGTCCTCGAAGACTGGAGTAGGTTGTTTATAACCGAACCAGTATAAAATTCCAGGTGTCATTTACTTTCAGCACTTACTTTCTGTTTCAGCACTGTTTATCGTTTTTAATCACGTTCGTAAAAATAGTAAACAAATTTCAAAAATTATGAAACTTTCCATAATCGTAGGCACATATCTTAAGGTTCTTTTGACACAAGTTTCAACCCTTTTGGACAAGCATAAGTCATCCAAACATCCAAAGTTCTGAGACTAGTGCAGTCTGATTTTCAGGCTTGCAAAGGTTGAGACATTGATCGTATTTGACTAACTTCCCAAAAGAATTTTTCAAAACTGTTTTAACCAATTTAAATACAACTAATAAGGGGTTAGTCTTTAAATTTTCAGAGCATTTGGATTTACGTACAAATAGGAATTAATTTTTCAAATCAGACTACCGTTTCTGGCATATTTGCGCAATCTAACCACCAACGAGTTTTCAAGGGGTTAGAGGTTGAATTTTAATCTGAAATGTTTAGGAGATACTCAGAACGTTTGAGGCTAAATGCTATCCAAATTTCAGAATTTTTGAAGACTAGAAACCTAGTTTTCAAAACGTTTTAAAACTATTCTTGAAAATAGAAACTTTAAAACAACTTTAAAAACCGCATTTTCCGCACCCACTATTCGACCCCCCCTCCTAGTGGTGCCTTGCAGATCCTATATGTTTTCCTATTAGAAAGACAATAAACAAAACGCCTTATGAGATATTAAATGATCGCATACACTCTTCCAAGGACTTAGAAGATAATTTTCAAGAGGACAATAGCAACAAGGGGGGCGGCCAGCATTGTTAAAAAGGAAGGAAGAGATCAAAACAAAAAACAAGAACAAGTTTTGCAATTTGAAAGATCAAAAACGTGTTCTAGCCTTCTCTTCTACACTCTCTTTCTTTCTTCTCTCTAAAATCCTATTGTACTTATATTCATATACTTGAATAGTCTTCATATAGTCCACTACATATTCTTTATCATTGTAAAAGATTGATCAAGGTGTGATTAATCTGGCACATGCAAGGTGGTGGTGTTCATGACAATTGTATTCTCATACAAGGTTTGTAAAGGATTGGAGTTGGTGTGTAACTCCATCAACTCTGTGGTAAGGTGTTATTTATGTTGTATGTTTAGTGCTAACCGAGGAAGGTGTCCTCGAAGACTGGAGTAGGTTGTTTATAACCGAACCAGTATAAAATTCCTGGTGTCATTTACTTTCAGCACTTACTTTCTGTTTCAGCACTGTTTATCGTTCTTAATCACGTTCGTAAAAATAGTAAACGAATTTCAAAAATTACGAAACTTTCCATAATTGTAGCCACATGTCTTAAGGTTCTTTTGACTCAAGTTTCAACCCTTTTGGACAAGCATAAGTCATCCAAACATCCAAAGTTCTGAGACTAGTGCAGTCTGATTTTCAGGCTTGCAAAGGTTGAGACTTTGATCGTATTTGACTAACTTCCTAAAAGCATTTTTCAAAACTGTTTTAACCCATTTAAATACAAATAATAAGAGGTTAGTCGTTACATTTTCAGAGCATTTTGATTTACGTACAAATAGTAATTAATTTTTCAAATCAGACTATCGTTTCTGGCAGATTTGCGCAATCTGACCACCAACAATTTTTCAAGGGATTAAAGGATGAATTTTAATCTGAAATTTTTGGGAGATACTCAGAACATCTGAGGCTAAGTTCTCTCCAAATTTCAGAATTTTTGAAGACCTTCAACCTAGTTTTCAAAATGTTTTAAAACTATTCTTGAACATAGAAACTTTAAAACAACTTTAAAAACCACATTTTCCGAACCCACTATTCAACCCCCCCTTCTAGTGGTGCCTTGCAGATCCTATATGTTTTCCTATTAGAAAGAAAATAAACAAAATGCCTTATGAGATATTAAATGATCGCATGCCTAAAATTGATTACTTTCGTGTGTTTGGTTGCAAATGCTTTGTTTTAAATATGAAAGATAATTCAGATAAGTTTGAATCTGAATCAATTGAATGCATCTTTGCTGGATATTCTATGAATTCAAAAGTATATAGATGTTATGATCCCATCACTAGACAAATTCTAGAATCCATTCATGTGAAGTTTAATGAATTTTGTGAGATTGATAAAGATAAAGAATATGACGATGATTTTGAATTAAAACCCGTGTTGGATGATGATGATGGCATGCATGATACACTAGAAATGCATGACCACTTAGAAATGCATGAGAACGTAGAAAATAATCAACCAAGATGGCATAGAGATCACCCATACGATCTCATTATAGGCGATATCACTCACGGTGTGCGACCACATAGATGAATAAATCTAGATGAAATAAATCAATTTCATGCCATGATATCCGAAATTGAACCTAAAAATGTGTTTGATGTTTTGAGTGATTCTTCTTGGATTGATGCTATGCATGATGAACTTAATCAATTTGTAAGAAATGATGTATGGGATTTAGTGCCACGACCACATGATAAGACTATAATAGGCACAAAGTGGGTGTTTAGAAAAAAATGAATGAAGAAGGAAAAGTCGTTAGAAACAAGGCTAGACTTGTAGCACAAAGATATAATCAAGAAGAAGCAATAGATTATGACGAAACATTTGCACCCGTAGCATGTTTAGAAGACATACGACTTCTACTTGCGATTGCTTGCATGAAAGGTTTTAAACTTTATCAAATGGACGTGAAAAGTGCATTTTTAAATGGTTTTATACAAGAAGAAGTATACGTGAAACAACTACACGGTTTTGAAGATTTGAAACACCCCGATCACGTGTACAAACTAAAGAAGACACTATATGGTTTAAAGCAAGCACCTAGGGCATGGTATGATCGTTTGGCTACTTTCCTTTTAGAAAACAGTTTTAAAAGAGGCACTATAGATAGCACTGTATTCTTAAAACAAGACAAATCGGATTTACTAATCATTCAAATATGTTGATGACATCATTTTCGGCTCTACCTCTCATAAACTTGTTGAAGATTTCAAAACTTGCATGAAATCTGAATTTGAAATGTCTATGGCTGGTGAATTGAACTACTTTCATGGCTTGCAGACTAAACAAACGAGTAAAGGTATACATATAAGCCAAGTTAAGTATATAAATGATATGATTAAAAAGTTCAATTTTGAGAATTTAAAATCGTCCCCCACCCCTATGAGTGTCACCACTAAACTAGATAAAGATGAACATGGTAAGGACTTTGACAATGCTTTATATAGGTCTATGATTGGCTCTTTGCTCTATCTCACTGCTAATAGACCTGATATCATGTTCAGTGTATGTATGTGTGCACGTTTTCAAAGTCAATCAAAAGTATCCCATTATAATGCTGTGAAAAGAACATTTCGCTATATTAAGCACACACCCACTTTAGGCATTTGGTAAGACAAAGATTGTGAATTTAACTTGCATGCCTATACTGACGCAGATTATGGTGGATGTAAAATAGATAGAAAACGCACGAGTAGCACTTGTCAATTTATATGAAATTCACTTATTTCATGGTTTTCTAAAAGCAAGCAAGCGTAGCCTTATCCACCGCTAAAGCTGAATACATGGCACTTAGTCTTTGTTGCACACAATTACTATGGCTCAAACAACAACTTTCTGACTTTGGGATTACGGTAAATCAGATTCCTATATATTGTGATAGTATGAGCGCCATCAACTTATCTAAGAACCCCGTGCTACACTCTAAGTCCAAGCATATAGAAGGACACTATCACTTCCTTCGTGATCACGTAAACAATGGTGATATTATCATAGATCACGTACGCATAGAGGCACAAGTAGCAGATATCTTCGCTAAGGCACTAAATCAGGCCAAATATGAAATCTTCGTTCTAAATTAGGCATGATTTCTGCTAATTTGATTTGATATTTCTTTCTATCTTTACATGCACTTTTGATTGTCTTTCCAAAATAAAGGGAGAGTGAATGCATGATTTAAGGGGGAGAGAGAGATTGATTGCACAAATCAAGTGTGAGAAAATTCGAAATTTGAAATTCAAAATTTGAATTTGTGCATGATTGGAGGGGAGCGACAAAATTTAAATCATGAACTTAGGTTATTTTGTAAATCATCAAAAGGGGGAGATTGTAGAGAAAAAGGGGTTTGAGTGATTACAAAATACATGATTTAAATAACGTGTATTAAATAAATGCATGACACGTTTTATGACTTGACACCTTTTTGCATGAAACTTGCCTTATATAGTTCATATATAATGTTGTCGTACTAACGAGCCATGAAGCGTTAAAGCTTACATCAAATGGCGAACATTGTTGTGTTTGAACTATTTTCAGGTGCCACCATTAATGAAATCAACTAGTTCATTAACTGAAGTACTTAGTTAAATGAACTAAGTAATTCATTAAATGGTGATATATTTGGAGAAGACACAAAAGCAACAAATTGAAGAATGGAAAGTCCTCTTCCTCTCTTAATCACACGTTTTCTATACTTATTATTGTACCCAATGGAAAATCATATTGTACTTGAGCATTGTACAAGTGAATTAATGAAAAGTTGCATCCTTCAAGTACATTTTACTAAGTTTTATTATTGCTTCTTTTATTAAATTTTGTTAAAGCAAATATTATATAATCATTCAAGCATGAGTTATGGACTATGTGAAATGGCCAATTCACCCAAGGAACCTAAGAGATTTCGACCACAAGGCTAAAAAGGGCCTTAAAAGGTGTTTCCAATTATAAGAAGGCTAATCCTAAAGGCCTTCTTAAGACCAAGCCCAAAAGAAAATTGAGATTACAAGTAGTGGGATAATTATACCAACATGAAATAAGAAAATATGAAAAAAAATAGAAATAACCCCCCAACGCCCCCAAGAATTCGGCCATTTCCCCCAAGGGAGTTTTAGAAGAGTCCTTCTATTTACTATTATATTTAGAATGAAGACAAAGAATAAAATATCTAAGGCATGCTTGCATGGGGACCAAAAGTGGGTCAAATTGCACTACCCCAAGATTATTCCTCACCTTCCATGCAACCGTTGTCCCCTCCCCTTGACTTGACCGCCGGTTACCCCCCTCTCCCCTACAAGAAGTCTTCTTCTTCTACTTAGTTAGTAGCTCATCTCCATCCTCAAGCTCCACACCATCAAGAATTGTACAAGCAAGATATTAGAGCATTGAACTCTTAGATTATTTCTAAACCTTCATCACTTCATACGGTTGGCTAGAATTAGAATTGCCAAGATCCTCTTCATCTTCAAGCTTCAAGAATCCTCTAGGTAAGTTGCATGTCAAGCTACTTAGTTAAATTTCATAATTCATAGAATGAAGCTCAATTGCCTCTCTTATGCTTGCCAAAACCGCGACCTCCATGGTCACTAAGTTCAAACTTTCCAAGCTCCTAAGTGGTGTTAGCTTCTTGGTGGTTTGAACTCCATTCAAGCCTCATCTTGGTAAGCTAATCTAGCCTTAATTTAGCTCTATTCTTCACTTAAGATAATAGCTAGCATTCATGCTCTTTCTTCCTCCAAAACTGTGGGTGTGATTGAAGTTGGAAGGAGACTTCACTTTATTTCATCCAAGATTCAAGCTAGAGGAAGGTTCCTAGCTTAAAAGAGGCAAGTACACTCTAGACCATCTTGACTTATTTGTGAATTGTATGCTTGAATGACTAGCCATTCTAAGCTATGAATCTTAGTTGAATATTCTAAGTACAAAATATGAGAACTTAGTTGTTATAAAGAAAAGTGTTGGCATGAAAAGTGACATGTTCTAAGTGTCAAATGCAAGGCTGTTAATATGGAGAATGTGTAGCCTAAAATGAGTTATGAGGCCTGAATTAACTATGTTGAAATGTGCATTGAATGTTTAGTAAACCATTTTAAGGAATGAAGTTGGTTGGAGAATGCTTGAACAATAAAAAGTGATGAAATGCTGGAAGTACTGGAGCTGGACAGTTTTATATGGCGTGTTGTATGACCTGAAAATGAACCTTAGGAACGTTAAATTTGGCTGAATTTTGGTATGATGATAGCCTTATATGTGTATTAGATCTGTGAGCTGGAATTCAAGTAACAAGATTTGTGGTTTGGCCTGAATATAATTTTTATCAAGAACTGGTCAAACAGAGATTACTAGAACTGGACAGTTTTGTGTAATAAATGGGTTGTCCTGAAAACGGACCTTAAGAGTGCGAAAATGAGCTAATATTTGGTATGATGTTAACTTAATATGTGTAGTAAATTTGAGAGGTGGAATTTTGGTAAAAGGATTTGTGGTTTGACCTGAATGAAATTTTCAATGAGAACTGGTCATACAGAAATTACTGGAACTGGATAGTTTTGAGTAGCAAGTTGTTTGGCTTGAAAATGAACCTTAGGAATGTGAAAATGAGCTGATTGTTGGTATGATGATATTTTGATTTGTGTAGTAAATTGGTGAGTTGGAATTTTGGTAAAATGACTTGTGGTTTTTTCATAATGAAATTTTTGGTAAAACTGGTCGTCCCAGGTTCTGCATGTATCTAGCTTTGGAAAATAATTAAATATCCCCCTTAAGTGTATTGGATTGCCTTGAAAATTTTACAGTACTTATCTAAGACATAGGTGTACATGTTCATGTAAAGAAACCAGCTTAAAACCACCATTTTGGTGGTCAACAACTAAGTTGGAGTTAGTGGTACAAAACTGGAAAACAAGACAGTTAAGGCTTTGATTTTGCTCATTTAGGCTTGAATGTGATGTTTGGCCACATGAATATTGTCCCTTGGTATGTTAGCTATGTTTTTCAGGTGATGGCCCAAGTTGAATAAGGTTTTATGATCCATGAAACTGAGGTAAGGCGGGTACTGCCCTGCTGATTTCAGCAGTACCCTTTTGATGGTATTCTGATGTTTTGAGGACTTTAGACATTTCGGAATGTTACGAAATTTTTATGGCATGTGTCTAAAACTCCACCATGCATATGTGTGGCATGAGTTTATGAAAATGAGCCTGAATTGATGAGCATGAGGCTGTATGAACATAATGTTGTTGCTGGACAGTTTTCCAGCTCAAGAGACAAGTCCGTATAGGCTTGTTATGATGTATTTGTTCACGAGTTGCATATTGCATATCATGCATTGCATCTTCCAAGTTCATACAATTTATGAGACTGATTTTTGTGCCAAAGAATGATGAAAAAGCGCTTTTAAAGAAAAGAAGTTTTCAGTTTTGAAAGAAAGATTCCTATGGTACCATTAATTTCTGGCCAGCTTAACCCGCTCCAGATCTGGGGTTAATTGATCTGATGACTTATGACCGTTCAGGCCCGGAGAGAATAGAGTTGATTATGACCGTTCAGGCCCAGAGAGAATAGACCTGATAATGACCGTCCACGCCCGGAGAGAATAGACCTGATTATGACGATTATGACCGTACAGGTCCGGAGAGAATAGATCTGATGGCTATGATTGATGATATGACCGTTTTCGGATCCAGAAATAATAGATTCGAAGAGATGGACATGACCGCCTTAGATCCGGATATAATAGATCTGAACACTCTCTTGTTTTTATTGACGATGATGTTTTGAAAGAAAGAATGAACAAATTTGTCCTTATTTTATCATATTGCATTACACGTGCATATTCATACATGTTGCATTTAATGGCTAGTCGCATGCTTAGTACACTGTTGCTTAGGCTAGGATGTTATGATTTGATATCCCCTAAGTTTTGATTTTAGTGTTATTTCGTATAAGTTATGATCTTGTTACTTAAGGATACTGGATGGAAGGTCAGGTATGTTACTAAACCAAATTCTGGGGTTTGGTTCTTGTGTATACTTTCCATTTAGTTCATGATCGTTTATGATATACTTGCTGGTGAAGTTGTCACTCACCCCTTATTTTTCCTCCCAGAACTTGCAGGGAACAGGGTTGAGAGGATTGAGGATGAACCTAGGGTTTCTTATCCATAGAAGAGCGAGCGGAGGACGACTTAAGGATTTTTGTTATGATGGTCATGTTTGATGGACTTTTTTTATGAACTTATGTTGGGAACATTGATTTTCAGATTTCTTTATTTTGTGAACATGGTTGTAAGACTTATGTCGGATATTTAGAACGTTTTATTTGAAAGTTTTTATTCTGCCTCGGTTTTCACTTACCTGTTGACGTGTAAGCAGGAAAGTCTGTATATTTTGTTATGGGCTACAACATGATCTGGATTGACGCCTGGTACTCCCCGTAATGAAGTACGACGGGCGCACCGTATTTGGCTAGGCCGGGGTGCGGGGCGCTACACTTATATATATATATACACATATATATATATATTCAGATTTTTTTAAAAGGCACTATACACATATATTCTAACGTACTACCGACACGTTATATATTTTATGAATGTACGTTAACGTCACACCACTATATTTACCTCATATTTATGAGTATAATCAGGTCTTATATCATATGATATAAGTCAAGGTGATGACAAAATTATTACGACACGTTACAAGGTTCTAAACCAAAAATTGTTGCAATCGAGTGAATACCGAAACTTTGCCAACGTGTCACGTACTTGCTATATATAGATGGCCAACCCCTACACTTCAAAAATGACCAGAAATTTCTTGGTCTACATGCTATATTCATCCATGAAATGATTTCATGTTGGCACACACAAATCACCCCCAATTAAGGGCCAAATTGTGGAGATTTCAAATTCGACATTCTTAGCACATGTAAGGCGCCACTTTACTCAGCCATGAGCTGAATATTAAAGTTTAATTTATGTATATTATATGTAACATGATATATATATATATAACATGTGCAAAATGTTGGAATTTAATCGGAGAAAATTGGGTAATCGACAAACATCGAAATTCGGTTTTCTACGAACACGACACATTGAACGTTTTTGGCATGACATATAACATGTATCTAGACACTTTTTACATACTCTATACATTCTAAAGTGTTCTAGAAAAATCAATTAAGGGCTGATTGGAATATACCATATGTGTATAATTATTGTGCACTATTTTACAAAGTTTGTAAAAATAAATTCAGCACATGTACAACCATTGTCACATGCCACTTCAGCCTTGTTGGAGCATATGTGGAGCTTTGTTGGCATCTTGATTGGCCAAGTATGAAGTATACAAGGTTGGTGACATAAAGGAAGGAGCTACACAAGGTAATATTTCAAACTATGTCATATTTATAAACACATGCTGAAAATTTCAGCATGTGCATCTTGAGCTGGCCGAAATTTACAAACTAAATGTTGATTTATTTGCCTCTTTGAATTATATGGATTGATTGGAAGATAAAATGGCAATGTTTTGAAGATGTTAAGGATTGATGATATTAAAAATATCACACATGCTGAAAATTTTAGCATGTGTTGAATGTATATGGCCGATTTTTGTCTTAAAATTCAGCATATTTTGATTCTTCAATTTTCAAGGAATTAATCTATATCAACATGGCAATCTTTGAATATTGTGTGAATGTCACACGTGCTGAAAATTTCAGCATGTGGAAAAATAAAGATGGCCGATTTTAGCATGGTAAAATGGTGATGAATTGTCTTGCAAAATTTATGGAATTTATTATATGACTTATATCAATATTCTTATGGCTAATTGGCATATGTTTTTAAGTGTTATTTTCAGATTTATCTAGTCATCAAATGATGACAAATTTTATCCAATCAATGAGTGCCAAGTAAGCAAATCTATAATGATCATCCAATGAGGAGTTGCCGAGTAAGCAAATGAATGTCACAATGATGCAAGATATTCTTCCAAGGACTTAGAAGATAATTTCCAAGGAGAAGAAAGAGGCAAAAGGGGGCATTCCATTGTTGATAAAAAGGAAAGAGGAGAGCAAACAAAAACACAAGACAAGTCTTACAATTTCCAAGAGCAAAAAACGTTGCCTACCTCTTCTCTACACTTTCTTTCTTTCTTCTCTCTTAAAGCCTATTGTATTCATATTCATACATCTTGAATAGGCTTCATAGAAACCACCATACATGCTGTAATGTTGCCAAAAGATTGATCAAGGTGTGATCATCTTGCATCCGCTTGGTGGTGGTGTTCGTGATCGTTGTAATTATTTACAAGGTTTGTAAAGGGTTGGAGTTGGTGTTTAACTCCATCAACCCTGTGGGGCAAGGTGTTGTTTGTTGTTTTTTGATTAGTGATAACCGAGGAAGGTGTCCTCGAAGACTGGAGTAGGTTAATTTAACCGAACCAGTATAAAATTTCTTGTGTTCTTTACTTTTCAGCACTTACTTTCAGTTTCTAACACAGTGCATCATTTCATCACGTTCTTAAAAATAGTAAACAAACTTCAAAAATCACAAACCTTCCCAAAAACATGCCCACACATTTTAAGGTTCATTTGGCGCAAGTTTCAACCCTTTTGGACAAGTATAAGTTATCCAAACGTCAAAAGTTCTGAGACTAGTACAGTATGGTTTTTAGGCTTGCAAAGATTGAGACTTTGAACGTATTTGACTAACTTCCTAAAAGAATTTTTCAAAACTGTTTCAACCCAATTAAATACACATAATAAGGGGTTTGACATTAAATTTTCAGAGCATTTGGAGTCACGGTTTAATCGGAATTAATTTTTCAAATCAGACTACCGTTTCTGGAAGATTTGTGCAATTTGACCTCCAACGATTTTCAAAGGGGTTAAAGGATTAATTTTAATCTGAAATTTTTAGGAGATACTTAGAACATCTGAGACTAAGATCTCTCTAAATTTCAGAATTTTTGAAGACCTGTAACCTAGTTTTCAAAACGTTTCAAAACAGGTCCTTAAAACAGAAGCTGTTTTCGGAAGTTGGGTTTTTGGTTTAAAACAATTTTAAAAACCAAATTTTCTGCACCCACTATTCAATCCCGCTTCTAATGGTGCCTTGCAGGTCCTACACACTGTTCCCGATACTAAGGCTCGGGAGCGAGCGCTACAGGTTTTGCAGGAGATCTCACTGATAAGTTCTGTGCTTGAAACTGTTGGGCTCTTTGTTGGGGAATAGCCTTGATGAGCTGTTGTTGCTGCTGATGATAATGTTGAACATGCAGTAGTCTCTGTTGATGCAAAAGTTGTGCTGCAGCAACAACTTGAGGGGAATGCCTGGACACATGGAGGATTTGCTGTTGCTGCTGCTATTGATGTTGCTGATGCAAGAACATAGACGAGTCTGAAATTTGGGGTTCCATCTTAACTGGTGCAAGACTTCTCATACTTGGTATTTCTTGGGGTTCCGTCTTAACAATACCAGGACTGCGGAGAGCATGTACATGTTGTGGTGGTTGATCATTTGCCACCTGCGGTTCCAGCTTGACTGGTCCAACAACCCTTAGTCCTGATCGCCTCAATTGTAGTTGCTGCTGCCGTTGCTGATTATGTTGCAAACCTTGAGGATCAATCTGAGAGTTTCTCTGAGAATCTGCCAATATGTGATTCACAGAAGAATTTGAAAATTGTTGCCCTTGACCAGTAACTGAGGCATTTGCAATTGACGATGTCGCATATGAAGAGGCATGAGCACTATAACCCATCCTATTTCCAACTGAAGAGAGTGGATCAGACTCAGCTCCATTATCCATGAGTAGCCGTTGAGTACCCCCAAATCCAGAAATCCCAGGACTAGTTCCAGCATTTGCCAATGACTGCTGCATTAAAAAGGAAATATTTGGCATGTTCCCCAACATACTCGTATTGCGCAATTGATTTGTAGGGGACGCCATGGACGAGAATGAACCCTGTGAAGGCATTGCATCTCCCGAACCACCCAATAAACCAAAACTTGACCGCAACAATGACGAAGTCGGCACACGTCGAGAACCACCAAATGGAGAAGGAGGCCCTGGTGGTACCATATTCCAACAAACAAGAATAAGATACACACGGACACAAGACTAACAAATTCACTTCCAACTAAATGGCCACAACCGGCAATCCAATGCAAAACAAATTTGCAGCTCTAACCAGAAAAAGAACATAGAAAAAATATCTCAACATTACATTAAAGACATCCCAATTAGAAACAAGTACCAGTAAGTCTCAGTAATCAATCTAGTATGTCAAATATTCTGATCTTTTGTACCAAAAACACGCAACAACCTTGTATGCACAACACCTTGCTGCGCTAATCGAACACAGGATAAAAGTCCCAAAAATCCAAATTAAAATACAGTAGCCAACAAATTGGAAAGCAAACATTCTAAACTCAGCGTCCCCTCTTGGGAAGCAGCAGTCTTTCTCAGCCTTGGCACCAATTTCTGCAAAACGATAAGAAACTACTAATTTTTCAACTCTGATATTACACACTAATTCCGACCAATCAAGAAAACTCGTTCAGACCAACAATTTCCCAACAGAGAGAGATTATTTTCATGTATATTCATGTAAATAAACCTCACCATGCCCCCGATCGACTTTGTGACTAACTAACCCAAAAGATTTTACTGGAAAGAAATCAAACTAAAGAAATATCCAAAGTTGAAAGTTGAAATTTTTATGTCCGAAAAAAAAGAGGAAAAATAAATAAAACAGAAATAGTAATAATAACAAGAATAATAAATAAAAAAATAATAAATGTGAATGTGTGTGCCCTGTGTGAGAGGATAGAGAAGGGGAGGGGATAAGATTTTGGTTATTTAAATATATCTTCAATTAATTTTCTAAGATTCAAAGTTATCCTAAATTAAAAAAAAATCTATCATCTAACCAAAATAAAACTCCCCAACCCCATCTTTCCCTTGCAAACCAGCGGCACCTTCGGAGAAAAAGAAAACAAAAAGAAACGACAGGAGTAAAGGGCCAAGAACAGAAGAAAAAAAAGTGAGGGAGAGGAGAAGGAGGCTAGCAAGATCACTTCCATCCAACCTTAATTCATCCACTCTTTTTTTGTGTTTAGCATCAATCGAGGTAGGTGCCTCTTCCTCCCTCAAACGGGTATAATCCATGCATGCTTTGATGGTATATTTATGTGATTTGTTGTTTTTAATTTGTTTAATATATTAATTTTGCATATGTTTTATATGGCAAATCATGAGATGATTTGTTTATGGCTGATACATGCATGTATGTGTATGGATTTGGTGGTAGGATTGGATTAGATTAAAAATACCCTCAAATTAATCCAAAAGATTAGAATTTTCATACTTGGAGTTGTTTAAAATTGCGTTTTGGCCTTAGAATAGGTTCATCTAGCCCGGAATAGGTTGGGATTGGGTTAGAAGTCGCAAAATAGGTCTGAGGTGCGCGTTTCAGGGAGTGGTGCGTGGGACCCACGCGCGGCCCCTGACGGCGTGTCTGGACACGTGATGATGTGTCCATTTCCAAAAGATGCGTCTCGTTATAACAAGTCCAATGCAACTGGTTTAAGGTCAATTGGAGAAAACGAAGATTTTATTGAGGTTTGAAGAAAATACAATTTAATAATAAAAAAGAAAAAATAATAAAAAGAAATCCAGGTCAGCAGGCCGGTTGACCCGGCTAACCCGGTTAGCATGGGTGTTGGTCTGGCCATTAATGAGTCGAGCCGAAGATTTTAGAAAAAAAGAAGAAAAAGCCTATTCGACTGGCCAGGCTGCCGGACTGGACTGGACCATGGCAGCAGCCGGCCCAAACCGAAAATTTAAAAAAAATCTGGAAATTAATTTCTGAAATGAATAAAAAAAAATAATTAATTAAAATTAGTTTAAAATTCTAGAAAAATATATTTAATTATCAAAAAATTCTAAATAAATTTCAGAAAATATAAAAGGTTAAAATTAAATAATTTTTACTTAATTTCAGAATTTTGGTAAATGTAAGTAATTAAAAATAATTAGTAATAAATAGAATTAAATTAAGCAAAATTAGTAGAAAATTCTAGAAAATTAATACAAGCTAAGAAAAAATAAGGGTAATGATAAATGACGACTTTTCAATATTTGAAAATTTTACGAAACCAAATATTAAGTGCCGGAGATGGTGAGCATAGGCGTACGAGCCCTATGCGACTTTGTTGTTGCATTCATGGCACATGCATTTACATTTGGAGTGGGTTGAGATGTACAGGTCTTAGATGCTCGAGTGGAGTGGATCATGGTGTATGGGCCATGGGTACTCGGTCATGGTGGATCATGGTGTACGTGCCATGGGCATCGGTTAAGGTGGATCGTAGTGTACGAGCCACGGACATGGGTCATGGTGGATTGTAGTGTATAGGTTACAGGCATCCAGCTAATCCCGGGATCATGCATTGCATATAGGTCTAGGGACATATTATGTGACATGATTTTGTTGCGTGTGACACGTGGATGGAGCATGCATCACGTAGTTGTGCATTTTTATGTGGAGTGCTTTACTTACCGCATATACTTTTTTTATGCATGTTATATCATGTTTATATGCTATGTGGTTATATCATTTCGGTATGTGTTTTGTATTGGTTTGAGGCAGGCATCTATTGGGTGATTTTCTATCACTGACCCCTACTTCACAGGTGAGCCGGATAAGGACTACGAGCATATCTTTGTTGAGGATGGGACGGACATAGCAGAGTGAACTGGTTGATAGCTGCATCTCGGATATGAGGGGACTTTGCAGCCGACTGTTCTTATTTATCTTTTGGGGATTTTTACCGACTTTTTTATTATTTTTATTATCGGAATTTTTATTCGGTAATGTAATGATGATTATTTGAGTTTAATTTAAGTTACAAATTTTATATTTCTGCGAGAAAAATTTCTACGTCTTTTCTGACATGTAAGAGATTGATTCGACGCCTTGTATTCTCCTTAGCGAGATACGACGGGTGCACTGTTTCCGATGTTAGGGCTCGGGAGCGGGGCGCTACAGGTGGTAGCAGAGCCGAGGCTTCAGATCCGCCTCGGAAACGCAGGATTAACTAGATCACTAGACATAACATATGATTTTTGCGAAATGACAATTTTTGCCCCCAATAAACAAAGTAGACTTAAGAGATGATTTTAGACTTAAGTTATGATCGGGTTGTGGGAGGGTGTGCCGATGGTGAGCTTTCCTTGTTTAATTACCGTTTTATACGCGTCCAATCCTTCAACTTACTCTTGATTAATCTATATTCGTCTCATGAACTCAAATTCGGGATAATACCTCCATGACGGGAGCCGCCAGTTGGAAACGGAGGACACGATGACGATAATCAACAGGCTCAGTGGACATTTCTCATGTCCTTGCAGATACCCTGGCCAAGCTGACTACATTGGTGGCCCAGCAGCAGATACAGATGGCTCACCTACAGCGCAGCAGCAGCAGCCACCACCAGCACCACCACCCCATGGGGTTTTGATTTTTCTACCGGAAGATACAGAACTGTGGGATACCTATGTTCAGGGGTACCGACCAGAGGAGGCAGAGATCTGGCTCAAGAATGTGTCTGAGCAGTTGAGGTTGATGCAGGTTCTGGATGGCCTGAAGGTTGATGTGGTTGTACCATTCTTAAAGGGTGATGCCGAGCAATGGTGGTAGGGCGTAGCACGCAGACTAACTCCACCGCCGACATGGACTTGGTTCAGGAAGGAGTACCAGACGCACTATGTTCCTGAAAGTGTCATTCAGAGGTGGGTGATGGAGTTTCAGCTTCTGACATAGGGGTCCATGAGTAGGGACCAGTATTTTGAGAGGTTCCGTGCACATGTGAGATACATGCCTGCCATCATGGATAACGAGAAAGAGAAGATGCTGTAGTTCAAGACCGGCTTGAGCTCTCGCATTCAGTCATTGGTCATCTGCACCCGGCCTACCACTTTTGAAGAGTTGTTGGGGGTGTGTCTTGAAGTCGAGGTTGATCTCGAGAGCGTTGCAGCAGGTCGACAGGGCTAAGAGCCGCGAGAGGAGTTCCGCCCTGGGAGTTCAGGGAGATGGCTGAAGATTCTGTGCCGCCATCTGACCGAGCAATCTTTCAGACCACCACTGTAGGGACATGGATCAGCGTCTCGACCATTTATGATTGAGGGTCCCGCAGCGACGGCGGCACAGCCACTCAAGGCAGTTGGACCGCCACCCCTAGTATGTACACAGTGTGGGCGTTCGCACATAGGTCAGTGTTGGAGAACTCAAAAGGTTTGCTGCAACTGTGGCAAACAGGGACATTATGCTAGAGAGTGCCCTACACCAGCACAAGCCCCTCCACCACAGGGTCAGAAGTAGTAGAAAGCAACGGGAGGACATTCCGGTGGTACGAGAATTTAAGGATGTCTTCCCTAATGAGCTACCAGGTTCACCCCATCAGCAAAGCAAAAAGCAGAGTTCGAGATTGATCTTCTATCCGGAGCCGAACCAATCTCGAAGGCCATACAGGATGGCACCAGCAGAGTTAAAGGAGCTCAAGGAACAGTTGCAGGAGTTGCTGGACCAGAAGCTCATCAGACCTAATGTTTCGCCCTGGGGGCACCGGTACTATTTGCGAAGAAGAAGGTTGGTATGAGGCTATACATCGACTATCGTGAGCTTAATAAGATCACGATACAGAATAAATATCCACTACAAGGATCGACGATTTATTTGATCAGTTGAAGGGTGCCAAAGTGTTCTCGAAGATTGACCTCCGTTCAGGCTGCTATCAGTTGAGGATTAGGGCGGAGGATATAACAAAGACGACGTTCCGCATTGATACGGGCACTGCGAGAGTTTCTTGTAATGCCCTTTGGACTGACAAATGCACTGCAACCTTTCTGGATTTGATGAACACAGTATTCAGGGAGCAGTTGGATCATTTCGTAGTAGTGTTCATCGAGACATCTTGGTGTATTCACCTGATGAGGAGACGTATATTGAACACTTGCGGAAGGTATTGGAGACTCTCAGGAAGAAAAGCTGTATGCAAAGTTCAGCGAGTGCGAGTTCTGGTTAGAAAGTATGACTTTCTTAGGCCACGTGATTTCTGAGGAGTGCATTTCGTTGACCTAAGAAGATAGAGGCGATTACGGAAATAATTATAAGAAAAATATAAATAAATACCAGAAAATTATAAATAAATTCCATAAATTACAAAATGATAAAACTAAATTATTTTCATTAAATTTCAGTATTTATGATAATTTATTTAATTTGAATAATTAGATAATAAATAGAAATAAATAGGAAAAAAAGAGGAAAAATATAGAAAATGCACGATAGACGTATACGAACCGTGGAAAAGTGGATTTGGTGCCAAACAATGTGGAGTTCATATGCAAGCGAATAAACGAACCTAGATTGAGTGTCGGAGGATGTTGAGGATGGGCCAGGGGCCTCAGGCGATTGTGTTTTTTGCATTCATGGCACGTGCATTGCATTGATGGCGGGTCGTGACGTAGGGTCACGGCGCTCAGGATGGTGTACGGTGGCAGGGCCACGACACTTAGGATGGTGTGCGATGGCGCGGCCACGCCAATCAGTATGGTGACTGGGGGTGTACGACCTGCAGCCACTCAATAGAACCCGGGTTCATGCATTGCACGGTATGGATATTGGCATTCTGTGTAACATGACTTTGTTGCGTGTGACATGCATATTGGGACATGCATCACGTTGTTGCGCATACTTTACTTGGAGTGCTTTACCTTTCCATATTCTTTCATATGCTTATGTGGTATCTTGTTTATGTGCTGTGCCATATCATCATGGATGCTTGTCTTGCACTGCTTGGAGGCAGGTGTCTACTGAGTGATTTCCCCGTCACTCACCCCTACTTCCCCCCCTCCCACCAGGTGAGCAGGAAGAGACTTATGACTACGTCTTTGTTGAGGACGGGGCCGATGCGGTAGGGTGGACAGACTGATGGTCGCGCCTAGGATATAAGAAGACCCTACGACCGTTTGTCTTTATTTTATCGGGATCTCATCGGGCATTACCTTGTTTAGGTTTTCAGACTTACGTTATTGTCAGGTTTTGGTTCAATATGATTAAGGAATTTTATATGTCAAGAAAACGTTATGTTATTGTATTTCATTTCCGCACGAAAAATTTCTACGTCTTTTCGGACATGTTAGAAATTGATTCGACGCTTTGTATTCTCCTTAGTGAGATACGGCGGGCGTACTATTCCCGATGCTAGTGTTTGGGAGCGGGGCACTGCAGTCATCCTCCTTCTGCGCCTCTTTAATCCGCTTAATCAAAGATGGTGTAATAACCAAGGCTGCCAGAACATCAGCAGTGGAATCAACAATGTCAAGATCAAACTCTGCCATCTCTTTCTCCAGTGACGTCCGTCTGTCATGATTAGACTTTCTACTCAAGACATCTGCAACTCGGTTTGCCTTCCCCCAGATGATAACTAATGGTCAGGTCATAGTCTTTCAGTAGCTCAAGTCATCTCCTCTGACGCATATTCGACTCTTTCTGTGTGAATAAATACTTCAAGCTCTTATGATCTGTGAAGAATTCGCACTTTACATCGTATAGATAATGGTGCCAAATCTTTAAAGAAAACATCACCGCTGCCAGCTCCAGATTATGAGTCGGGTAATTTTGTTCATATTGCTTCAACTGCCTCGAAGCATATACATTAACCCTATCTCTCTCCATTAACACGCACCTTAACCCATTCTTTGAGGCATCGCTGTAGATGACAAACCCTTCTGTGTCAGAGGGCTGTGTCAATACTTGTGCAGTCGTCAACCTCAGCAAAACTTTTCTCACACTCGGAGGTCCATAGAAATTTGGTCTTTTTCTGAGTCAGTATACTCAGAGGTGCTGCGGTACTCGAAAATCCCTCCACGAATTTGCGATAATAACCGACAAGGCCAAGAAAACTGCATACCTCAGTGACATTAGTAGGTCTCATATGGTAATTGGGCTGGTCCTGCAGCAGCTGCAGACCGCGGCCCATTAAGGACTGGCCTGGTCTGCGCGCTGGTAGACCTGCCCCAATACACATTTAAGTTTTTTTAAGCATATAACCCTAGCCGCCGCCACCCTGAGCACGTGTATGCCCACGCGCGGCTCCTTCCGGTGGCGCGTGAGGCGCTCCGGCCGCCTCCGACGTCTGTTTTTCGACCCCGATCTATATTTTCGCCTATTTCCAGTCTAGTGAACCTATTCTAAGGGCAAAACAAGATGTAAACCTCTAATCTTGCTAGCAGTTTTATTATTTGATTATCAAATTTTTCCCTAAAATCAAATTCTATTATTTTGATTATCAAATTTTTCCCTAACACCAAATCAATTCACACAATGCGGTTCAACCAATTTCACAGATTCAAACTTCATGTTTTCACAGATTTAACAACATGCTATGAAATCAACAATTAAAACAACAAAACACATAGGATATCACCAAAACATGCTTGAATTTGTACCAATTGGAGGGGAAAAAGGCAACCTACCAATTTGCAGACGCTTTACACTATTATCCGGAGTCTCTATGGTTTTGGCTTGCTTCCTTCTACCCTCTTCTTCGTTTTCTCTCTCTCTTCTCTCTTCCCTCTTTTCTTCCTTCTGCTTCCTGGCCGCTTCTCCCTTGCGCTTCAAATTTTTTTGTTCCATATCTTGGAATGCGCAGCCCCCTCCCCTTTTCAATTTGAAACTGGCGAGATTGGGGGGCCAATAACTGCCCCCCCTCAAATCACGTTCTCCCTTTTTTTATTTATTATATTTTTAAATTCTTTACCCATTACTTATCCACTCCTTTATGATATTCCTTAATATTTATTTTATTATTATTTTTTTCTTTAACTCCTAATCCCACGGCACCCATTTTTAAACCTTAATATATTTATTTATTTATTATTTCTTTGTGCACATCTTTTATTATACCATATATATATATATACACACACACACACACATATACACATATATATACATACATATATACACATATATATTTAACAACAATACTTAATTATGGAACCACTTGGGCATAAACGATTTCCTATAGTTACTCCATTTAAAAAGGGTCGTTACACCCAACTGCTACTCTAATTTAACTTGACGTGTAGTGGCTAGTTCAAAATTTTTCAGGATGTAACAGTGATGCTTAGGGATACCCGAGAGAGAATGTTGACCAGTCTGATTGAGGGCTTCCAGATCCATGATGATGGCATTATCTGGTACCAAGGAAGGTTGTGTGTGCCTGATAATGAGGACCTGAGGAAGGATCTATTGAAGGAGGCACACAACTCGAAATTATCGATTCATCTAGGCACGACGAAGATGTATAATGACTGGAAGAAGCACTACTGGCAGAGTGGTATAAAGAGACACGTCACCGAGTTCATTGAGAGGTGCCTTATCTGTCAGCGGGTTAAGGCAGAGCATCAGAGACCGAGAGGTTTGATGTTGCCGTTGGAGATACCGGAGTGGAAGTGGGAGCATGTGACGATGGATTTTGTAGTGGGACTCCCTAAGACAAGAAACGACAACGACATGATCTGGGTGATTGTTGACCGATTGACGAAGTCTGCTCACTTTTCACCTATGCCGAGTGATGTGACATTGGAGAGATTGGTGACGATGTAGATTGATGATATTGTCAGTCTTCATGGGGTTCCAGTAAGTATAGTCTTAGATCGCGATGTGAGATTCACTTCCCGATTCTGGTCAGCATGTTAGAGAAGGTTGGGGACGGAGCTACGGTTGAGCACTGCCTTTCATCCGCAGATGGCTTGTCTGAGAGGACCATTCAGACTTTGGAGGACATATTGAGAGCGTGTGCGTTGTACTTCAAGGGGAACTGGGATAGTATGATCAAGTTAATTGAGTTCTCCTACAACAATAGTTACCATAGTGCCATCGGCATCGCACCTTTTGAGGTGCTCTATGGACATAAGCGCAGGTCCCCTGATCATCGGGACGAGGTTGGCGAGCATACTATTACCGGTCCTAAGTTGGTGGAACAGACTAAAAAAAAAGTGAAGTTGATACATGATAGACTCAAGGTTGCTCAAGACAGAAGGAAGAGTTTGACAGATTTAAAGAGACGTCCTCCAAAGTTTGTTGTGGGCAAGAAGGTTCACTTGAGGGTGTCACCTATATAGGAGGTTACACGATTTGGTTTAAAGTGTAAGATGAGGCCTCGCTACATTGGTCCATATGAGGTACCCTAGAGGGTCAGTACATTGGCCTACCGATTAGCGTTACCCCATGCCTTGTCCCAGGTACACAGCATATTTCACGTTTCTCAACTGAGGAGATATATTCCGGATCCGAGTCCTGTTCTAGATGCGCCTCCATTGAGGATTCGACCGGACATGACATATGAGGAGACTCCTATAAGGATCGTGGATCACAGGGACCAAGTATCAAGACACCATGTAATCCCCTATGTTAAAGTTCAATGGACCAATCATACGGAGCGGAAGGCAACTTAGGAGCTCGAGGAACAGATACGAGAGAGATACCCGCAGCTCTTCGATTAAGGTACGTCAAGTTTCAAAGACGAAACTTCTTGTAAGGTGAGTAGAATGTTATGTCCGAAAAAAAGAAAAAATAAATAAAACAGAAATAATAATAATAAAAAGAATAATAAATAAAAATAAAATAATAAATGTGAATGTGTGCCGTGTGTGAGAGGATAGAGAGGGGGAGGGGATAAGATTTTGGTTTTTAAATATATCTTCAATTAATTTCCTAAGATTCTAAGTTATCCTAAATTACCAAAAATATCTCCCCTAACAAAAATAAAACTCCGCAACCCCCATCTTTCCCTTGCAAACCAGCGGCACCTTGGGAGAAAAAAAAGAAAAAGAAACGACAGGAGTAGGAGGGCCAAGACGAGAAGAAAAAAAAGTGAGGGAGAGGATAAGGAGGCTAGCAAGATCACTTCCATCCAACCTTAATTCATCCACTCTTTTTTTGTGTTTAGCATCAATCGAGGTAGGTGCCTCTTCCTCCCTCAAACGGGTATAATCCATGCATGCTTTGATGGTATTTATGTGATTCGTTGTTTTTATTTGTTGAAGAGATTAATTTTGTATATGGCAAAGCATGAGATGATTCGTTTATGGCTGATACGTACGTGTATGTGTATGGATTTGGTGGTAGAATTGGACTAGATTAAAAATACTCTCAAATTAATCCAAAAGATTAGAATTTCTATACTTGGAGTTGTTTAAAATTGTAGCGCCCCGGCCCGATACCGTCATCGGAACCAGTGCACCCGCCGTAGTCTACTATGAGAACTACGAAGCGTCAAGCAGATCAAGTGTACATCATTCACGACGTAAGATAATTCAGCGGAAACGTCATCAAATTTAAAACTTTATCCTCATTAATACAACCAGAAGGTACAACGGAACTAAAAGGTGTTTGTTCATCTAGCCAACATAAGTTTTAGAACAACATAATAACAATGAGTTTCCAAACTTAAAGAAAGTAGTCCAGCATCTATCTATTCCCATGTTCATCATCCCATTGAGCCCACTCGCCGTCGTCTTCGATAAATATCAACTCATATTCAGGCTCACCTGAAAAGGAATAGAGTAACTGTTCTTAGCGACATTATCGCCAGCAAGTAACCCGTCTATACACCTTACGGAATCACACACGACGAGTCATCAGTGTACAAAACATTGCCCAAAAATAAGGTGCTCGGGTTAACAAATAGCATCATAATAAGAATTCCTCAAAACAGATAAAGCACATATATGTACACAGGTACGAGAACCAACATGTATTAAAACAATGTATCACATATGCAAGTCATACACTAGCCACGTTTCTTGCATGTCAAGTCTTATGCTTCGTGTATCATGATGCATGTACATCTTTAAAATCACACACACACCCATGCATATGTCTTCTTTCATAAACATGTCATGCATGTCATTTCACAAAACATTTCATCACTTTACATATTATATTCTTCGCGTAGCAGAACTTTATACCCTGTGGGTGATCAGTCCACAGCAAACATAACTTTATACCCCGTGCTGAAAGGTCCACGGCCCCATAACATATAACTTATACCCCGTGCTGAAAGGTCCACGGCCCCATTACATATATCATATATCCGTGCTGAAAGGTCCACGGCCCCATTACATATATCATGTATCCGTGCTGAAAGGTCCACGGCCCCATAAAATAACTTTATTTTCCGTGCTGATAGGTCCACGACCCCATAAAATAACTTTATTTTCCGTGCTGATTGGTCCACGGGCCCATAAAATAACTTTATTTTCCGTGCTGATAGGTCCACGGCCCCATAAAATACTTTATACCCTGCTGTTGATTCACAGATCACGCTTTTATACCCTGCTTTCGCAGGCGTGACTTTTATACCCTGCGATCAACCAGCAGCCATCTTGTCTTTCGAAAACTTCAAACTTTTCTTGTAAACACATGTTCTTTCGCAAAGCAATTCTCAAATCAAATGCAAGTGCCCATGTCATGATGCAGAATGCTCATGTAACATCATATCAAACGTGTAAATATGCACACACACTTTACATATCAAGTACAAAGTCCTGAACCTCTATCACATCCTGCTCGTATCGTTTCATGTCCCTTCGTATTACGAAATCATCTCAAGTTCACACTTAACCATGCTCGTTATTGCTAACTCACTTTGGATTCATACATAACTTTACTCATTCACAGTTAACGTTTACAACTCAAATACACCTCATTCATACAACTTCATGCCCTTTCGTATCACGAATTCACTTCGAATTCATACTTAACCCTACTCATTCACACTTAATGTTTACAACTCTAGCACACTTTCAAAACACTTTGTAATTTATGAGCAATGGAAGATAATAAAGGTATCTCACACACACATCTTACATATCAAGTATACGGTCTTGCACCTCAAACACTCCATGTTCGTACCTTTCCAAGTCCATCCGTCTTACTAAATCACTCAGGGTTCAATCTTATTCCTACTTGATCAAACTTACCATCTACACCTCAATTATACCTCCAATCCCCTTGCATTTTATGTTCAAAAGAACTGTATAAAGTTACTACACATACATAGGGCGCCTAAAGTGTCAAAAAGACTTCTAGTATACTTGGAACGCCACATGAGGCGCCTAAAGTGACATAGAGCGCCTATACTAGGCGTTCGAAGTGTTCGTGGATGTTTCGTAGACATTGAACGCCTACATGAAGCACCTAATGTGACATAGACGCTTTATGTAGGTGTTCGAAGTGTTCGGGGATGATTCAGGACGCATTGAACGCTACATTAGGCGCCTAATGTGACATAGAGCGCCTAATGTAGGCGTTCGAAGTGTTCTGACGGTTCTAAATTGCAGTTTTTCTGTACGGGAAAGCTTCAGGACACATTGAACGCTACATTAGGCGCCTAATGTGACATAGAGCGCCTAATGTAGGCGTTCGAAGTGTTCTGACGATGCCAAACTGCAGTTTTTCTGCAGTAACTTCCTCTCCAACACCCTCCTTCTTCAACCCTTTCATTTTCAACACTTAAAGATCCATCTTAACATCTAGATTCATCTTACTTAACACACATCTAAACATGAATTGATGCCTAGCCATGCCTAACAATATCCACTCTAGCCTTCAATCATTCACAACCTTCAAAAGATCTCATCAACTTTCCCCACACAACAAGACTACAGCAATGTCATCACTCATCTCTCAATTTCCTGCACTTACTCTCAACATCTAAGTGTAGACAATCAACATAAGAGTAGAGCAAGACAATAAGCACGTCAAAATATACACTTTTATGGGCATGCTTGACAACAACGAAGCACCACACAACTATTTTCATAAATATGGCCCAAAGAACAAGACTTTACACAATTAGCAACAAGACTTACGTATATCAAAGCATTTAAGATAGACAAGACAAGAATACTAATGTGTGATTCATGTTTTCTCTTTGTAAGAACATAGGGCCTTAAGTATCAAAATTTACGTAAAGCGTATAGAAAGATTACTTGCCTTTGTTTCTAGTTGGCTTACGGATTTACTGCAGAATTTCGGTAAAGATTGCACTTAGATTGGCCTTCTTTCTTCCCTTTTTCCTTCTTCTCTTCTTCTTCTTCTCTCCTCTCCTTTCTCCTTCTCTTTTCACCTGCGGTTTCTCTCCCCTTTTGGCACTGTTTAACCGTCCCCAATTAGGTGAATGGGGAGTTATACCAAAGTGTGGTGTAACTCCCCTTTCTTTAGTAGGGGCTTTTTATGTAATTACCCTTAATTACCTCTAATTCTACTTCTAACCCCTTTTCTTATTTTTTCCTATATTTTAAGTAACTAACTAACACATCCTACATCATTACTTAAATTGTATTTAAGGTTGACCTAACGTGTTGAAAGTCGTGCTTAAAAGTCACGGGGTGTAACATTCCACCTCCTTACAAAAAGTTTCGTCCTCGAAACTTACGTACCTTAGCTGAAGAGTTGAGGATACTTCTCCCGCATTTGTTCTTCGAGTGCCCAAGTGTCTTCACGTTCCGTGTGGTTGCTCCATTGGACCTTTACATAAGAGATCACCCATTTCCTCAACACTTGGTCCTTTCGTTCTACGATCCTCACAGGTATCTCTTCATATATAACCTCACTATTGAGTTCCAAAGATTGTGCTTCGAGCACACTGATCGGATCCGTCTCATACTTCCTAAACTGAGATATATAAAATACCTTTTGGACTTGCACTAATACTGGGGGTAACTCCAACTCCTATACCAAAACTCCCACCTTCTCAAATATCTCATACGGAGCAATAGAACGGGACTTAAATTGCGCTTCACTCCAATATCATAGTACCTTTGTTTTAGGTGATATTCTCAATTAAACCTTTCCACCTACATTAACTCCTAAGGTCGTCGTTTAGAACCCGTCTAACTTTTGTTGCGGTCCTGAGCCGACTTGAGTCTCTCTCGAGTGATTCTCGCACTTCCTAATGTCCTCTCGAGTCATTCATGTTTGGTGATGGTCCTCCCACCGAATTCATCCCCAATAGAATGAGGAGCTACACTTCCTTCCATACAAAGCTTCAAAAGGAGCCATATCAATTGCATTGTGGTGACTGTTATTATGATAGAGCTCCATTAAATTCACCATTACATCCCCAACTCCTTTTGAAATCCAGGACACCAACTTTTAACATGTCTTTTAGGGTATACGTAGTCCGTTCAGACTGTCCATGTCTGAGGGTGATAGGATGTACTCATCCTTAACGCCTTACCCAGGGCCCTCTAGAATACTATCCAGAGCTTGGAAGTGAACCGTTGGTCTCGGTCAGACAGTATACTTATTGGAACACCATGTAGGCTGACAATGTTGTCCATATCTAAATTTACCAGCTTCTGAGAGATACTTCCTTCGAGACCGATAGAAAATGTGCAGGTTGGTCGATCGATCCACAATCACCAAAATCACGTTATATCCACTTCTTGTTTTCGGTAATCATCCACAAAGTCCATAGTAATAAGTTCCTATCTCTACCCTGGAAGCTCAAACGACATCACTAATCCACCAGGTTGCTGGTGTTCACAATCAACTTGCTGACACACCACATATCTCTCAATAAAGTCCACAATATGCCTCTTCATCTCACACCATCAATAATATTGTCAGAGATCCCTACACATTCTGGTGCTACCAGAATGTATCGATAACCTTGAGCTGCGAGCCCTTGCAAAATTTTCTTTCCTTAACACATCCAAATCAGGCATACACACATTTTTTTTTCTAAACATAAGATCCCATCCTCATTGGTTTGAAATCCATCAACCTAACTATACCTCAGTTTCCCAGCAATATCACCCACAGTCTTATTTTCTCTTTTGCTTCTTTCACCTAATTCATCAAACTTGAGATGATGGTCTATAATGCGAAAACATTAACCATAGAGTCAACCAAATTCAAGCCAAATTCTTCTATTTCTCTCTCAAGTGTTGAGTGTCGCGCATGGTTAGATTCTCTGCTTAATACATCTACCACTTTATTAACTTTTCCGGGATGGTAATTAATGGTCATGTCGTAGTCCTTTAGTTGTTCCCACAATCTTCGCTGCCTCATGTTTAGCTATCTCGAAGCATGCGCGATAACTCATTCGTGTTGTACCAAAACACAACCTACAAGTGAAGTATCAAACTAAACTTGATTTGGATGGAAAATCATAACCTATGTTACAGTTTACGTACCTAAGCCCCCTTTTTTTTGGCGCATCACTATAGGTCACAAACCCTTTAGTTCCAGAGGGTTGAGCCAATACTGGGGATGTGGTTAATCTCTTATTAAACTCCGTGAAGCTTTTCTCACATTCCGCCGTCTACTCAAGCTTGAACTTCTTTTGAGTACGACGACTGAGAGGCATAGCTACTGTCGAAAATCCCTCGACAAACCTCATGTAATTACTATCTAGACCCAAGAAACTCCGCACATCGATGACATCCATGGTCTAGACCAATCGGTGGTAACTTCAACTTTCTTTGATTCAACGGCAACGCCAAACCCCTTCAAAGATTACATCTTCCATCTCATGATTCTTTCCTGACACTTGCTTCAATCGATAGTAAGTGTTGTGTAAAATCATAATTTGTTCTTGGGTGCTTGGACATGGTACTGAGTTTCTAACTATTCCGTGAACCATAAAGGCGCTTAACGCATCTGTTTGCCATGAAAGAGTGGTTTACTCCGCTATTGCAAAGTACATTGGCCAATATCTTATTCACTAAAATTGTACCTCATACTCGTCGATAGCTTCTTAGTTATCCGCATCAGTCATAACATGGACGCGGTATTCGTTCTCGGCTGCTGAGTCGCCTCTTCCCGAGCATTCTTCCTCATCTCTGGAAATCTCTAATGAGACAACCCACCGGTCTGTGTTGGTAACATACCCTTGCCAACTTCCCACATTCCCATCATGACTCTTATTGCAATGCAGCAACTCTATTGCCTGTCACCAACTCCACTCTCCTCTTTTGATCTCTAACCTTTGTCAGAGTATCCTGCGTCGGCCATCTCCTGCCGCCACTCTGCGGAAATCACTGTCGACATGAGAGCACGTGTCCATCATGTCCTCTTTGGTTCTCCTCCCAGCACTTACAATTGCGGACTGGATTCTTGAGAACAAATCTCGCTCGAACTTCATCATCTCTAAGCGATTATCTTACATAATCGTAGGAGCGAATTAACCCAACGCATGGAAACATTCGGCATACTCCGACACTGTCATCCGACCCTATTTCAGCCTGTCGGACGCTCTTATCTTGTCTAAGCTTGCTATCTCGGGCACGTAATACTGCAGAGAGGCATATCGCAGAATTGTGTCCCAGAGACAATGGGGTCTAAAATTTAAATTATTATAGAAATTTAAATAATAAACGCGCTCGCACACACCCAACCCAGATCATACTTATACTCTAGGAAATCAGCACTTATAAATAAGGATCAACCTTAAGGGAGAATCATATCTTAGGTGTCTAAAGATCATGAACCTAAGTTTCCGAGATAGATCTGAAGCCTAGGCTCTGATACCACCTGTAGCGCCCCGGCCCGATACCGTCATCGGAACCAGTGCACCCGCCATAGTCTACTATGAGAACTACGAAGCGTCAAGCAGATCAAGTGTACATCATTCACGACGTAAGATAATTCAGCAGAAACGTCATCAAATTTAAAACTTTATCCTTATTAATACAACCAGAAGGTACAGCGGAACTAAAAGGTGTTTGTTCATCTAGCCAACATAAGTTTTAGAACAACATAATAACAATGAGTTTCCAAACTTAAAGAAAGTAGTCCAGCATCTATCTATTCCCATGTCCATCATCCCATTGAGCCCACTCACCATCGTCTTCGATAATATCAACTCATATTCAGGCTCACCTGAAAAGGAATAGTAACTGTTCTTAGCGACATTATCGCCAGCAAGTAACCCGTCTATACACCTTACGGAATCACACACGACGAGTCACCAGTGTACAAAACATTGCCCAAAAATAAGGTGCTCGGGTTAACAAATAGCATCATAATAAGAATTCCTCAAAACAGATAAAGCACATATATACACAGGTACGAGAACCAACATGTATTAAAACAATGTATCACATATGCAAGTCATACACTAGCCACGTTTCTTGCATGTCAAGTCTTATGCTTCGTGTATCATGATGCATGTACATCTTTAAAATCACACACCACCCATGCATATGTCTTCTTTCATAAACATGTCATGCATGTCATTTCACAAAACATTTCATCACTTTACATCATATTCTTCGCGTAGCAGAACTTTATACCCTGTGGGTGATCAGTCCACAGCAAACATAACTTTATACCCCGTGCTGAAAGGTCCACGGCCCCATAACATATAACTTTATACCCCGTGCTGAAAGGTCCACGGCCCCATTACATATATCATATATCCGTGCTGAAAGGTCCACGGCCCCATTACATATATCATGTATCCGTGCTGAAAGGTCCACGGCCCCATAAAATAACTTTATTTTCGGTGCTGATAGGTCCACGGCCCCATAAAATAACTTTATTTTCCGTGCTGATTGGTCCACGGCCCCATAAAATAACTTTATTTTCCGTGCTGATAGGTCCACGGCCCCATAAAATACTTTATACCCTGCTGTTGATTCACAGATCACGCTTTTATACCCTGCTTTCGCAGGCGTGACTTTTATACCCTGCGATCAACCAGCAACCATCTTGTCTTTCGAAAACTTCAAACTTTTCTTGTAAACACATGTTATTTCGCAAAGCAATTCTCAAATCAAATGCAAGTGCCCATGTCATGATGCAGAATGCTCATGTAACATCATATCAAACGTGTAAATATGCACACACACTTTACATATCAAGTACAAAGTCCTGAACCTCTATCACATCCTGCTCGTATCGTTTCATGTCCCTTCGTATTACGAAATCATCTCAAGTTCAAACTTAACCATGCTCGTTATTGCTAACTCACTTTGGATTCATACCTAACATTACTCATTCACACTTAACGTTTACAGCTCAAATACACCTCATTCATACAACTTCATGCCTTTTCGTATCACGAATTCACTTCGAATTCATACTTAACCCTACTCATTCACACTTAATGTTTACAACTCTAGCACACTTTCAAAACACTTTGTAATTTATGAGCAATGGAAGATAATAAAGGTATCTCACACACATCTTACATATCAAGTATACGGTCTTGCACCTCAAACACTCCATGTTCGTACCTTTCCAAGTCCATCCGTCTTACTAAATCACTCAGGGTTCAATCTTATTCCTACTTGATCAACTTACCATCTACAACACCTCAATTATACCTCCAATCCCCTTGCATTTTATGTTCAAAAGAAGTGTATAAGGTTACTAACATACATAGGGCGCCTAAAGGGTCAAAAAGGCTTCCAGTATACTTGGAACGCCACATGAGGCGCCTAAAGTGACATAGAGCGCCTATACTAGGCGTTCGAAGTGTTCGTGGATGTTCTGTAGACATTGAACGCCTACATGAAGTGCCTAATGTGACATAGAGCGCTTTATGTAGGTGTTCGAAGTGTTCGGGGATGATTCAGGACGCATTGAACGCTACATTAGCCGCTTAATGTGACATAGAGCGCCTAATGTAGGCGTTCGAATGTTCTGACGGTTCTAAATTGCAGTTTTTCTGTACGGGAAAGCTTCAGGACACATTGAACGCTACATTAGGCGCCTAATGTGACATAGAGCACCTAATGTAGGCGTTCGAAGTGTTCTGACGATGCCAAACTGCAGTTTTTCTGCAGTAACTTCCTCTCCAACACCCTCCTTCTTCAACCCTTTCATTTTCAACACTTAAAGATCCATCTTAACATCTAGATTCATCTTACTTAACACACATCTAAACATGAATTGATGCCTAGCCATGCCTAACAATATCCACTCTAGCCTTCAATCATTCACAACCTTCAAAAGATCTCATCAACTTTCCCCACACAACAAGACTACAGCAATGTCATCACATCTCTCAATTTCCTGCACTTACTCTCAACATCTAAGTGTAGACAATCAACAAAGAGTAGCGCAAGACAAGCACGTCAAAATATCACTTTTATGGGCATGCTTGACAACAACGAAGCACCACACAACTATTTTCATAAATATGGCCCAAAGAACAAGACTTTACACAATTAGCAACAAGACTTACGTATATCAAAGCATTTAAGATAGACAAGACAAGAATACTAATGTGTGATTCATGTTTTTCTTTGTAAGAACATAGGGCCTTAAGTATCAAAATTTACGTAAAGCGTATAGAAATTACTTGCCTTTGTTTCTAGTTGGCTTACGGATTACTGCAGAATTCGGTAAAGATTGCACTTAGATTGGCCTTCTTTCTTCCTTCTTTTCTTCTTCTCTCCTCTCTTTCTCTTCTTTTTCCTCTCTTTTTCTCCTTCTCTTTTCATCCACTGCGGTTTCTCTCCCTCCTCGCCTTTGGCACTGTTTAAAAAACCGTCCCCAATTAGTGAATGGGGAGTTATAACCAAGTGTGGTGTAACTCCCCTTTCTTTAGTAGGGGCTTTTTATGTAATTACCCTTAATTACCTGCCTAATTCTACTTCTAACCCCTTTTCTTATTTTTTTCCTATATTTCAAGTAACTAACTAACACATCCTACATCATTACTTTAAATTGTATTTAGGTTGACCGAACGGTGAAAGTCGTGCTTAAAAGTCACGGGGTTGTAACAAAAATTGCGTTTTGGCATTAAATAGGTTCATCTACATCTAGCCCGGAATAGGTTTGGGATTGTGGTTAGAAGTCGACAAATAGGTCTGAGGTGCGCGTTTCAGGGAGTGGTGCGTGGGACCCACGTGCGGCCCCTAATGGTGCATCCAATACGTGATGACGTGTCCACTTTCAAAAGATACGACTCGTTAATCATACCTAATCACACCTTATATAGTACATAAGAAACGTAATCAATAATCCTAATCAAATCATATCAAATCAACTATACTAAGAAACTGAAGGATGAAATCACAACTAAATATATAAAAACTGATGAGCGACGATTCAATAGGAAAAAAATACTATACTACCCTTATCATATTCACATTCTCTTCCGTTCTGTTTATGTTATTAGTTACTCTTTCATCCTTACATTATCACAATACGTACATATAGTTTATTAGCACATGTTATATCGTTTTTTTTTTCAATTCATTTCACTCAATGCATTCTTTTTATCCTTTGTGTTATAAAGTTAAGTCACACATTATGGAAAATATGGAAGACACAGAAGTAGACAAGAAAAGAAGAGGAGTTTCTTCACTAGTCAAAGTTATCTTTATACAATGAGGGGTTGTCCTATATATAGGACTTGGGGGTAGAGATATTAAATAAGTTAGTGCCTTTTGTGGTTCCCAATATATAGAACATTACAAGGTGACATTGGACATGCAAAGGTTACATTGGACATCCACCTTTACATTTTTCATAACCCTCCCCCTTGGATGCTCACAATTTTATAGAATATGCCTCGTTAAAACACTTGCCAAGAAAACCCAGTGGGATAAAAACTTGGTTGAAGGAAAAAGAGTACATATTCATAATAATTGGTAATGTGATACAACTGCCTTCGTTAAAACTTTGCCAAGAAAAATCCTGTGGTAAAAACTTGGACGAAGGAAAAAGAGTACAGTGGTGTGGTAATCACCTCCCCCTGACTGTGCAAGATATTTGAGTCAACGCATTCCAATGTTGTAGACCATCTCTAATAATAGTCTTGGTATGCTCTAGTATAGAGCCGACAACCTCGGACTTGATTGTAATTGTTGTATATCAATGTCTTCGTTCTTCTCAAGATCATACGTGTAGACACAATTTGGTGATGTATGCTTCATTCTTCTTTGATGTAGCCATTTTCACTTGAACAACACATCTCCTATTATTCTTGAACAATGTTGTCGGCATCTTCAATATGTTAAATCATCGACCTCAACCAAATGTATTCATAGCTTGCTTCATGCAACACCAAAAATCTTATAATGATGAAGAGATGGTTGTTTACGTTTGTTTCACTCATCTCCATAATATGGACGCACCAAAACATATCCATTCTGTGGTCTTTTCTTATGCGAGTCAGATAGATAGACAACATCAGCACAATCCACTAATTGTGGTTCTACCTTCCTTGAGTAGTATAACACCCGTATGGTGTTTCCTAGAAGATAAAAATGTGTTTTGACATCATTCCAATGTCTTCATCAACAAACACTAAGATATGGTCTTCAGACCAAATAATTTCGTTATCTTCTGGTGGTCGAAATGAGTCTTTCTTTATATCTACTGATTGTACCACGTTATGACTTCTCAAGACTCGATCTGCAGGCCAAGAGAAAATTTGATCTTTTTCAAAGTTTTCATCTCAATTCTTTCATAAGATAATTAGCGGTTTTAATGAGCTCTTCAGGAGTTCCAACAAGATATATACCGCAATTATAGAGAATCAACTAGATCTCCTGATAAATACACAAGGACAAACTGGATTATTTATATATCCTTCTTTAAACTAAATACTCATTAAGGCGATTAACCACATCTTCTAGATTGTTTCAATCCATACAAGGATCTTTGTATTGTGAGTGAGTATAACCATGCGTACTTGATACATGCTTCAGGCAATTTAAATCCTTCTGGGATTTCATATAAATATCATGATCATATAAGTATGATGGTAACAACATATCAAGGTTTTAGTACTGCTAGGCTGATTAGATATCATAATGTTATGGCATCAAAACCGGGGGAATATGGTTCATCATAATCAAGCCCAGATTTTGGAAAAACCTTGTGCAACAAGACGTTCTTTGTATCACACAACCTCATTTTTCTTGTTGCGTTTTCGTACAAAAACCCATTTGTATCCAATATGTTGATCCTTCAGGGGCTTGGACTGCAAGTCAAATAATTTGCGAATGCGACTTCCGTTCAAGGGTTTGGACTCGGGTCCAAATGCGTTGCGATTTTCTAATCATCGTAGTTCGGCTTAGATGCATCTTTCTATTTCACCAATGATTTCTGTGTCGACACTTTTCAGTTAACATTGATTCAGGATCCTGATTCATAATTTCACATGCAATCCCTTAATCAAATCATGATCAATAATGATCATTTGTCTATCCCAATTTTCTCTTTTGAAAAGATCTCTTTAAGATTTTGTTCACATGCTTCTTCTGGAGCAACTTGTTTATCAATTTTACACTCATCAGTCTCAATTCTATAGCGCTTTCAAAGTTGTGAACATCTAATCTCTTCTAGAGTATTCTCGTTGTGAATACCTTTTCTCTTCTGGAGTATATCTTCTGGAGTATTACTTGTAGCCTTCTTATTTGAAGGTTTTCTCTTTTACCAACTGGGCGTCCACGTTTTAAATGTGTTGGTATACCATTATCATGTCCTTCAGGGACATCAAGTCGAATCGGCATATTCATCGCCGAAACATGGGATTTTTTATCATTTTACTTCTTGCTCTCATTGATTTGTTCGGTGTTAAGGTGAGATAGTGAAGGAACGTTCCATGTAATTTTACGCCGTTCTTCAGGAACCGACACTCTCTCCCTAACGGCGGGAAAACTAACTCACCAAATCAATGCTGATGCATGTATAATTGAATGTCCCCAAGCTCAAGTGGGTAAATTGGACCTTAAAATCAAACGTCTAGCAATCAGTTGTAAACGTTTAATAAATAACACTGCTGGGCCATTTTAAGTGTTCATGAAAGAGTTTCGAGAAGCTTCTGGTTCTGTAAAGATTACACATGTGAGTGTTGTACAATTATACAATCATTATTCTATTTGAGTGACCAAGCCGATTATATCATAAATAACTTTGGATTAGCGAACTTCTGGTTCATCACATATTACAGTCGACTGGATGTATAGTCGCATAATACAATCCAGATGAGAAAATCGGGTGTTTCTGTAACAAGCGTCTGGCTTGAATAAGCGATTATAAAAATGTCATATTCCCTTATTCATGGTCCAATATGAACGCCATTAGGACGTATATCTTGGAAACGCCATGTTTCTTTTCGACTTGGTGGGAAATGATACCATATTATCTAATATATGTGTAGCACCCGTCAAGATATGAGTTGCTCTTCAAGAGCCCTCAATCAAAGTTGTAGTACTCGAATTGGTACTAACATTTGCTTTTGCCAATGTTTTTCTGGAGCTTTCAATCATTGTGTGTATGTCAGTACACTGTGAACTGGATAGATGCCCATATCATTCACTTTGGATGATATGTTAATATCAAAATTAATTTTGAAATGTCAACTCAGAAATAGTCAATGGTGTTTCTTCAGGAAACACTATTCGTATATTAATCAATGTAATGTTATCAACTTAGGCAAAATGCACTAGTTGTCTCTTGCCTTCATCCTGCTGGGATGTTTGGATAAAAATCAAGAAACTTTCTTGGTGGCAAGTACAGACCATTGGCCTGGGGCTCAACATTAATAACAAGTCCATTTAGTTGCTGCACTATTTTTCATAGCCTTGGCATTTGCTTGAGGCTTTTCCTGTTTTACCACTTCAGGTGGTACGATGTAAAATTTCATAACGTTCATGACCACGAACTCAACCACGTAGATTATTATAATTACTTCCATTCGTGCTGCTGGGAATAGTGGTAATCCGGTCTGGTGAGAATAGTGGTTTTTCAGCGAAAGTTCATATATGAGAATACGTTTCAAACGTTATTTCCTGATATTGCCACTGCAGGAGCATATTGGATATGTGGAAAGTGAAAAACGTATGTATTTATTTTGCCATATACAGATAAAATATCTGATAAACAGATATTGACTCAAAACGACAGGTTTGAGGTAATTATATGCTTCAAGCATAAGATGCTTCAGGCACAATAAATAGATCATAATAAAATCGTACTAACAAAATTTAATAAAAGAACCTATATATATGACAAAATTAAATATATGCCAGGACATAACAATTAACAAACTTGATAACCGGTCATTGAGAAATAACTTATAACAAGCAAATTAGGTCTATTGCTTCGGGCATGTCCACTAATGCTTCAAGCATGACAATTATTTGTGCTTCAGACATATCCGCTATTCATGCTTCAAGCATGTTGACTATTCATGCTTTGGCATGTCTATTATTTATGCTTTAGGCATGTCGACTACTTATGCTTCCGGCATGTCGACTTCTCATGCGTCTGGCATGTCGACTACTCATGCTTTCGGCATGTGAACTATTTGTTCTTCTGACGTGAATAGCACATGCTTCTAGCATGTGAATTACACATGCTTATGGTATTTCGACTATCACTACTGCGGGTATATCAATTATTCATGTTTTCTGGCAACAATTCATACTGCACATATGTCATCTATTCATGCTTTGATCATGACAATTATTTATGCTTCAGGCATAACAATGATCCATGCTTTAGACATGCTAACAATTCACGCTTCGTGTATTTCAATAATTATAATTCAGACATGTCAACGATTCATGCTTCGGGCATGATAACAATGAATGCTTTGGGTATGATAATTGTTCATTCTTCGGGCATGACAACAATCCATGCTTCAGGCATGTCAACAATTCGTGCTTCGGACATGGCTATGATCATGCTTCGGGCATGATAACAGTTTATCCATATAGCTGCAAGCCGTATTTTTTTTATATTCAAAATAAATCTAGACTTCAGGCTAGATTAGTTCTTTTATAAATATTTCGAATATAAGATAGAAACAGGTAACAAGAGAAACGCAACAAGTAAACAAATCATAATTCTAAAAAAAATTCAGCAGAAAAATCAGTCTCAGAAACTATCCTTTCGGCCCAACATAGGAGTCACTAAAACACATCACTACCCTTCAAAACATAGCGTTTGATATATAAAGTATTTCTGAATAACCTAACCCATTTATCCTTTCAAGATCTTACCTAGATCTGGATATCGCATGGACACATGATTCAAGTATCCAAGATGGTAACACGATGGCCATGATTTCTGCCAAAACCAACCCTCTTTGTTATTACTAAAGTTTCGACCTGATGTATATTATCTAACCAGTTGTGCACCAAAATCATATTAAAAGCTCCCACTTTACAAGTACCTAGACTTGTCCTTTGCCATACAACAACTGATTTAAGAAATCATGTCGATCGAAATCTCAACACTTTGTTGGAATTCATAATACATATTTGGCTTTTATATATGTAATGCAAAACATAAACTTTTATGAATCCAGTGACGAAAACTCCAATTTCAGTGACTATATAATTTTCATTAGAAAATGTGTTATGTTGATTGTTCATGTTTGATTCGGACATGTTAACTGTTACGACCCGATACCCGGGCTAGTAGAAATGATGAAATGGAACGCAAATGCGATGTTGATGAAATTGCAGTGGAATTTTAAATTTTTATTTAGAATTAATAAAGACATCGACATTAAATATCGGGGTTAGAAACACACATAAAAATAACCTTAAGGTGAGTTAACGGATATAAAGAGACTGGTTGGGGACTAGACAATGACTGTATAGGACATACAAGGTATTGAAATAAATTAGTCGGTAGCAACATAAGTCGATAGAGATAAATCAAAACGAATAAAAATACCCGATACGATAATACAATACACACTAGTATCATGTTTTCTTCCACTTTATCCCACATGTCAATAAAAGACAAAAATCTCCCATCCCACCACACCTAATCTAACGCCTCCCCCTATCTCACATGCCAAACTTATTTATTTACACACTTTATCATTAATATTAGTTTATACCATACTTCTTACACCACTCAACCCCACCACTATTCTTTCTCTTTCCCTTTATCTTCTCACACAATATTCCCCTCCCCATCCCTTCTTACTTTCGGCCACACACCAAGAAAAGGAAGACACAAAAATTATTTTTTACATCATTCATCTCACTTCCCTCATCCTTCACTTTCTTTACACTATTTCAATTATCTTCACCTCCCTCTCTCTTCTTCACTCACCGAAAATTTAAGAGGGAGAGTACACTACTCTCCATTATTATACACAAGCCATCTCCTTCCACCTCCCCTCTCATTAACCAACCAAACAACCCTCCTTCTCCTCTCTAAATCTCGGCTATGCATTCTTCAAACAAGAAGAGGATTTCTTTTCATCTCAAACCACATAACAACTCCTACATCAAGTTTTAAACGACACTCCATCAACTAAGAAAGATTCAAGAAGGTTGTAGCATGTAGAATCAAAAGCAAGTAAGGTAAGAATTTTATGAAGTTTAAGTTTGATTCTTCCATATAATTAGTTTCATAAGTTGTACACTAACTCTCCTTTTTGGGCATCATAACTGTATACACCAAAGAGAAGGAGGAGAAATGTGTTCTTCAAATCCAAGTGAAGGAATCACCATCTAAGAGTAAGGAAGCAAATCAAGGCAAGTATTCTTCCTAGATCCTACATTTTACAATATTAAGTATTTATGTTTATATCAAAGTTGGATCATCATGAAGTATGTTCAAGATTTCTTCTCAAGAAAGTATAGATCTATGTTTGAGTAATAGGTATATACATACATATACACGCACACTTTATATACATATATATACATCATATATAAACACGCATATATATACATATTGTAAAATAGATATGTTGATATATATATATATGTATTTTTTTTAATCAAAAGCAAATTTATTAATGATTGGCCTCACTTATGGTGGAGGAAAACCTTATTACAAAAATCAGAGTATGCGAATAAATGAAATAACGAAATAATGATATCATATCTCCAGTCGTATATGATATGCCGCATTAAAACCTTGCCAGGTAAAACCACCCTTGTGGATAAAACCCTGGCGAAGGAAAAAGCGTACATATTTATACAGCTGTCATTGATATGTTGCAAATCTGCAGTGAAGTACATGCGTGCGCTGGTTATTGATGATGACGCAGGGCGATTGTGCCAGTTGAAGCAGTGTAATGCGTTGCTTGAGCTTGTCTTCTCCAGGAAATGCCATACCTCAGAAGAAACCAGAGAAAAGTTATACCAGTGATATACAGGTTCTAATGTAGTTTAAGTGAGACGTCAAACATATACCGATGTCGCCCTGGCAAAGGTGTTGCCAAGGCGACGCTATGATGATGTGAAGTTGTGGCCGATGTGCCGCTATGTCTGCCAGCGTCGGATGGAATAATCTCGCCACCAGCATATCGGAGCCCATCCATGCAACAAGACGGATTAAGATGCAGATATAAAAACCTGGAAACAGTATAAAGGACCAGCCAAAGGATAACAGTACGTACCGGGCCTGCCTGAATCCTGTAGGATGCAGGCAGGGAGAGTCTTGGAACGCCAATCCATGTGGAAGACTTGATTTATCAAACAACACGCAAATGGACTGAAGAAAGGTCCAGCAGGATAGCGGATGCACTAACGCTGGAAGAGTCTGCGATGAATAAAAATGTGTGATTGGGTCTAGCATTGCGTGTTGAGACAAATAATGAGCCGCCATATTAGCCTCTCTGTAAACGTGATGATACTCAAGGCGGTGAAGATAAATAAGCGTGTGAAGATGCTGCAGATAATAGTTGCCATGAACCGTCTGAGGGCGAGCCAACCGAGAGATCATTTGAGCACAATCTGATTCCAATGTGATGTTGCGATATAGGGGAAGAAAATATAAAAGACCGAAGAATGCTACCTGAATCTCGGCATTGAGTGGCGTAGTGGGGGGTAGCCGAAAAGAAAATGATCCCACACAATTGTCGTGTGGTCCCGCAATATTGCGCCCCCTGCGGCATATTGCCTGCCAACTGCCGCATCGGTATTCAATTTTAATCTACCAGAGGGTGGACAGAGCCAGCGGATCAATGAAGGCCGTGGAGGCGTCAGCGATGGAAGCCAAGAGAAGTAACTTCTAGGATCAGCCGCTAGTTTTGTGCCTGATATTTTTTGCACAAATAGTAATATCATATCTAACAGAGGCCTGAAGGGATGCCAATGTAAGTGTTCTTTGCTCTCCAAGACTAATGATGCATAGCCTCGCCAAATATTGTACAATATTATCGCTGGAATGATTATTTTGAAAACCCCAAAGAGAGACGAAAAAGATGACCGATACCACCAAGCCAGTATATATTGGTGCAGATGTAGGGATGAGGGCTGAGGACAGTGTAATTCCCCAGCATAATAAAGCCATAGCGAACGCACATGTGAGCAATGCATAAAGATATGGTCTATTGTAGCAGACGCACCCTTGCAGAAGGGACATTGAGTTGGTTGCGAAGTAATATACCTGCCAATATAATCCTCGAATGGAAGCGCAGAATGGAAAAGTCTCCATAAGAAGAGTTGTATAACTGGCGAGTGCTGTTTATACCAAATGAACTTTGCCGATAGGACTTGCGGATGAGAGGTGCGGCAAACATCATACGCACTACTCAATGAAAATTCCCCTGTTGGTGTGTGTATCCATGTAATCTCCCTCCCTTGGCCAGCAGACTGTGATGCGCAGAAAGGATGTATACGGCAAATAAGCTTCCAGATTGGAGAATCTGGTAATCGAGGTAAATAATCCCGGTGTCCATACTTGGCGTGCATATATTTGCTCCAAAGTGTGGAGTTATGATGATATGACCACCAAATTCTACATGATAAGCCCGTTGTAATGTGTTGAGGTCCCGTATCCCCAAACCTCCTTCCTCCTGAGGTGCGCAGATAGCCTTCCAAGAGACCCATGGTATCTTCGTCCCCAATAAAATGATGCCATTTCGATGTATGATTTTAATTACAGATTTAGGCAGTCCACCAGATGCAAAAATGTGTAATGGCAATGCTGCTATAACAGAGCGTAACAAAACTAAACGCCCAGCAGATGAAAGCAATCGGAATGCCATCCATGAAGTTTGTCGTCGATATGTTGCAACAAAGAAACGCAATATCTGGCACGAGAAATACCTTTATGTAAATAGGAGCCAAGATATTTGAAAGGTAAAGAGGTGCATTGCATGTTGATAATGGCCTCTAACTGGCGCCGCAATCGGGATGATATATTAGCGGATGGAATCAGACTACTTTTGGAAATTACTTTTTGCCCAGATGCCGATTCATATTGAGTGAGGAAGGTATGAAACCGCCTGAGGTTAGTCTGTGTACCACGTAGAAATATCAATAGATCATCTGCATATGCCAAATGTGTAATGGTAAAAGGAATACGCCCTAAACGGAACGGTTGTAGTCGGCCAACTGCTGTCAATGCTTTTAGTCCTCTGCTAAATCCCTCTGATGATAAAATGAACAACAATGGAGATAAAGGATCGCCTTGTTTGACACCTCTATGTGGCCGAAATAGTGGAGAAGGTTGACCATTAATTAGGACTGCTAATGTAGTAGCCCGCAAGTGGTTAAGAATAATGCGGATGAAAAAATCAGAGAAGCCAAAAGAGCGCAATAATTTTTCCAAGTATTCCCAACTGACTCTATCAAAGGCTTTCATCATATCAAGTTTTAAGCATACCTGTGAACCACCCCTATCCATCAGGTGTATCATTTCTCTAGCCAGAAGAACCTGTGTCGAAATGTCTGAGCCTGGAAGAAAACCAGTTTGCTCCGGAGATATTAAACGTGGAAGCAAAGTACTAGGCGACTAGCAATGATACGTGCACACACCTTACTCAGGAAATTAGTTAAACATATAGGTCGATAATCACTGAATGTAGCAGGCGACTGCTTCTTCGGGATCAACGTAATTAATGCCGAAGCCATCACCTTTGGTTGGGGATACCAAGACAAAATTCTTGAACTGCTTTAACACATCAGTATGAATAATAGACCAACAGGAACGATAAAACTGACCATTAAACCCATCGGGTCCAGCTGCACTAGTAGGATCCAAATGCCAAACCGCATCTTTAATTTCAGGCTCCATGGGAATTTGCGTGAGTAGCATATTATCATCTGAAGATAGCAGTGTGGAATATGGCATAGAATATCATCATAATTATGCGTGTGTTCACAGGCAAACAAGGATGTGTAAAACGAGACTGCTTCCGCCATAATTTCAGCTGGTGTCGAACACATATCACCATTCGCAGTGTGTATTTGTTGAATCTGTAATTGCAGTCGCTTTCCTTTAACAATAGAATGAAAATCGGGTATTGGCGTCACCCTCTTTTAACCATCGGACACGAGATTTTTGCTTCCAAAATTGCAATTCATAGGAGGATGCTTGAAGATAATCCGCTTTGGCTTTATGATAAGCAATTCTATTCGCGTTAGTAGGGGACGCATCCCAGGCATTCTCCGCATGTGTAAGTACCGATTCAGCCTGCTGGACGTTGGAAAAAATATTACCAAAGATTCTTTGTTCCATCGCTAGATGTCTTTCTTTAGTTGGAACAACTTGGAATAGAAGCCAAACATGCCTCCCGTAGTGGAATAAGTAGCCCAAGCATTCTGTACATATGCATGAAAATCCGGATGTAATAGCCATGAGTCCAAAAATCGAAAAGGACGATGGCCGCTGGGTTGATTTTTACGGCAGAGAATAACAAAGGTGTATGATCAGATGTGATGCGTGGCAGATGAGTGAGCTGAGAATCTGGAAATGTATCCTGCAAAGCCGAATTAATAAACAACCAGTCTAGTCTCCGACGTACTCTTCCCAACCCTCTACCATCTGTCCATGTGAACTGCGGCCCATGGAATTGTGGTGACATCAAAGAGCACGACTCAATGCATTCATTAAAATCCTGTAACGCGGAAAGGGAGGGCTGCGAGCGGCCGTCATGATCAGTCAAAGATCGAAATGTATTAAAATCCCCTCCAACAATCCAAGGCAGCGTAGATTTTCTGAGAATGTACATAAAGAATCCTATAATGCCCGGCGTTGCAAGGGTGTATGTTTGCCATAAACTACAGACAAAACCAGTGAATACTGCAATGGCCGAAAAAGTAAAGTAAAGTGTATCACTGATCATCATCCTGCGTCGAGATCAATTGAAAATCTGTGTTACGCCAGAAAAACCAGATTCGGGCTGATTGTGAGGAGAAAGAATTCGAAAAACCAAAATCCAATGCAAAACGATGAATACTGCTAGACGTGTGTTTTGGCTCTATCAAAGCTAGTAAATTTAACCGATGCTCATGAATTAATTGATGCATTCTAGGGAGGGGGGCACGCATGCCTCTTATATTCCATATCATAATATTCATTGAGAAAGAGTAGTGTTACTTCCCTGAATCGCATGAGACGCACTGCGTGTGAGCACTGTAGATGGAGGCAACGGAGGAAGATCTTTTCGAGACCAACGTTTCCGACGTGGAACAACAGGAATAAAATCCTCTGAATCTGTTGTGTTTTGCAACCGCGAAATAAGAGTATCTGTGTCTGTTGTTGGTGTCATTATATTAATACGGCGGATAACCTCAGCTGGGATAGTCAGATCGTCCGTGGTGGTTCTTCGGTGGGAAGATCATTATCCGATGAATGGCCCATATCACAAGCATCAGTTACATCCTGCAAGTTTATTGCCAGAATGTAGTTCATCCTCCACATTTGCTGGATTGACCGATATATCACAAGGAGGCTGTGATACAGGAGCCGGCTGTGGTTGATCCTCCGGCTTGTCTGATGGTTTAGCCTTCACTGGCGTCCAGCGCTGCAGGGGGCGGCGCGGTGGTGGGGGAGGCGGAGGGGGAGGCACGTTTGAAGCTTTGTGGCGGACAGGCGTCTGCAACATGGCCTAATCTTCTGCATGATGTACAAAAGAGCGGCAAATCTTCATACTCCACAGCCTGCAGAATAAAACGATTCTTCGCCTGCAAATAATTTTTTTGGGCAACTCTTGCGAAACATCTACTTCTACACAAACCCTAGCAACTGACGGTCTTAAGCCATCTGAAGTGGCAACATCCAGTTTGAGGGGGGAACCAATAGGTCTGACTATCTCAAAAAGCGCTTCTTTCCTATGTAGATGAATAGGTAACCCAGGCAATGCAATCCATACGGAACAATAGGAACATCAGTGGCGGGATCAAAGTCTACTGTCCATTTTGTGATACGCATGTGACATCCCGAGATTTGCCAGGACCGACGATAAAAACAACGCAGGTAATCAGCCTCATTATGAAATTTTAGCAGTATATGAGTTTGATCAATTAGGGTAATCCTGAGATCATGATGAAAACCAATTTTCTCAAAGACGTCGCGTATAACCTTTAGTGGGGGACGACCATACCAGAATGTACCCACCAAAGCATATTTGAATGGTGCAGCAAGGGCATCAATTTCCGAATCCAAGAAAGATATTAAGGGGATACCTTTGTAACGCGAGACGGTCTTCGGAGAGATGTTGATATTTTCGGCAGAAGTAGCGCCTGCTACTACTGCCGCAAACGAGGGAGGCGGATTTTCCATATTAAGGGATGAGCGTTGATGGACAATGCAGAGAACTTGTGTGATCAAAAGGCAAAACCGAGAGCAGGAGAACGGCTCACTCCAGCAGGTGAAAGTCGGCGGCGGCTAACGCCGCCGGATGAAGTCGGCGGTTAGCGATCCGTGATCGCCAGAAATTTTCGCGAGAGTAGATTTACATATATATGCATATATCGATATATATATATATGTATAAGTGTATAGACCTATATATGTATATACGGATCTATATGATATATATAAGTATGTGTAGATGTATAGATAATTAATATATGGTTCTATGTATATGTTTATAGATGTTTAGATTGCATATATGTATATATGATTTGGAGTATGTATAATTGTACATATATATGACTATTGTATAATATCATAAAATGATGTTATACATGTAAACATATATTATTTTGGGAAGTTTGTAAATATATATATGTAATATGTATATTTCGGCCATAAGGCCATTTTAAGGTCAAAATATGACTTTATATGTTTTATGTATAATTATATGTGTAATATATATAAAACAAATGAATAAGTTTTGGTGTATTATGTTTTATGTATTATGTACATATGTATAATACATATATTTCGGTTTTTATGTTCTAATGGTGATTAAGAGAAAATTTTATATGTATTATGTACACATAAGTATACTATACATGTTAAATATGAATAATGGTATTTAAAATGACTTATATGTATCTATATATGTAGAGTATATAAATTATTACAAATATATATGTATGTTTCGGTTAATAGTTGGTTGATGGCAAAATGACTTAACTTTGATGTATGTGTGAACCATATTTATGTCATGATAAGGACATGAGCATGTAATGAATTTTTAAAGATAAAATAACTTTATATATATGTATGACATTCGGCCATAGTGCCTTTTTGTTTAAAAAAATGATGTTTAAAATGTTGTATGCAAATATGTATGTTAGAATATGAAAAGGAATAAGTGTTGGATATTACATAATATATCATAAATGATGACTTATATTGTATATACCATGTATATACACGTTCGGCCTTTAGGCCTTAGTGACAAAGAGGATTTCATCATATTTTTACATAAGTACATATGTAGATATATGATGATTATGTTAAGTTACGAGAGTAGGCTAAGTATGTAATTTATGTATTATGTTATGAAAAGTATGAAACATAAATAGTTCATATTTATGTGTGTGTAAGTATAAGATTACTAACTTTTACAATGTATGTATATGATATGTTACATGTTATGTATACTAACATAATAGCTTATGGTAGGATGTAAGTCATGAAATCTTAGATGAAATGGTAAGATAATTAGAAAGTTTCATGTTGTAAGCATTTAAGTTATGAATTATGATATGCATGTATGGAATAGATGCTACCAAATTATTGTGTGATGATAATAGGAAAAAGGGGGCTGTTTTAGTATGATGGCCGAATGGTACTTATTTGTAGGTGAAAATGGTATTTTGTTTAAGTTATGATATGTAGAAGGAAATTAAGTGAGTGATGTTACTAGTGATAGTATGACAAGATACCCGTATTTGACCGAGTCTCACGTTGCATGAAAACAAGATTTGCATAGTTATGTTGTCACATCTCATGTTTTTAAAAGTTCATATGCATAGGAATAATAAACACAAGACGAATGATTCCGATGAGACACGATATGTTATGTTATGTCATGATCATGATTATGTTATGTTATGTGAAGCGCTGTCCTGACATCGGGACCGGAGGGTAGGTGTCAGGGGCCCATGTTTACGTTATGGCTGAGTGTAACACCGGGTCTGGGACACGGGATCTCAGTCATAATGCGTCACCGTTAGCACATGTGCATATGATTCATGATGTTATGTCGCACATGTACTACATGGGGAATCATTCGGTATGTCGTGCGTTATTATTCTTATGAAAAGTGCTATAGCCAGTGATGTAAATGTTATGTCTTCAAGTTATGAATATGTCATATTATGCAAGTTATGAAAATCATGTCATGATTATGAAAAGTCATTTTATGAAAAGTCATGTTTTATGCATCACGTCATGACCATGTCACCTTAGGGTTATGATTAAGAATTCTTTAAGTATATGATAGCACTACAGTGGACAATGTAGTGTTAAGCATGAGAATGTAGTACATGTAAGATATGCAAAGAGGGTATAGGTTATGGATTAGAAGTTAAGTATGGATATAGTATGATGTATGGATGAAGCAGAATGAAATGCTGTTATGCTATGTATGCTTTGAAATCTTCTTTATTTACTGCTTCCAGTTTACAGCAGTTTACAGATATGATATGATACCTTACTTGTCAGAAAGGAGACGTGCTTATTATATTCAAAATTTATGGTTATTATGATTTGTCACCCCGTCTTCCCATGTATGATCCACATGTCGTATCTGGTAAGACTACTTGCTGAGCTATTAAAGTCGATGGCTATCGCTCATACTTGCCTCATTTATAACTTTCCAGATAACAGGTATCAATATACAGGCTCGTTGAAGACATGCTAGATAGACCATTGATAACGAAGAGCATACTGAGAGATTATTTCGAAGGCATTAAGTTTCGGATTATGATGTATGATATATTATTTCAGTATTCTGTATATGATGATTGTACAGTTTATGATGTAGTACAGTGCATGTCGATGAAGATTTGTTTATGTTATGTTGCTTCCGCTTATCGATTCATTATTCATGTCGACATGTACATGTATAGTATCGACGCTTTGTACTCTATGGAGTAGAGTACGGCGGGTGCACTGAGCCGGAACCCTGGTTTCGGGCGGGGCGCTACAGTTGGTTTCAGAGCGAGGCTCTAGATCCACTGCGGACACATAAGTAAACAACGACATGAACTTAAGCAATGATCTTAGAATTTAAGAAATGATCATAGACATAAGAAACGATCTTAGATGAAAGCGACAGCCTTAGTATAAGATAAATAGAACGGTATTAGACAGATACAAGAAAACTAGAAAGTATAAGTAGGTCGTTTAGGCTTTCCGACATTTGTACAGGTCAAGTCACTAGAATACCTCAATGCTATTTTCTAGCTAGTAACATAGTAGTTATAAATTGTAATCTCCACAATTTCAGGTTTAGCTCTAATTGGGATAACATTTGGAGATAGTGATAGAAATTCTTAGGCTGATTAAGATAGGATATGTAGTAGAACTATAAGCAGTAATTTATAAGAATTACGATGATTAGAGTTTGGCAAATATATGGCACAAATAGTACACGTATGAATAAGACTATGAAATTAGAAATTTTCAGAGTAGGTCAAAGATGTTAGTCGTATTAGGGATGTAAATTCATAGTGATAGGAGTACGATATAAATAGATATAAGGATATAATGAGTCGGGCCACATTGGGAGCTAAATTATGAATTTAAAAAGTCGTCGGACTATCTGATTGGAATTAGTATGCGTAAGTTGAATCAAAGGCGATTAAGAAATGATGCTAGAAAATAAGTATTTAAATCATTAAGGACAAAATCGATACAACCCCTAAGTTTCGAGGACGAAACTTTTTATAAGGGGGGAAGAATGTTACGACCCGAGACCCGGGCTAGTGGAAATGATGAAAATGGAACGCAAATGCGATGTTGATGAAATTGCAGTGGAATTTTAAATTTTTATTTAGAATTAATAAAGACATCGACATTAAATATCGGGGTTAGAAACACACATAAAAATAACCTTAAGGTGAGTTAACGGATATAACGAGACTGGTTGGGGACTAGACAATGACTGTATAGGACATACAAGGTATTTAAATAAATTAGTCGGTAGCAACATAAGTCGATAGAGATAAATCAAAACGAATAAAAATACCCGATACGATAACTACAATACACACTAGTATCATGTTTTCTTCCACTTATTCCACATGTCAATAAAAGACAAAAATCTCCCATCCCACCACACCTAATCTATCGCCTCCCCCTATCTCACATGCCAAACTTATTTATTCTTACACACTTTATCATTAATATTAGTTTATACCATACTTTCTTACACCACTCAACCCCACCACTATTCTTTAATCTTTCCCTTTATCTTTTCACACAATATTCCCCTCCCCATCCCTTCTTACTTTCGGCCACACACTAAGAAAAGGAAGACAAAAATTATTTTTTACATCATTCATCTCACTTCCCTCATCCTTTCACTTTCTTTACACTATTTCAATTATTCTTCACCTGCCTCTCTCTCTTCACTTATCGAAAATTTAAGGGGGAGAGTACACTACTCTCCATTATTATACACAAGCCATCTCCTTCCACCTCCCCTCTTCATTAACCAACCAAACAATCCTCCTTCTCCTCTCTAAATCTCGGCTATGCATTCTTCAAACAAGAAGAGGGTTTTCTTTTCATCTCAAACAACATAACAACACTACATCAAGTTTTAAACAACACTCCATCAACTAAGAAAGATTCAAGAAGGTTGTAGCAAGTAGAATCAAAAGCAAGTAAGGTAAGAATTTTATGAAGTTTAAGTTTGATTCTTCCATATAATTAGTTTCATAAGTTGTACACTAACTCTCCTTTTGGGCATCATAACTGTATACACCAAAGAGAAGGAGGAGAAATGTGTTCTTCAAATCCAAGTGAAGGAATCACCATCTAAGAGTAAGGAAGTAAATCAAAGCAAGTATTCTTCCTAGATCCTACATGGTTTTACAATATTAAGCATTTATGTTTATATCAAAGTTGGATCATCATGAAGTATGTTCAAGATTTCTTCTCAAGAAAGTATAGATCTATGTTTGAGTAATAGGTATAAATACATATACACACGCACACTTTATATACATATATATACATCATATATAACACGCATATATATACATATTGTAAAATAGATATGTTGATATATATATATGTATAAGTGTATAGACCAATATATGTATATACGGATCTATATGTATATATAAGTATGTGTAGATGTATAGATAATTATATATATGGTTCTATGTATATATGTTTATAGATGTTTAGATTGCATATATGTATATATGGTTTGGAGTATGTATAATTGTACATATATATGACTATTGTATAATATATCATAAAATGATTTTATACATGTATAAACATGTATTATTTTGGGAAGTTTGTAAATATATATGTAATATGTATATTTCGGCCATAAGGCCATTTTAAGGTCAAAATATGACTTTATTGTTTTATGTATAATTATATGTGTAATATATATAAAAAATGAATAAGTTTTGGTGTATTATGTTTATGTATTATGTACATATGTATAATACATATATTTCGGTTTATATGTTCTAATGGTGATTAAGAGAAAATTTTATATGTATTATGTACACATAAGTATACTATACATGTTAAATATGAATAATGGTATTGAAAATGACTTATATGTATCTATATATGTAGAGTATATAAATTATTACAAATATATATGTATGTTTCGGTTAATAGTTGGTTGATGGCAAAATGACTTAACTTTGATGTATGTGTGAACCATATTTATGTCATGATAAGGACATGAGCATGTAATGAATTTTTAAAGATAAAATAACTTTATATGTATGTATGACATTCGGCCATAGTGCCTTTTTGTTTAAAAAATGATTTTTAAAATGTTGTATGCAAATATGTATGTTAGAATATGAAAAGGAATAAGTTTTGGATATTACATAATATATCATAAAATGACTTATATATGTATATACCATGTATATACATGTTCGGCCTTTAGGCCTTAGTGACAAAGAGGATTTCATCATATTTTTACATAAGTACATATGTAGATATATGATATTATGTTAAGTTACGAGAGTAGGCTAAGTTTAATATGTATTATGTTATGAAAAGTATGAAACATAAATAGTTCATATTTATGTGTGTGTAAGTATAAGATTACTAACTTTTACAATGTATGTATATGATATGTTACATGTTATGTATACTAACATAATAGCTTATGGTAGGATGTAAGTCTTGAAATCTTAGATGAAATGGTAAGATAATTAGAAAGTTTCATGTTGTAAGCATTTAAGTTATGAATTATGATATGCATGTATGGAATAGATGCTACCAAATTATTGTGTGATGATAATAGGAAAAAGGGGGCTGTTTTAGTATGATGGCCGAATGGTACTTATTTACAGGTGAAAATGGTATTTTGTTTAAGTTATGATATGTAGAAGGAAATTAAGTGAGTGATGTTACTAGTGATAGTATGACAAGATACCCGTATTTGACCGAGTCTCACGTTGCATGAAAACAAGATTTGCAAAGTTATGTTGTCACATCTCATGTTTTTAAAAGTTCATATGCATAGGAATAATAAACACGAGACGAATGATTCCGATGAGACACGATATGTTATGTTATGTCATGATCATGATTATGTTATGTTATGTTGAAGCGCTGTCCTGACATCGGGACCGGAGGGGTAGGTGTCAGGGGCCCATGTTTACGTTATGGCTGAGTGTAACACCGGTTCTGGGACACGGGATCTCAGTCATAATGCGTCACCGTTAGCACATGTGCATATGATTCATGATGTTATGTCGCACATGTACTACATGGGGAATCATTCGGTATGTCGTGCGTTATTATTCTTATGAAAAGTGCTATAGCCAGTGATGTAAATGTTATGTCTTCAAGTTATGAATATGTCATATTATGCAAGTTATGAAAATCATGTCATGATTATGAAAAGTCATTTTATGAAAAGTCATGTTTTATGCATCACGTCATGACCATGTCACCTTAGGGTTATGATTAAGAATTCTTTAAGTATATGATAGCACTGCAGTGGACAATGTAGTGTTAAGCATGAGAATGTAGTACATGTAAGATATGCAAAGAGGGTATAGGTTATGGATTAGAAGTTAAGTATGGATATAGTATGATGTTATGGATGAAGCAGAATGAAATGCTGTTATGCTATGTATGCTTTGAAATCTTCTTTATTACTGCTTCCAGTTTACAGCAGTTTACAGATATGATATGATACCTTACTTGTCAGAAAGGAGACGTGCTTATTATATTCAAAATTTATGGTTATTATGATTTGTCACCCCGTCTTCCCATGTATGATCCACATGTCGTATCTGGTAAGACTACTTGCTGAGCTATTAAAAGTCGTGGCTATCGCTCATACTTGCCTCATTTATAACTTTCCAGATAACAGGTATCAATATACAGGCTCGTTGAAGACATGCTAGATAGACCATTGATAACGAAGAGCATACTGAGAGATTATTTCGAAGGCATTAAGTTTCGGATTATGATGATATATATATTTCAGTATTCTGTATATGATGATTGTACAGTTTATGATGTAGTACAGTGCATGTCGATGAAGATTTGTTTATGTTATGTTGCTTCCGCTTATCGATTCATTATTCATGTCGACATGTACATGTATAGTATCGACGCTTTGTACTCTATGGAGTAGAGTACGGCGGGTGCACTGAGCCGGAACCCTGGTTTCGGGCGGGGCGCTACAGTTGGTTTCAGAGCGAGGCTCTAGATCCACTGCGGACACATAAGTAAACAACGACATGAACTTAAGCAATGATCTTAGAATTTAAGAAATGATCATAGACATAAGAAACGATCTTAGATGAAAGCGACAGCCTTAGTATAAGATAAATAGAACGGTATTAGACAGATACAAGAAAACTAGAAAGTATAAGTAGGTCGTTTAGGCTTTCCGACATTTGTACAGGTCAAGTCACTAGAATACCTCAATGCTATTTCTAGCTAGTAACATAGTAGTTATAAATTGTAATCTCCACAATTTCAGGTTTAGCTCTAATTGGGATAACATTTGGAGATAGTGATAGAAATTCTTAGGCTGATTAAGATAGGATATGTAGTAGAACTATAAGCAGTAATTTATAAGAATTACGATGATTAGAGTTTGGCAAATATATGGCACAAATAGTACACGTATGAATAAGACTATGAAATTAGAAATTTTCAGAGTAGGTCAAAGATGTTAGTCGTATTAGGGATGTAAATTCATAGTGATAGGAGTACGATTATATAAATAGATATAAGGATGTAATGAGTCGGGCCACATTGGGAGCTAAATTATGAATTTAAAAAGTCGTCGGACTATCTGATTGGAATTAGTATGCGTAAGTTGAATCAAAGGCGATTAAGAAATGATGCTAGAAAATAAGTATTTAAATCATTAAGGACAAAATCGATACAACCCTAAGTTTCGAGGACGAAACTTTTTATAAGGGGGAAGAATGTTACCCCGAGACCCGGGCTAGTGGAAATGATGAAAATGGAACGCAAATGCGATGTTGATGAAATTGCAGTGGAATTTTAAATTTTTATTTAGAATTAATAAAGACATCGACATTAAATATCGGGGTTAGAAACACACATAAAAATAACCTTAAGGTGAGTTAACGGATATAACGAGACTGGTTGGGGACTAGACAATGACTGTATAGGACATACAAGGTATTTAAATAAATTAGTCGGTAGCAACATAAGTCGATAGAGATAAATCAAAACGAATAAAAATACCCGATACGATAACTACAATACACACTAGTATCATGTTTTCTTCCACTTATTCCACATGTCAATAAAAGACAAAAATCTCCCATCCCACCACACCTAATCTATCGCCTCCCCCTATCTCACATGCCAAACTTATTTATTCTTACACACTTTATCATTAATATTAGTTTATACCATACTTTCTTACACCACTCAACCCCACCACTATTCTTTAATCTTTCCCTTTATCTTTTCACAAATATTCCCTCCCCATCCCTTCTTACTTCGGCCACACACTAGAAAAGGAAGACAAAAATTATTTTTACATCATTCATCTCACTTCCCTCATCCTTTCACTTTCTTTACACTATTTCAATTATTCTTCACCTGCCTCTCTCTTCTTCACTTATCGAAAATTTAAGGGGGAGAGTACACTACTCTCCATTATTATACACAAGCCATCTCCTTCCACCTCCCCTCTTCATAACCAACCAAACAATCCTCCTTCTCCTCTCTAAATCTCGGCTATGCATTCTTCAAACAAGAAGAGGGTTTTCTTTTCATCTCAAACAACATAACAACACCTACATCAAGTTTTAAACAACACTCCATCAACTAAGAAAGATTCAAGAAGGTTGTAGCAAGTAGAATCAAAAGCAAGTAAGGTAAGAATTTTATGAAGTTTAAGTTTGATTCTTCCATATAATTAGTTTCATAAGTTGTACACTAACTCTCCTTTTTGGGCATCATAACTGTATACACCAAAGAGAAGGAGGAGAAATGTGTTCTTCAAATCCAAGTGAAGGAATCACCATCTAAGAGTAAGGAAGTAAATCAAGCAAGTATTCTTCCTAGATCCTACATGGTTTTACAATATTAAGCATTTATGTTTATATCAAAGTTGGATCATCATGAAGTATGTTCAAGATTTTCTCAAGAAAGTATAGATCTATGTTTGAGTAATAGGTATATACATAATACACACGCACACTTTATATACATATATAACATCATAATAAACACGCATATATACATATTGTAAAATAGATATGTTGATATATATATATATGTATAAGTGTATAGACCAATATATGTATACGGATCTATATGTATATATATAAGTATGTGTAGATGTATAGATAATTATATATGGTTCTATGTATATAGTTTATAGATGTTTAGATTGCATATATGTATATATGGTTTGGAGTATGTATAATTGTACATATATATGACTATTGTATAATATATAAAAATGATTTTATACATGTATAAACATGTATTATTTTGGGAAGTTTGTAAATATATATATGTAATATGTATATTTCGGCCATAAGGCCATTTTAAGGTCAAAATATGACTTTATATGTTTTATGTATAATTATAGTGTAATATATATAAAAAAATGAATAAGTTTTGGGTATTATGTTTTATGTATTATGTACATATGTATAATACATATATTTCGGTTTATATGTTCTAATGGTGATTAAGAGAAAATTTTATATGTATTATGTACACATAAGTATACTATACATGTTAAATATGAATAATGGTATTGAAAATGACTTATGTATCTATATAGTAGAGTATATAAATTATTACAAATATATATGTATGTTTCGGTTAATAGTTGGTTGATGGCAAAATGACTTAACTTTGATGTATGTGTGAACCATATTTATGTCATGATAAGGACATGAGCATGTAATGAATTTTTAAAGATAAAATAACTTTATATATGTATGACATTCGGCCATAGTGCCTTTTTGTTTAAAAATGATTTTTAAAATGTTGTATGCAAATATGTATGTTAGAATATGAAAAGGAATAAGTTTTGGATATTACATAATATATCATAAAATGACTTATATATGTATATACCATGTATATACATGTTCGGCCTTTAGGCCTTAGTGACAAAGAGGATCATCATATTTTTACATAAGTACATATGTAGATATATGATAATTATGTTAAGTTACGAGAGTAGGCTAAGTATGTAATTTATGTATTATGTTATGAAAAGTATGAAACATAAATAGTTCATATTTATGTGTGTGTAAGTATAAGATTACTAACTTTTACAATGTATGTATATGATATGTTACATGTTATGTATACTAACATAATAGCTTATGGTAGGATGTAAGTTGAAATCTTAGATGAAATGGTAAGATAATTAGAAAGTTTCATGTTGTAAGCATTTAAGTTATGAATTATGATATGCATGTATGGAATAGATGCTACCAAATTATTGTGTGATGATAATAGGAAAAAGGGGGCTGTTTTAGTATGATGGCCGAATGGTACTTATTTACAGGTGAAAATGGTATTTTGTTTAAGTTGATGATATGTAGAAGGAAATTAAGTGAGTGATGTTACTAGTGATAGTATGACAAGATACCCGTATTTGACCGAGTCTCACGTTGCATGAAAACAAGATTTGCAAAGTTATGTTGTCACATCTCATGTTTTTAAAAGTTCATATGCATAGGAATAATAAACACGAGACGAATGATTCCGATGAGACACGATATGTTATGTTATGTCATGATCATGATTATGTTATGTTATGTTGAAGCGCTGTCCTGACATCGGGACCGGAGGGGTAGGTGTCAGGGGCCCATGTTTACGTTATGGCTGAGTGTAACACCGGTTCTGGGACACGGGATCTCAGTCATAATGCGTCACCGTTAGCACATGTGCATATGATTCATGATGTTATGTCGCACATGTACTACATGGGGAATCATTCGGTATGTCGTGCGTTATTATTCTTATGAAAAGTGCTATAGCCAGTGATGTAAATGTTATGTCTTCAAGTTATGAAATGTCATATTATGCAAGTTATGAAAATCATGTCATGATTATGAAAAGTCATTTTATGAAAAGTCATGTTTTATGCATCACGTCATGACCATGTCACCTTAGGGTTATGATTAAGAATTCTTTAAGTATATGATAGCACTGCAGTGGACAATGTAGTGTTAAGCATGAGAATGTAGTACATGTAAGATATGCAAAGAGGGTATAAGTTATGGATTAGAAGTTAAGTATGGATATAGTATGATGTTATGGATGAAGCAGAATGAAATGCTGTTATGCTATGTATGCTTTGAAATCTTCTTTATTTACCTGCTTCCAGTTTATAGCAGTTTACAGATATGATATGATACCTTACTTGTCAAAAGGAGACGTGCTTATTATATTCAAAATTTATGGTTATTATGATTTGTCACCCCGTCTCCCCATGTATGATCCACATGTCGTATCTGGTAAGACTACTTGCTGAGCGATTAAAAGTCGGTGGCTATCGCTCATACTTGCCTCATTTATAACTTTCCAGATAACAGGTATCAATATACAGGCTCGTTGAAGACATGCTAGATAGACCATTGATAACGAAGAGCATACTGAGAGATTATTTCGAAGGCATTAAGTTTCGGATTATGATGTATGATATATTATTTCAGTATTCGGTATAGGATGATTGTACAGTTATGATGTAGTACAGTGCATGTCGATGAAGATTTGTTTATGTTATGTTGCTTCCGCTTATCGATTCATTATTCATGTCGACATGTACATGTATAGTATCGACGCTTTGTACTCTATGGAGTAGAGTACGGCGGGTGCACTGAGCCGGAACCCTGGTTTCGGGCAGGACGCTACATTAACTATTCATGCTTTCAGAATGAACAACTACTGTATAAAAATGCATCCTTTCAAAGCAAAACGATACGAATATAAACATATAATGCATTAATGAAACCTGGTCTTCTAGATGGAGGAGATGCATACATGGGTGGTGCCATCGCTTTGAACTAGATGTTGAGAAGCATATTTTCTTCTGTCCATTTCTTTCATTTATGGCAAATGCTTTTCCAGCCTACTTCGACTAATAAAACAAAGCATTCGATCGGTGCTTCAATCGCACGACACATTAGATAGAGCCTTCGTGCTGATAACGTGTTATAAAGTTAAGTCACACATTATGGAAAATGGAAGACAAGAAGTAGACAAGAAAGGAAGAGGAGTTTCTTCACTAGTCAAAGTTATCTTTATACAATGAGGGGTTGTCCTATATATAGGACTTGGGGGTAAGAGATATTAAATAACTTAGTGCCTTTTGTGATTCCCAATATATAGAACATTACAAAGGTGACATTGGACATGCAAATGTTACATTGGACATCCACCTTTACATTTTTCATAACACTTTGATTCTTTTCCTTCTTTTCATTAATTTTCACTTCTTTGTTCATCAAAAGAGATCTCTATGCTTCATCATAATAAGATTAAGGTTAACGAGGTATATGTCATATAGGGGACACTTTAGAGTATATTTAGGGACATAGATAGGCGTAGACACTATCTACGCTTTAGATGAACTTTTCACTTGGTTTTGTATTATACCGTTGTTTTACATTACATGTATATATATAAATGCTGTGTATTTTAATATCGAAAGGACTTTCTTTGTATTTCTTGAATCTACTCACTCACACACTAGCAAACATACCGCAATTATCATGTCATTTATGCAGGTAGAGCATTGGGTCTCATCGGAAGCAGACTTTCTATCCCTTGGGATAGAGGTATTGTCTGCCTACCACTTATCCTCCCCAGACCCTAACGATAGCTTTTGCTGTCGTTGGAATATACTGGGTTCGAATGATGAGTCTTGTTTTATACTCATCACAAAGGATCTCCCCTAGCTTTATAAAATCATCATATTCGGTTCTTTTGCTTCATTGACTTGTCACGATGTGGTTGGTTTTACTTCATAAACTCATCGGAAGAGATTGGTTTGATCTTCTTGTCTTACAACACAAACACATCTCTTCCTTGTTGGGGTTATATGCATACATTCCTTAGAATCATCAAACCTTTATCTTCATTTAAAATCATTTCACGACGCATGACTTCAATTCTTAGGTATATTTAAATCAAACCTCCCTAGACTTATACGATTTTCACCGACTTTTAACCCTCAAGATGGAGGAATCAAGACTTGGCCTAAACATAGCATTGCAGAGCCAGATTAGATTTTCAATGTCTTTGGAATCACCTTTATTCCAAAGTGTGGCAAGTTAGACCGAATGTATCTCACTATAATTTGTACATAATTTTTGACCCTCTCTAAGAGGTTTTCTAACTTTAGTATCCGAAAAATTATAAAATTTATAATGAGGTCTTTAATTTATCTTGAACCACCAAACTCGAGTTATGCAGCTTAAATTATGATTAAAAAAAGTTTTTGTTGAGTCGGGATTTCAATGTCAGCCTTGTCACCTAACACCGAGCATGGTCAGAAGCTGAATTAAAGCACCAAGGGGCTGACGCATGCTGTATTGCATAACAGATTTTCTGCGTAGTTTTATATTTTTCTCTCAGATCCCAATTTACAGCCTTTACTAGAGGTCTCAAGATTTCGAATCCAATATCTTATGTGCAAAACACACATCAATAATGTCATCTAACCCCACAAAAAATACAAAAATTATAAACATGTTATCTACTCAAATGGCACGAAAATCCCCTTACACCATATTTCACTCAAAGGCCAGATTAGCATGTACAACCATCTTTACTGACCCAGAGAACCAAATTATATCAAGGTTTTGTATTTGAACCCAACTACTAATCTAATATCACAAGGATAAATGATATTTTCGATGCATTAGGCTCCGGTACATAGACTTACGTTATCCTTTTGTGCAATAGTCTGATAAAAAGATTAATTTACCTTACCTTTTTCTGAGTAATTTTACCTACTCTAATGATTCAAAGACTCTTAGAGTTTCCTCCTCAATCATCGCCCAAAATCAAACATCATATGCAATTAATCATTTAATTACTAACCTTCCGCATCAAAATCTTTAAAATTCTCATAACGAAATTCCATGGACGGATTACAAAGGTTCTTATTTCGTATTCACCAGCTCTGCATTGCCATTCTGAAACTTCTGATGGGTTCAAGACTGGAGTTGAAATGATGGAGATCTTTGAATCCTGGTAAACTTGCATTCTTCGGTTCTTCCTTGGCCAATGCCCAGCGTTCCCCTCCCTGAATTCTGACTATTTCTTCTTTTTCTATTATGAATGAATAGGATGTCTAACAAACGTAAAATGTTTTTTTCTTCCTTTTTATTTTGTTTTATTTTATTTTGGGAAATTATCATTATACCCATTTGTTAAAAAAGATTTTTTTACAAAACACAATTTTCTATAAGCATTTCACATGTTTTTGAGGGTGTGGCTTAGAGCAACTGGTAATGTTGCTGCTTTGTGACCTTAAAGTCACGGGTTCGAGCCGTGAAAACAGTCTCTTGCACAAAATGTAGGTAAGACAGCGTACCTCTGCGCAAACGCGGAAACTTAGTATACCGGAGACGTACATTTCATATGTTTTCGCTACTAGTAAACTCAATCAAACCTTAGAATGTTTTTCAAAATTTGCAAATTGCAGTACTCATAAAGTACTTTGCAGCTCGGACAAATCGATTCTCTCAGTTATGTCAAAGGTCACTAGTCCTTAAGTAAACTCATCTCTAGTAGCTACGCTTTCACATGCACTCTGATTCTCGTTTAATTGCTGACTAAGATTGCATCTTCTTGATTTCTAAATGATTCCTTGCACTTCGGTTACTATTAAGAGGTACATAATAACATTCCAGGAACTAACATCATCCTTAGTTAAGCATATACATATCATGATCTCAATCCTAAAATTCTCATAGTGCTTCCTGTTAGAATATACTCTAACCTTTGTTAGAGATATCATGTAATTAGTAAAGATTGCATAATTACGGTAAAATAGGAATTGCCCCAAATCAGGGATCAGTGATTGATTTTAATTAATTGTACTTATCATAGGTATACAAGGCATGAGATGTATAAGTATAGGACATTATGTATAGTGAAAATCAATGAAAAATTACACTTTTTTGCCTCTCAAACATGGTATCAGAGCAGGAAATTCCTGACTATACCCATTGAATGTGATATCTTTGAGTAAAGGCTCAGAGAAAGTCTCATCTTAGCCCAGAAATACCTTCCTCCGACCAGTTAGCTATACCCATCTCCGGCCAGTTGGCATTCACCCTTGCTCAGACAAATTTACCTTGTCTTCACTGCAAATACGTACCTGCAATATTCAACCATGTCAGAAACCACACAGAATCCTCAAGAACCGAAACAAGCGTCCTCCACCAGTTCCACCCCTAGGGATTTGGCTATTCAAGTGGCCCAAATCTTTAAGGATAGCCTTAATCCACCATCATACCAACCCACATCATTACCTGAAAACTTGAAATCACAGTTAAGTTAACTAGCAACAATTATTCCCTTTGGTCCCGTGTCATTTACAGGGCTATTCTAGGAAAAGGACGGCAATACCATCTTACAGGGGTACCTCCACCTCCTCCTATTACTGATCCGAAGTTCCCCCGGTGGGAACAAGATGATAATTCCGCATTTACTTGGATTTTGCATAATGTAGATGCAAGCATCATTAACAATGTCTCATGTTGCCCCACAGCCAAAGCCCTCAGGGATGGGCTAGCCCTAACGTATGGCTCTCGGGGGGATTCCCTACAGGTGTTTGATGTGCATCGCAAGGCCAATAACATTCGGCAGGGGAAGGCTTGCTGGAATAGCCTCCAAGACATCTGGGTATTCATTGACACCATGGATACAAATCCAATGCGATGCCCGGAAAATATTTCCTCGTACAATCAAAAATGCAAGAATTCAGACTTTATCAGTTTTAACCACTGTTAGCGATAAGTTTGAGGCAGAAAAGAAAGAATTGCTCAAAGAACACCATTACCACATGTTGAAGCTGCCTATTTCGAATTCAAAAGGGCCGAATCTCAGGCAAATCTGATAAAACATGGCCCCTCAGAAACAGTTTTATCATTGGGGGTAGGACAGGGGTTGGCTGTCAAACCAACCACTGGAAGAGGACGTGGTCGAGGACCACAGACAAACAAAGCCACAACCCACAACAAGGACAAATACCTACTCGTTCAAATCCCTCATCATCATGAATAGATAAAGCACAATTCTTTGTGACCATTGCGGGAAAAAAGGACACAGTAAAGAAAAATGCTTCTAGATCTATGGCTACCCAAAATGGTGGGAAGGGAAGCGCTTCACCACCGGCCAAGGCAAAGATGCCGCTGCCAGGACCCCCGGAGAAGGAGTCAACAACAATGAACTACAAAGCGAAGGGGGAAACAGAGAAGAACAGGAAGACGATGGAGCAGAACCAAGAGAGGCCGAGGGTCATGCAGCCGCAGGTATGGGGCTGGGAAGTAACCCTAGCCCCAACTCCTTTTTTAAAACGGAATTTACACATTTAGTCCCTACAGTTTTACCCCCTTGCACCTTGGTTCCAAACAAAAAACATTTCCCTCCTCAGTTTCCCCAATATTACACCTGTGCCCCTTATTTCTGTAAATGGAACGTCCCAGTCTCTGCACTCCTCTCCAAAGGTTAATTTGGTCTAGGTTTTTCCACAACCACAAACTCCACCCCTTATTTTCAAAAAACCCCTTTCCTTCCCAAAACACCCTCAATGGATTTTTGACTGTGGTGCTACGGACACTATGACCTTTGACCCCAATGATTATGACTCATTCTAAACCCTTAAAAACTCATGTTGAAACAGCTAATGTTGATACCATCCCGATTCATGGCAATGCTCTATTTCCATCACTCCTAACATTACACTTAAAAACTGCTTACTTGTTCCTTATCTCCACTAAACTACTTTCCATTAGTCAACTTACAAAAGAACTTGATTGCGTTGTGCTCATATATCCTACCGTTTGCGTATTGCAGGAGATTCATACTCAGGAGATCATTGGACGTGGTACTGAGAGGGGACGACTCCATTACGTAGATGCAGTGGTGCAAACGGGAGGTCAAATCTTGCCACCGGGTCGGTAACTCGCCAGTTATGGTTATGGCACCGTTGGTTAGGACATCCGTTTTAGCTATTTGCAAAAAAATTTTCCTACTTTATTTTCCAGTACTTCACTATCCCTCAGTTGTGACATTTGCCTCCGGGCCAAGCAACCCGGAGCTACTTGTCATTTGAATAATACGCGTGTTGACAAAATTTTTCCTTAATACATTCTGATGTTTGGGGTCTGTCCCCACATTCTACACCATTGGGTTTTAGATATTTTGTTACATTTGTTGATGATTATTCTCGGATGACCTGGTTATATATTCTCAAACACAAATCTGAAGTCGCTACTAAATTTGTTGAGTTTTATCATATGGTTCACACTCAATACCATTCCATTACACAAATTCTACATTCCGACAATGGGGGTGAATACTTGGATGGGGCACTCAAACAATTTTTCTGAGATCATGGTATTCATTACCAAACCTCGTGTCGCGATACACCTGAACAAAATGGTATTGCGGAACGCAAAAACTGCATCCTTCTAGAAATGACACGCGCCATGATGTTAGAATCTTCCGTCCCACAGTTTCTTTAGCCGGAGGCAGTGTCTACAACAACCTATCTCAGTAACCGCTTGCCCACCACCATTCTCCAACATAAAACACCACTTGATACCTTAGCCTCACAAGAAACTATTTCTTCTTTGTTAACTCTGCCGCCCAAAGTGTTTGGGTGTGCTTTTTTTATCCATGTTTCAAAACGACATCGTGATAAACTTGACCCCTGCGCTGAAAAATGCGTCTTTGTTGGCTATGCTTCCTCCTAAAAAGGATACCATAGCTAAACCCCCACACTCAACGGATTCATGTTACCATGAACTGTGTCTTTCTTGAGACCAAGTTCTTCTTTGGCACCCAACCTTGGTCTCACGGGGAGATAGCTAATGATGGATCCCTCGATTGGTTGCCTAACCTATCCTGGCCTGTAGCTGATCCAACATGACAAGTAGTTGACACCGACTATGCTACAGCTCCTTGCAATGATATGGTCACCACTCTGGTACCCGCCAATGACACTCCTCAGACGAATGTGCCTCAACAGGTAAAAGAGTATATATGATGACACATGTAGTCCAGTACTTTCATCTAGTTAGTTTGTCCATACCCTCTTGACATATCTAATCATTCTATTCCTAATCATACTTGTCTAGAACTGGACCATACTAACCCGTGTGTAGAGGAATAGGGGTGGGTGCTTCCACCAAGGAAAAACAACGACATACCACCTGACAGATATTCACCCACGAAGCTAGCCCGAGCCACCAAATATCCTGTATCCATCTCCACAAAGAACATGACTAATACTGTAAGGGCATTCTTCACCAAAATTTGCTTTGAAAAATTTTCCAGAACAGTTGAAGAAGCCTGCAGACAACCTGAATGGAAAAAGTCTATGATCGAGGAAATGAATGCACTAAACAAGAACGAGACATGGGAAAGATGCCAGCTACCTCTAGGTAAACGAACAGTAGGGTGTCGGTGGGTATTCACAGTAAAATACAAAGCAGATGGGACTGTTGAAAGACATAAAGCAAGGTTAGTAGCCAAAGGATACACACAAACATATGGAGTGGACTACTAGGAGACATTCTCTCCTGTTGCTCGGATTGATACTATTAGGGTCATCTTTGCTATAGCTATTACAAAAAAGTGGCCTCTACAGCTGTTTGATGTGAAGAATACATTCCTCCATGGAACTTTGAAGGATGAAGTTTATATGGAACCACCGCCTAGATTCTCAAAAGAATTTTTACCTGGACAGATCTGCAAGCTCAACCGAGCTCTTTATGGCATTAAACAATCACCACGGTCTTGGTTTGGTAGGTTTACATATGTTATTAAGAAGGATAGATATAGGCAAAGTAATACAGATCACACTTTGTTCACAAACATCAGGGAAGCATTGTTACTTGTCTTAATTTATGTTGATGATATGATTATCACTGGTAATGACACTAATGAAATTTCGTGCCTTAGGAACTATCTGTTCACGCAATTCGAGATGAAGGATCTTGGCAGGCTCAAGTCAAGTATTTTTTGGGCATTGAGGTCCTACGTTCAACGGCCGACATTTATATCTCTCAGCAGAAATATATTCTCGACTTACTAGCTGAAGTGGGCCTATTAGATGCCAGACCGGCTGACATCCCAATGGTTCAGAATCATAAATTAGATTTTGTCCAAGGAGCTCCTTCAACGAATCGGGAACAGTATCAACACCTGGTTGGGAAACTCATCTATATGTCCCATACTAGGCCTGACATTGCATATGCTGTCAGAGTTGTAAGTCAATTTATGCACAGTCCACAGAAACAACATTTGGAGGCAGTACTAAGAATCTTGAGGTACTTAAAGGGAACTCTGGGACGAGGATTATTGTTCCAGAATAATAGACATCTCAATATCGAAGCATATACTAATGCTGATTGGGTGGGCAACCAAGTTGACCGGCGGTCTATTTCTGGATACTTCACGTTAGTCTGTGGTAATGTTGTCACCTGGCAGAGCAAGAAACAAAAGGTGGTTGCACTGTCCAGCGCAGAGGAAAAATTTCGTGGTATTGTAAAAGGTGTCACTGAAATTCTGTGGATTCGTAAGTTGTTACGAGAGCTTGGTTTTCCGGTTAATGATCCTACCCACTTGATGTGTAATAACAAAGCTTCCATTAGTATTTCTGAGAATCATGTCCAACATAATCAGACTAAATATGTGGAGATTGATCGACATTTTATCAAAAAAAACTGGATAACGGAATCATTGCGCTTCCACACGTTCGCTCAGAGGATGAACTCCCAGATATTCTGACCAAGGCTGTTAATGGGCGAATCTTTGACTCCGTACTGCGGAAGTTGAATATTGGCGACCCACTATTCAACTTGAGGGGGAGTGTTAGAATATACTCTTACCTTTGTTAGAGATACCATGTCATTAGTAAATATTGCATAATTACGGTAAAATAGGAAATGCCCCAAATCAGGGATTAGTGATGATTATAATTAATTGTACTTACCATAGGTATACAAGGCATGAGATGTGTAAGTATAGGACAATATGTATAGTGAAAATCAATGAAAAATTACACCTTTTTTTGCCTCTCAAACACTTCCGGTAACTCATTCCTATAATATTGTGGCACATAAGCACAAAACACAAAATCCATAAAGCACATAATACTCAATATACATTCACAATCTTATATCACCGGGTTCATAAAAACACATCATAAGCATATTTTAGACACATCACTGTGGATTTCATACGGCTTTCCTCATGAATTGCAGTGTAAAAAGGGTGATGTCACTAATCTTCATTTCGGCTCTTGAAATAATTTCTCTTCTCATCATCATTGCAAAAATAAGATTCAATGTTATTCAACTTCTTGTAAGTTTTATGATCGCCCGCTCAAAATCGAGTCTCTCGCATAAGTGGTTCACAAACTTGACATGTCACGGAATAAGTCTTAATCAACCTGGGACATTCCTACGCATCATGTTCTCCTATTTAACCATTACCTAATGCGGGTATTCGACGACCATATTGTATACTTGTTTCAACATGATCATTGCTTAATTGTAATTAATATTCCAACATATATTCCAGCAAGTAGGCATTAAAGTGTCTCAATGTAGCGATCCGTTCAGAGCCCTAGAACTCGAAACAACTCACCCGCTGTATTTCGTTTAGTAAAATACAAGGCGTCGATACGATCAGTTACACGTCAACAAAATAACGTAAATCGATGTCAGTGGAAGTCATAGAAGTTAAAACCTCGACAGAAATACTAATCCATAAAATTAGAAGTCTCGAAAACCAATGTAATACAAAGTCAAAATAAAAGTAAATGAAATACTAATTCTGAATCAAATCAGATAAAATAAGGTCTCAACTAAAACCCTCGAAATCTCAACATCTAGCTACAAGCATCAATATCTCCATTTCTGATCGTCCTCAACATAAACTAACTCGAAATCCTGGTGATTTGCAAAAAAAATTGATGAAGTGTAGTATGAGCGACACGTCGCCCATCACTATATTTACCATGGATCGTACACAGAGAAACAAGTGTGATAAGATAAATAACTTTTTACCCCTTATTCCAAACAAGCAACAAAATCACACGCAACTAAGTCATCAACAAGTAAGCGTTAGTACAACCAAAACCATGATGCAACTTTTCAAACAATGCGATGCAAAATGATACAATGCACAAAAGGATACGATGTTGATACGATACAATTTTTGATACGATTTCCGATACGATACGAGTCTAATGCAATGGACATGAAGCTTACCTTACAAGTGAATTTGTTAGAATGCATAGTATATCAAATGAAGACTCAGAATAGGAGCACAAGGGGAGCTTCAGTATGTTCAAGGTTTAAGAAACTCATTGAGTCATTTCGTCGAGCAATTTGGTTAAAGCGTCGAACACCTTTCTTGCTACCAAATTCTTTCTGTATTTTATTACTATCCATCATTTTATTGTATATAATTCCAGATTAGTCATAGGTTATTAGATATATCATCATTGTGATGATTTAATTCAGCTTTCCCCGATAGTTTTTGTCCGGATGAAACTAGCTGTTAGTTGCCCCATCAAGGCTAAATAGCCGTTGGCACCTGATGTGTATATATGGTGATCCCTACAGCATTATGAAACATAAGTGACTTTTCTGCCTCTTTACGTGTTAATTGTGTGATATTGTGAAGTTATTTTTCTCTATAGACTTATATTGCAAGACTTACAGACTTGGTCCCGCAATAGTCTATGTGTCCAGGCGGCTTATCTCAATATAGTCATATGTGCTTGGACGGCCCAAATGGTGGTCATATGTATCCGAGCGGCCTATCTCAATATAGCCATGTGTGCTCGGACGGCTTGTTTGATCGGAACCAATCCAGCTTCAAAATATTTTTTTTTGTAAGGGTGACTTTCAAAATATGCAATGTTGAATTTCCAAAACGATTCTAACTTTCCACAACGGTTTGCAATGTTTGATTATTTCCAACAATCAATCCCGATCACAACACAAGTAACAAATACCAATTACAAACTCTTATCGATTTACGATTCCGATGTCCTAACGATTTCCACTCATGTATACGTATATACATATACATGCGCACGCCCATATATGTGCATATATGTGCATATACATATACACACCACCCTCGGCCCAATTTCCCTCAACCCACTACCCAAATCACCTCACCACTCATCCCTTACCCCCTCGGCTCCCCTACTGCTCCTGCCCAGAACCTTCCCCCCACTCAGCTCCCTCGGCCCAGCCTCCTATTCCCTCCACACAAACCTGAATTTCACTCCCTCTCACCTAACCACCTCGGTCCTAACCCACTTTTCGCACCACTCATATTTCCTCACACATAACCCCATAGACAGAAAGTACAATTCACGCCAAACACACTGCCACAAAAATTGCGGCCATTGGACCATGGACGTGCCCTCACGTGACGCTTGAAATGCGGTAAAGGCGGCGCATGAGCTACACGCGCCACCTCTGCCTCTCGCCTCTGACCACCAGAATTTTTCTCTCCTCATTTCCAGCCACACTCCATCCTCAAATAGCGACAATTTGCACTTTTCAGAATTTATTTCTCCAATTTCGACGACAAAACCCTAATTCGATAATACCGATAATCTTACAATTCACCACACATGTATCCATCACCATTAAATGCATGTAAACCCTAACAGTCTAGCACACATATAATTCGACCATAGCCCCTTTTATTTCATCAAAAATAATTTCCATGTAGCATAAATTTAATCACATAAAATAACATATAATACTACTCTATATCATGCAATATATATATACCTATGCACACAACTTGGCTGCTACCCTTGAGCAGGGCCTCCCCATTCCTGCGACATCAAGAAGAGAAAAAGAAAAATAAATTATCCTCATGCATATATACACATAACAAATACATACTTATAACACACGTATATATAAATCAATAATCTATGCAAGCACAAATACCATCATGCATGATTCAATTTTCTACAAAAATAGGGCCGTAATTTGGCAAAATCATAGTAAATATAGGTAGGATACTTGTCTTGATCTTGATTATACTATACCGTAAGAAAATCGGGGCCGAAATTGGGAGGAGTTGGCTTCTCCTTCCTTTGTATTGCTGGCGGCCGAACTAGGGTTCTTGGGAGGGGTGGCAACCGAATTTTGGGTATTGGGTGTGGGGTGTAAATTTGTGTTATGTGCTGTTTGTATAGAAATAGGTTAAATGGATTGATATGGTATATTCCTAGTTTACTATGGAATTTACCAATTACATAACTCTATCCTTATTTCTTTTTTTCCTATTCTGATTAGGATACTAATTTATGCTTTTATTTATTTTTATTATTTTTTCTAACATGACCGATGCATGTATATACCGTATATACATGTACATTTGTACAATGTATTTTCTTAGAAAAATTTTGTATTATTATGCGTCACTTATGGCAGAGGAATATCATAGTACATTGTGTCATCATCATACGAGAAATGAGAATGTAAATATCTAAGAATTGTCAAGCTCCAATCATATATTGTAGCGCCCCGTTCAGGAATATCATCCCGACACGGTTCACCCGTCGCACCCCATGTCGTAGAGTACAAGGCGTCGTCACTATTGCACGTACAGAGTACATAAGCAAATAGCATGCAATGGAATCAAATAACTTAAATATAACTTAGTTCGTACATCCATGATAATCCACAAAAGGTACACAAGATCCTACTGCATAAATCGTAAAGCCGAAACGGAATATAGTGATCGTCCAAAATGCGTCTCTCGTACTCGAGTAACTGGAATCAGGACTGGTCCTCAGCTATGTACTTGATGTCGAAGGTACGGTCCTCTGAAAAAGAAAGTTTTTTAAAACAACAAGGGTCAGACGAGATAGAAATTCGTCTGGCAAGCAACCCATTCGAATCCCCCATGCGAATCAAACAGGCTAAGACAAGACAGCGCAATAAAAACATATCGTAAGTGTAGAGTATAAAAAATGCTACCCGTCGGGTTACAAGTACTGCATCAATCACATAATGTAGCCCGCAAACAAGAATATAATGTTTTAGGAAGCTATACTGGATCTATACTTAACCATTTTAATTCTCGTCTAGGCTACAACTCATCCTGTCGGTTCTCTATTACACATTGTTCCATCTGTACTCCTGTATAAGAAGGTGGTATTAATTTTTCTTTTAAGATTCTTGTTCCCAGCTATTTTAGTTATTTTAACTTTAAAAGAAAAACATGATTGCAAACTGTGAAATAAGGGATGGCCATCCTGTGTAAGGAACAAAATCAATGGTGACCGGAAAGATTCCCTAAGCAGTCACATATACCGCTGATACGCTTATCGCAGGTATATGTATCTAATGGTGACTCGTACGGCCGGTGATCTTAAGAATCGCTCGCCTGAAGATCATACGGCGCATAACGTATACTATGCCCCATGGAACCGTCTCCCCGACCTTGGTGTTATGACGACGCATCTCATCTGAACATAACTATACCCATGATTCAACCGCAGTGGTACCATGTCGGCCTCCACATATAAAATCGTCGAGGAGTCCAAGTCCGCTCATGAGGTACTCAGAAGACTCATAAATATAAACATATGTTGTGTATCTTGGAATCTTCCGTCCTGTTGATATGGTTCGTTACATAAAATCTCTTTCTTTCGCAACATGTTTGAAAATCGTTTGAAAACATATTGTGATATGATGCTATGAAATCCCATTTTTTTATTTCCTTCATTCCATTTAACTTGTCTCAAATACCTTATTTGAGTTATATTTTTACCTTAGAATACAAAATGTCTTAAAATTTCACATGTTATTTTTAAACGATGTTTTAGACTAACTTTATTGCTGGAAATTCGAGACATTCAATTTTCTTGATTATTTAACGTATTCGAGATATTCAATCCCAACCCTTATTTAGCCCACTAGAGAGCTTATGCCATCCAAGTCCTCCACCTAAAAAGCCTTGTAAACACATACACTATTAAGCTTAGCATAAGAAAAGTCAACATAATAGTTATATAATACATATATTTAAATTATTTCAACTACATAAAAACACACATTTCAAATACCATATTATATCATCTATTGTGCAAAGAAGGAAAAAAAGATTTTTGATTCTCCCCTAGGAGCTCTCAACCGTGGGTTGAGATTTCCACCCACACCAAAATTTTCATCCATTTTAAATCACTTTACTTCCACCCTTTCTTCTATTTTATGCTTGTTCAATCCAAAACAACCTAATATTATTCTTAATGGTTCCATCACAAGGTAAAACATAAAAAAACAAGTCATCTTGATCTTCTTCAAAGGTCTAGGCGTGTCCCTCAAATCCATTCCAAGATGGATGACATATAACATCTACCCATTTAGCATTTAATCTCAAGCCTACAAAAACACTTTCCTCACCTATCTAGAATCTTAGGTTGAAACCAAACTTGTTTAACCCATTCTCGTACGAAGATAGTTTTAGTGTAAATATAGCATTTCACAACTAGAACATGGTTGATTCAAGAAGACTACTTGTCTTTGTGGGTCTTGAAATGAGCAAGATGTGCTAGAGTCTTCTTCACCTCCACCTAAGGGCTCAGCCGAACTTTAGCTTGATTAAACTTGGATAGTTATAAATCTTTGATTTAAGAGATTCTTCTCCTCCAAAGGCCCTTACTATTTGAAAGAAGGATCCTTAGGCTTAAGCTCCTTGTTCTTGCCTCTTAAACCATTGAAAGAAAGATTTACTTCCTGTGGAAAAGTACACTGTTAAGAGGAAGGATTTGGGGGTGTTTGCACGTTGGAGTGATAAGAAGAAAGATTGAGAAGAAGGTTTGGTTGACTACAAGAAGTTTATTTGGCAATTTGTTTTCTTCTCCCACTTTTTGAGGCTGCCGAGATTTTGAAAGTG
>AP025045.1:38930586-39140806 GCA_036186865.1 Eustoma russellianum
AAAGATATTTTAAAAGACTATCAAAAAACTCAGAGAACGAAAGTTACTTTGCTTTAAAATATGTCACATCTGATGATATAAATGGTTTGATCAAAGATCAATTTAATAATAAGTTCTTCAAGTATTTAACACAATAATTTATTGCATATTTATCCTAAAAGACAATGACCCCCCCTACTTATTTTCGCTGCCAACCAAAGTTTGCAAATTTTATGCATCATCAATTTCGTTTGGGCATTATAATTTGGGCAGAGAAAAAAAAATACAGTTGTTTTGTTAAAAAAAATCTACTTTTATAACGGATTTTGAAGTAAACTCATAAGTATATTAGTGGTTTAACAGAACTGCCTAATAAAGCACATGTCGATTTTGATAGAACCGCCATATGGCAATTTGACTTTTGGTATTCGACCGTTCTATCAAAAACGTTGTATGCTTTTTCTTAAAAAAATTATCTTTCCAATTTATTTTTTTAAAATTAATTTTTTCAGTTGCGTATGTCAACCGTAATTCTATAGAAATGTAACATTTTTCTCAGTACCTAATTTGTTCGACATGTATCAGATAAAATGACAAGTCAACATTTGTGTGTCATCCTTTTACGTACGTTTTTATTACAAAAACATAATTCAATTTTTTAAGGCAAGTATAGCAAATACGAACAAGTAAAACTGGAATGAAGTAACATAAAATAAGATTGAATCAAAACTGTAATATACAAAATATTATACACACAATACATGTACAATATACATCTCATAGACTCCCACCAGTTAAAACAACATCTCTTACGTATAGGCCGTTTATGAGCAACTACGCTACGTATATGGACCTAGATAATCTGGCAGCTGCGATGGTGGCTATGATTACAATGTCAGCCATATCGGGTTGTGACTGCAGTGGCGGCATATTAAGCCCCTGAGATGTAATCGGTATCTGCATCGCTGCCTACTCTATGTCGTGCTCTAGATCTCCTGCAAAAGGATCGTCATCAGGAGCGGACGCGGGAGGGGGGAGGGAGATAATCAAAAATGTCAACGTCATCATCCTGACCAAATGTATGTCTGCTATCGGCGGCTGGTGTTAGAATGATGTGCTCAGCTGTGACCATCCTCCTACATATGCACGCCCCAATGGACCGACCGATGCTGATCTCCAACGTCTCCAGCGTTACATGTGTGCAAATGACTGCCTCTGCGACTGCGACACGGCAAATTACGAACAATATGCATCCACAATCTCCGGGGTGGCCTCTGCTGGAGGCCTCTGCATCAGAAGATGTCGATACCCTCCTCCTTAAGCCCCTTCGATGTAATCTTCATCCGGTCTCGTCTCTGATCAATGACGCATGATGATAAATCCAAGTAAGATGGTGTGTATAAAAGTTAAATAATAGAAAAACCGGTACACATTTAAGTTACAACGACACAATTAAATGAAACAAAATATATATACATACCAGAAATATCTATACATACCAGCCATATGAGGCTAGATGTGGAAACACAAAAAATGCCATCGCAACGCACACGAGGACGGTCAAGAGTCAATCCGACAAGAACCAGATACACTTGGTGAATGGTGGAACAAGTTCCAAAGCATTTGGATGACAATTGACAGAAAGGATCCAAACCAATGAAGGAGCCCGAAGACATCGGCATTATAACAGAAAAATTAAGGAACAAAGACTGTTCCAGCTCTTAACAACCATGCATGACAAATTTGAGATGATAAAAGAGAGATAGTGAAAAAGAAACAATTGTTATAAGTAGAGGCAGCGTACGCGACCATCAGAAGGGAGGAAGCCAGGATGGCTACCTTGAAATTGGTCCCCTCATCCAAAATAGATACATCATCGGGGGTTGGTTTCGGTTTGGCTACGAAGAACATGGCAAACCAAGGAAGAGTGACACCACATTGGACGACCGTACGAACGCGCTCAGAAGTTTTCATCACATGACTTAGAGAATGAAGACATGTCTCATCTTCATTGAACTCACTGTAGGATGAAGAAACACGTAAGATAGACATGTTTCCAAATAGTTGGTTACCTGAATTGGTGGGAGAACACTCACAAACCACTTAGAGACTGAATAGACCAGGAGAGGCGAGCCACTGCCGTAGACATCACGAAGGTCACCGGCAGCGCCGATGGCATAGCTGAAGAAGCAGGAAACGATGACCAAATTGCCGAAAAAGATGAAGACATAAGGGTAAACTAGAGCGACGGACACAACAAAGAAGGAGCCCGGAGGAGTAAAAGGAGAAGGTATGGATTTTTAACCCCAACCCCCTTAAATCTCAAAAATATTTTTTTAGAAACTGCATATTTGACCTCTGATTTTCTAATATTAGAAAAAAAACCCCATAATTCTCTAAATAAAATGACCTCTAGATTATTTGGAAATTGCAAAACTACCCCCAAATGTTGTCAAAACTACAACTATTCCCCCAGACTCCAAAAAATCACACATTTTCCAAAGCACACCAAGCCCAATCTATGACTGTCTAAACCTTGAAAAAACCCACTGAGTGGATTTTTGATTGTGGCACCACCGATACTATGACTAATAACCCTACATACATTTTACGTATCTCCGACCTAAAAAAACTCGTATTGAAACAACTAACAGAGAATTAGTTACATTTCAAGGAGGAGGATCCATCGTGTTCTCACCACTGATGCAGTTGAATAATCTCCTTTATGTCTCCACTTTACCATAAAAATTACTGACCCTCATTCATGTGTCCAATAAACTTAACTATATGGTACTTATGTATCCTAATTTCTGCGTTTTGTAGGATTTTTTTACGAAGGAGATCATTGGATGTGGTACTGAACACAACGGCTTCTACTACGTTGATAAGGTGACTCACCAGGAGCATGCCATGGTTGTTCGTAGAACGGTCAACCGACAAACTTGGCTGTGGCATAGGCGTTTGGACATCCATCTATTTGGTATCTAAAACTTTTATTTCATAGTCTTTTCAGAAATACTGTTCCCTTCCTAAACTGCAAAACTTGTATTAAAGGAAAAAAATCATCGTGTCACATTTTAACCAAATAATATCATGGTTGATTCTGTTTTTCTCTCGTATATTCAGGCGTAGAGAGGCCCGCACTCATGTTTAGTCATTCTTGTGTATATTATTTTATGATATTTTTGGATGACTTTTCTTGCATGACATGGTTATATCTGTTGAAATATAAATCCGAAGTACCAGCATTGTTTAATTCTTTTACATGGTTCAAACACAGTTTGGTAAAAAAAAATCCGAATCTTTCACTCCGATAACGGCAGAAAATTTGTCAACCAAATTGGCCTGAAGCTGTAGCCACCTCTACATACCTACTCAACCGCCTGCCTAGCCAACTTCTCCACCACAAAACCATTTTACAGCTTCTAGCCACTTAAACCACCATACCTTCTATACTCACCTTACCTCCCAGGATGTTTGATGTTTGTTCATATCCCCAAATCCAAACGATCAAAACTCGACCCCTGCATAAAAAAAGTTTGTTTTTGTTGGATACGTCACAAATTAAAAAGAGTATCGGTGCTACAATCCATATGCGTGTCATATCCATATAACCATGTATTGCGTTTTTCTCGAAATTGAGTTTTACTTCACCCACCAACTTAGCGTTAGAGAGAGACTGGTAGTGAACCACTACATTGGTTAAATAGAGTAAGTTGTCCCGTGATCGTTCCACAAAAACGGTTAGATAGAGCCACCAAATTTGCCTCTGAAAACATCGACAAGGTCATTGAACCACTCCAACCGTCTGATGAACCTCCTTCATCAGATGTCCGATAAGAGGTAAGTAACCCATACTCGAATGCAACATCATGTGATCCCACCACTACTGGTACTTATAACAATGAACAACGGTTGTTTGCCTTATCTCCAAAGAGAAATAGAGGAGTATTCCCTGATTGATACTCGTCTAAACATGTGTCTTAAAATTCCAGGTATCTCGTAAATACAGTTAGAGGGAGAATTACCGATAATGCACATGCCTTTTCAGCAATTCTTCTGTCAGAGTCTATTTCTATAATAGTAAATAAAGCAAGTAAGACAACCGAATAGAGAAGGGCCATGGAAATAGAGATGGAGGTATTGACAAAGAATGCAAATTTTAAAAAATGTATGTTACCAGCAGGAAAGACAATTTGGTGTAGATGGGTTTTCGCTATTAAGTATAAAGAAGACGACATCATTAAGCGGTACAAAACAGGGCTTGTAGCCAAGGGATACACACAAACATATGACATCAACTATCCAAATACTTTCTCTTGGGTTGCAAAGATTGATACCATCATGGTACCATTCTTGGCAGCAGCAAATAAAGATTGATCACTCCATCAACTCGACGTTAAGAATGCATTCTTAGATGGAGAATTGAAAGAAGAAGTATATATGGAAGCCCCACCAGGTTTTTCCAATGATTTTAGAAAAACGAGGCATGTAAATTAAGGAAGGTTGTCTATGGACTAAAACGGTCTATTTCGTGCGTGGTTTAAGAGATTCAACAGTAGCAATAAAACAAAATAGATACAGGCAAAACAATGTTGATCATACGTTGTTCTTCACGAGAAACGGAAATTTGATTACCTTCTTGATCATATATGTCGATGATAATGATCATAACACAAAGTGACAAGGAGGAAATCGAGTGTCTCGAGAAGAATCTTTTCACGGAGTTTGATGTAAGGGATCTAAGGCTAAAGGATTTTTAAAGAATTGAAGTTTTTTTTTGATTGAATAAAGGAATCTTCATCTCCCAACAAAAATACATACTAGATTTACTAGCGAAAGTTGGAATGGTGGACTGCAAACCGAATGATAACCCAACAGTTGTAAATCAGAAGCTTCACACAAAAACAATAGATGCATCAACAAATCGAGAACAGTACCAAAGGTTAGTAGGAAAATTTAATCTATTTGTCACACACCAGACCAGACATCGCATACACGATATGAGTAGTGAGCAAGTTCATGCATAATCCTCAGGAGAAACACATGAAAACAATCATGAGAATAGTACGATACTTAAAAGTCACACCAGAAAGAGGCATAATGTTTAGCAAGAATGAACATTTGGACGTTAAAGTTTATACTGATGCTTATTGGGCAAGTAACCCAAATGATAGACAATCTATTTTAGGGTACTTCGTTTTAATGGGAGGAAACCTAGTCACATAGAGAAGTGAAAATCAAAAGGTGGCAACATTATCTATTACAGAGGCAGAGTTCAGAGGGATTGCTAAAAGCGTAATAGAGGTTTTATGGTTGAAAAAATTGATGGCTAAAATTAGGTTTCCGCTTGGACATTTCACTCAGTTGATGTGTGATAAGAAAACGGCAACCACTATTTCTGAAAACCCTATACAACATGATGAGACAAAACATATGGAAATAGATCAATATTTTATAAAAGAGAAAATCGAAGAAGCAACGGCTGAGTTTTCGTTTTTGCATCTAAAGTTCAGCTGGCGAACATCCTCACAAAGGTAATAATGAAAATGGTGTTTGACTTGATACTGTGTAAGTTAAAAATTTGTGATCACACTGCTCAATTTGAGGAGAAGTTTTAACAATATAGAAGGATTTAATCAGATCGTGTAAACAAAGAAGTAGGATATTTACACATCCGTTATATTTTATTACATTCCATAGATATGATAATAATTGTATTATACATATGACTATTGTATGCTTTTGTGAATCGACGAAAAACGACTTTCATTCACAACAAAAGAAACATAGTGTTAGGGGTAGTAGCGACGGAGTTCATTGTGATCCCTTCAAATAAGGGTATTTGGAAGATGATCTCTTTGGGTTCTAGTGGAAACAATTTGATGGGTCATACGCACTTTTGCACAATTAAATGCAAAGAGACCACAGGAACTAGTGAACTATGGGATGGACAATGAGAACTTCATGAATCACAACTTGAACACATACAAGCACGTAATAAAGCCTCAACTTTTATCAGATGGTTCTTCTGCATGCTACAAGCAATAAGAAGAGCACCCTAAAGCCTCCATACTGGGAACCGAAGCTCCTTTTGGATAAAACGACGGAGTGTATTTGTTTCATTACCTTAGGGTAGGTGATCATAAATACAGCATTATATTTAGTAATCTTGTCACCCGGAGTTGGCTGTAGCAGGCATGCAGATGGAGTCATGAAACACTTATTTAGTACTTTGTTCTAATGCTTACTGTTGAGCACCATCAAATGTCCAGTCCTGAAACACAGTAATGCTTAGTAATTGTGTCATACTCAATGTTCCTATACATATATCATTTTGGTCTTCCAAACATCCCATTCTACATGTAGATCTAGTGGTGAAGCTCTCCTGGCAGACCTGGAGATGCCATGGTAAATTCTTGTCAAAATTCCATCCTGTTAGTGGTAGTCGGGTTTAGGAAGTCAAGCTAGCAAGCAAACATAGACATGTTCTTCTGTTGTTCCTTTTTCTTTTTCCTTCTATTCCTTCTGCATATGATCCCAAAACAGTGTTATGACTCCTCGTTCACTATCACATAGAAAGCACCCCAAAGAAACTGCTATATCAGGAAACAAATGCTTCTTAGAAGAATGCAAATCCTACCAGGTCAGCCATTCTTATTGCAGGCAGTACAACTATTTAGAATGAAAATACGAGAAGTGCCCTAGTTTATTGAATATCCAATAATCCTAACATACTATCCTTCCATTTTCTCTATGTTCTTCTACCGCAATGAAACATTAGTGATTGGTTCTGTTACACCCCGATATTTTGGGGTGCAAGGAAAAAATATAATAAATAAAATAAAAGGAAAATAACAATTACATGCAATAGTTATCTTAAGCTAACTAAAATTTACCTTATAAAGATTCATAAACCTATTAGGAAATATAAATACATATCTATAAATATATCTCCTTAGATCAAAAATCAAACCCTGCCCATTCTCTCCGTCACATTCCAAATGACAATCTCCTTCCCACCTCAACCTTGAAGCGGCTGCCATCTCCAGAAGAATGGAGGAGAACTCTTTTTTCCAATTGTTCCTATATTCTATATATACATATATACACACACAAAATGCAAAACCTATTATCATACACAAATCGTCCAGCCACCTTCAAGAGAGAAGAATCCAGCTGGCCTCGGAGAAAAGAAAAGAAGAAATTTCACGTAGGAGATTCGTCCGAAAAGGTAGGTTACCTTCCCCTCTTCTCGGATGCTTTAATTTTTTTTGTTGTGTTTTGTATATCTTCTGCTTTATGACGTCATATGTGCGGTTATATTCGTATTGTGATGGTGTTGTTCGTATCATTTGAAAAGAAATTAAAAGAATCGATTTATGCAATAAAAATAGAAAATTGTACGAACAGTCTTAGAAATAGGTCACGTAGCCCAGAAATTAGGTTGGAATAGAACTGGAAAGCGAAAAATAGGTCTGACGGACGTGTTCTGGGTATGGCGCATGGGGCCTACGTGCGGCCCCTTACGGCGCGTCCAGGACACGTGATGTGTCCAGGTCCAAAAGATGTGTCGCATTATATGGAGTCCAATGCAACTGGTTTGAGGTAATTCGAAGTTAAAACAAAGATTTCATTGAGGTTTGAAGGAATTATGATTAAATTAAAAAAATAAATAAATAAAATCTAGGTCAGCGGGCTGGGTTGTCCCGGACTGACCCGGTTCGTAGGTGGACTGGTCTGACCAAAAGTGGGTCGGGCCGAAAATTATTTTAAAAAAAGGAAAAGCGGATGGGAACCATCCAGACTGCCGGACCGGGCCAGATGGCCAGCAGACCGAACCAGGACAGTAGGCCGGCACACTAACCGAAATTAATTTTATAAAAAAATAAAATTCTAGATTTCTGCCCACATCATTCAGTTAAGCATTCATGTGCCCCTATAGATTAAAAATCAAGCAATGGGTGAACTTTTTCAATCCTATCAACAAGCAAAAAAATACTAGTTTCTTATACAAGACAATGCGTGTAGAACTATTACAAATGCGAATTTTAGGGTCTGACATTATTAAACATTCAGTCCCTACATGAAATTGCAACCACTTTACTACCTACCAAAATAATCTCCCATGATGGGTATATTACAAAAGCTAAACTCAAGTTATCCCAAAAGACAACAGAGAGACTAGAAAGAGAAAGAGAAATACATTAACTACTAGGAAGATGCAAATCTTACATTCCAGAGGGGAAATAAACCCCAAAAGATTTCAAAAAATACCTGGATTTTGTAGGAAAATATGTATATAGGATAGGAAAACCCGAACAAGAAAGACAATGAAAGAAAACCGAGACGAGTTTCGGGATAACTCGTTCCTTAAAACAATTTAGCCTCCACCGGTGAGCAAAGTAGACAACAAGACTAATGCTTCACAAGATATAACGGCTTACTCTCATTACTTTGCTCTATTAGAGAGAGTTTGAACTTGTTGGTAGAAGAGATTGATAGTAGTAGATAGAAAAAGATTGAGTGTTGCATAAATTTTCACAAGTTTTTCAAGAATTTTCAAGTATATGTTGAAGATAGCAAAGCCTACTATTTATAGGCTTTGAATTCACAAACGTGATGTTAAAGTGACCCTTTTCTACAGACTTAAACCCCCTAGGATGAGCCATGATTGTTCAAATTGAAAAGAGACGTCATATGGTGCAGGAGTCGCATCTTTTATAAACAGATGCAACACTTCAGGCGCCTTATGTAGGCGTCTGAAGTGTTCTGTAAGCTTTCTGAAACACTTCGAACGCCTATATTAGGAGCTTCATCCCACTTCGAACGCATATACAAGGCATTCGAAGTGTTCTGGGAACTTTCTTCAACACATCAAGCGCCTCATGTGTTTGGAACGCTTCCATTTTCTTCCATTGTTCATAAAACACTCCAAACTTCACCCAATCTCCTATCAATTGATCACATAACATTATACAAGGTTGGATCACACGATTGAAAGTACTTTTAAGTACTATCCACAATCTCCCATATGATCTGAGCTTGTATAGTCACAAACGGACGAACATAAACCAACCTTTTTACTATCAACTGAAGATAATGATACATAACGGATACGATAACTTGTGGTCTTGAATCGCCGGTAGTACACCTTGAGTTGTATAAAAGAAAGTAAGATGAACTTCGTCATGAATCTTATTCCATTATTGTTTATACGAACAACAAGGAGACATATCATTATCTATTTCTTCAAGTTCATGGTTTGGTGCGATATCGTCCATGCACTTATCTCGGGATTTATAAGCTCTCTATAGAGTTTTCTAGGCTCCCACAAGAAGCGGCACCACTTTCAAGCTTATATATGTGAAATTCATCAAGTGTGCCTGTTCACACCACCATACAACATGGCTTTTCATTAAGAGATTCTTCAATACCTCACTCTAGATTCTTTACCGCGAGCGCTATCGACAACCACACCTTAGGGAGGAATACTTTGATAATGCAACATAGAACTCTTTCATGACTTGTTTTTACCACATTGAACCCCGTTTGTAGGATCTCTACTAATAGTGGGTTGTGTTCCTATCATAAAGAATTCTATACAGATGGAGTAAGTTCCATCCCCCTCGATGTTTCATAGACTAATTTCTTAATTAGTCCTTTAGTTAAGGGGCCAGCAAGGTTAAACTGGGTTCTTACAAACTCTGAGTTTACCACCCGTGAACTCATCAAATCACACACAATATTGTGCCTTAAACGGATGTGTTGTCTCTTCCTATCATAAATCTTTGTTCTTTGCTCGTGCAATCACAGTCTGAGAATCACAAAGAATAGATACAGAAGGCATATGTTTAGACCACAAAGGAATATCAACAAGCAAATTCCTTAACCATTCAGCTTCTGTACTAGCCAGTTCTAATGCAATGAATTCAGATTCCATTGTTGATTTTGCACTACATGTTTGTTTACACGAATTCCAAGAGATAGCTCCACCACCCAATGTAAACACATATCCACTAATGGAGTTTATCTCGTTATTATCAGTCACCTTAGCATCACAATAGCCTTCTAAAACAGCGGGTGAACCACTAAACATGAGTCCTAAATTCATTGTACGTATAATATCTCAATAATCGTCTTAATGCACACCAATGTTTTTTATTGGGATTATGAGTATATATTGCAAGTCTATTTACGCATATGCAATATCGGGTCTAGTGCGATCCATCAAGTACATTACGCTATCAATTATCAATTATCTTAGCATATTGAGGTGTGTATGGGGTTGTAACTTCATGAATAATTTCATTTTCTTTACAAAATCTTTGTAACGAATCTGTACTAAATTCACCACCTCTATCAGTTCTAAGTCTTTTGATCCTTAAATCTAACTGATTTTCAACTTCATTTTTATAATTTATAAACATATACTTGTCTCATCCTTACGACTTAACAAATATACTTTCGCATATCTAGAATAATCATCAATAAAAGTAACATAATACCTTTTACCACCTTTACTCATGTGATTTTTAAAATCACCTAAGTCACTGTGAATTAGACCAAGTTTTTGAAAAACTCTATCAACTTTCTTAAAAGGTTTCTTATAATGTTTAGCCTCAACACAGTGTTCTCATTTGTCAAAGCTATCACCATCATAAGAAATCATATTCATGTTTTTAAGTTTCTTTATGACTCCTATGTTTGCATGTCCTAGTCTAGCAGGCCACACATCAAGATACTCAACAAAGTAAACAGAACTAGATGCAACTTTATTATTAGACAAACAAATGACGTCAAGAACAAACCGTCCCCCATTACAAAATCCTTTACCAACAAACTCCCCATTTCTAGATAAGATAAGTTTATCAGACTCGAAAACAAGTTTAATGTTAGCCTTGTTCAGTAGTACGCCAGATATCAAGTTCCTACGCATAGCAGGAACGTGCAAGACATTGTTTAGCTCCAGTTTCTTCCCAGGGGTCAACTTGAGAAGCACCCTACCTTTTCCAAGAACTTGGGTACCATGTGCATCTCCCAAGAAGACTTGTTCACCGCTGCTTATTTCTTGATAATCAAAACATAAGTCCTTACTGGTAGTAATATGCCTAGTAGTCCCTGTGTCTACCACTCATTCTGTTGCACTACCGATAAGGTTTACCTCTGTTAGAATGACCGTTGAAACTGCTACGCCTGTATCCTCCATAAGGTTTGCTCAATTGCTGTTTTGGGCGTTCTTTTTCCTGCAATTGACTGCTCGGTGTCCTAGCTTCCCACAAACCTAGCAAACTCCTTTGATTTTCTTCTGGACCTGCACATCAACTTTCTTACCTTTGTTTCCACTACTATTGTTGGTTTGAAACTTCTGTTTCTATGCATTGTGCTCAATAACATTGGCCTTGACTCCTTCTTCACTATGAGACTCATCTTCCATTCTGTTGTTTTCTTCGATGCGTATGTGCTTGATTACCACATCTAGAGATAACTTGGCATCATCGTGTTTCTCTCTCTTTTTGTATTTGCTCCAAGAGGGGGGAAGTTTCTCCAACAGCTGCGGCTTGGAAGGTCTCATCAATTTTGATTCCATCTTGTTCCATTTTATCCACCAATGGTTGAAATTAATGGATTTGATCATTGATTTGAGCATGATCCACTATTTGGAACTTTAGAAACTCACTTACCACTTACTTATGTTTGCCGACATCCTCAACACCATATTTACTTTCCAGTACTAACCAAATTTCTCTTGCTGATGTGAATTTGACATAAATGTCAAATAATGAGTTGGACAAAAAGTGCAGAATATGGCATCTGCAAGTAGTGTTGTTATAAGCATACTTGAGAGCATCTGCTTCATTACTCGGTTTGTCCATCTTAAGAACGTAAGAAACAGAGAGCATTTTGAGGAAGAACATCGCCTTGGCCGCCCATATCTTATGAAACTTGCCATCAAATGGCTCAATCTTTAACATATTTGGAAGAGCTTGTTTGGTTGCCATGACAAATTGCTTTAAGATTGTTGGAAAATATATATATAGCACAGGAAAAAACCAAACAAAAAAGACAATGAAAGAAAGCCGAGACGAGTTTCGAGATAACTCTGTCCTTAAAGCAATTTAGCCTCTACCGTGAGCAAGGCAGACAACAAGACTAATGCTTCCCAAGATATAATGGCTTACTCTCTTTAGTTTGCTTTACTAGAGAGAGTTTGAACTTGTTGGTAGAAGAGATTGATAGTAGTAGATAGAAGAAGATGAAGTGCTGCAGAAATTTTCACATGTTTTTCAAGAATTTTCAAGTATATGTTGAAGATACCAAAGCCTACTATTTATAGGCTTTGAGTTCACAAACATGATGTTAAAATGACCCTTTTCTGTAGACTTACATCCCTTGAGCCATGGTCGTTCAGATTGAAAGGAGACGTCATATGGTGCAGGAGTTGCATCTTTTATGAAAAGACACAACACTTCAGGCATCTTATGTAAGCATTCGAAATGTTCTAGAGGCTTCTTGGAACACTTCGAATGCCTATACAAGGTGATTAACCCAATACTCCACGTGTCATTTGTTTGTAACACGTGGCATGGACAAATTTGCATTTCACTCTTTTTCGGCCAAATTTTGAGTGAAATGGCAATTCTTACATTTTAATACTTCATGGAAGTTAAGGGTGTAATTTAAAACATAAAGAGGATAAGGACGGAATTGGAATACGGGCAAAAGGTATTTTTCCTGGAAGCTGAAATAAGAGTCGACAACTCGGACATGGATACTACGTGGGAGAGAAACCCACCTTCCAGGGTTTTCGCCCGGAACGGATCGACGTTCTTGTCGTCACCGCGTTTCCGTGTTTTTTTTTCCCTTTAATTCTTTCTTCCTTTAGCATTTTCTTCCTCGTCGTGCTCATTCTCCAACGACGACTTCCGACGTGATCCAATCCCTATCTTTTCCTATATATTTCAACCAAAAACCTACGAATTATATCCTTACGGATTTTCTTTAGGACTTGAATTGATCACGCATCCTCTTATTCTCCTCCGGTAATTTTTGTTTTTCACGGTGTTCCCTCCGCACAATGCATGCGGATTGTGGATTTGCCAATGAAGAAACAGACATCGCACTGGTGGCAAACCGCTTTCTTCTTCTCGTCTTCCTCTAAATCGAATTCGGATGATGATACTCTTGGACGTCGTGGTACTCTCAAATCGTCTTTGTTTCCTAGCCGACGAAGAAATTCTAGGCGTAGCAGCAGTCGCCAGCAGAAGCATGTCAGGAACCTCAGCCATGATCCTGACAATGACGTGGAATTGTGGAGTGCTGTCAGGAAGTCGCCTGCCAGGTCAAGCTCCATGTCGTCGGAGCCGTCTCCTCAGCCTCTTCCAGTGCCGGATTTAGAGTCTTTGCTCCGTCGCGATACTAAATTCCCGTCTCACGGGTCTAATGCTGATAATGTACCACTTCCTTCGCCTAGACAGCTGCATATTGGACCCATTAGTAGAGATGAGAGGGACAGGCCTAAACCCCAGAGCCTAAATGTTGATGTAAATAAAGCCATAGGGAGGTAAGGTTACAATTGAACAAACTTACCAACCATTCTTTTGAATAGCATGAAATTTATTGTTGTTATTGAAATAATTATATCGTGATTATGCATTGAATCAAGTGAAGGCAATTTGACATTTTGCTGCATTCAATTATATATATCAACGGTTGACTTAATAGTCAACCATTTTGTACTGTGTCGTTATTGTAGGTAGGATTTGTTTGCCGTTAGTTTTTTGTTGGTTAGATGCAAATTGTCATTTTCTACTTTGTTTAGTTTTGGTCTTTGTTCGCGATGTTCCCTGTGAGAAGTTTTATATGTAATAGATTTGTCCTTTCTTGGTTGAAGTGAATAGAACTCTTCTATATAGGATGAGCTATGCGTCCATTCTAAAAATTTGATATGTTGTGCCTTTGTGAATTCCAGTTTGAATCTAAGTTTGGTGGAAGGAGTTTCCACATTCATTTTCTTTTCTTTGATACATGTGTATGTGTAGAATCTAGTTTGGTAGATTTCAAATTTCCCCATAAAAAAGATTCTCAAAATAGACGTAGGTTATTGAGAGGACATTTTGATCCTTGAAATGATTGAAGTACTATCAGAACTATCGATCGGCGAGTTCATTGCAAACCTGGATGCATGTTCTGGTGTGGGCGGATTTTCCTGAACTAAATGGGATTAAAAAAATTTAAATTGTTTGAGGGATTGATGTCCTGAAAATTGCAGAAGGAAACAGGAAAAACAGAAAAAAAAAAAAAAGAGTTCCTGGTGCTGAGCTATTATGATGCCTGCACAGGTTGACATTTCGAGATGCTGAAAGGAATATTGGCTGTCCTGATTTCCGGTCATTCAGAAGGACACCTCTATTGCTGAATGGCATAAGAAGAATCCCCAATGACTACCATATCAATTTTCCCAGCAGTGCCCCTGCTAGTCCATATTCAAGTCCTCTTGTAAGTCCAGAAAGATGCAGTAGGGATACTTTGACATCTCAGTTTGTGACTCCAGCAAGCCTTTTCCAAGTCTGGTCTGCACCTGAGGTTCCCTCCTCAGATCCAGTACTACGTTTTGGTTCTTCATATCCTTGTCCTCTCGATGTCACTATACAAGCAGCTGATAATTCTCCCATCCATAGTCCCAGCCTAAGTGCCCATCAACATTCTAAAAATCCTAACGGGCCTGCATCACCATTGTCTAACAAGTTATCCTTGGAAAATCAAATAGCATGCCGCGATGGCAGTTGTCAGGCCAATGTACATCCCTTGCCTCTCCCTCCAGGAGGTTGCCTGCCTTTGCAGCATGTTCCCATGTCCCAATTCCCTCTGAAGTCAGATTTAGTACTGATCAAAAGTCAGTGGCAGAAAGGAAAGCTTATTGGTCGTGGGACATTTGGAAGTGTTTATGTGGCATCCAACAAGTAAGAAGGAACAACTAAAAGGATTCAGTTTTTCGTCTGAAGGAGAACTTGCATGGTTATTATTGTTACTACTGTTATTGGTGCTGTTGTTTTGTATTATTGATTATTGTCATTCTTCTTTATATATATTTTGCCAGAGAAACCGGAGCTTTATGTGCAATGAAAGAAGTAGAAATATTACAGGGTGATCCAAAATCCGCAGAATGCATTAGACAATTAGAACAGGTTTGTTTCAGAGCGGGCTCTATTTGGTGTTGTCTTGTTTCTCTGTTCAGTTTTATAGTTCTTTAATTGTTTCTCGTAAAGGGCAAAGAGTAATTCATTGGTTTTAGTTGTCATATGGAATTATGGATGACACCAAACTTCAAACTGAAAATAACCTGAGGAAAGTCAATTACTTATTCGAAGATGTTTGTGTTTATCTCGCTCTCACATAATTGTCTGCTTATTTAGTTAGTGCATCTGTCTACTCTGTAGTCCTTGTTGAAAGAATTCCTCGACCTTGTTCATATTTCTTTTCTTAAAATATTAACATAAACTGTTGCTGAAGATGAATATTGCTTCAACTTTGAAAGTTGACAGATCTCGGTTGTAGACATATTTTTGCCTGGACAAGCATGATGATCTATTTTGGAAGCTGTATTCCATTTGTTGCGTCGAGGTCATTTGTCTAATACTTCTGATTTTTTCTTATTTTCAGGAGATTGAAGTTCTCAGGCATCTCAAGCATCCAAACATTGTGCAGTATTATGGTAGTGAAAGGGTAAGTTGTATTCTATCCTACTTTCTCTTGGATTCTGATAGCATGCTGCAACTGGGCTTTCCCTGACAAAATTACTTATATATTAGGTGGGTGACCGGTTTTATATATATCTTGAGTATGTTCATCCTGGTTCAATAAATAACTTCATTCGGGATCATTGTGGAGCAATCACCGAATCTGTTGTCCGCAACTTCACGCGTCACATCCTATGTGGATTGGCCTATCTACATAGCACAAAAACAATCCACAGGTGATGTTATCGTTACTAAAGTAAGATTTAGGGAATAAATATTTGTCTGCTAATAAGTTATGCCTACTGCATCTGCTACCCGTTTCATACGTTGTCTAGTGAGTCTGGCCAATTAAGTTTAAATAGAATATTGGCCCGGTTAAATTTTATATCTCCAAAAATGCAACAGGGATATCAAAGGTGCAAATCTGCTTGTGGACGCTTATGGTGTTGTGAAGCTTGCTGATTTTGGGATGGCCAAACATGTAAGCTTGTTTCTCTCCCCCCCCCTTTCTTCTTGCAGGTGATGTACACTTGATCTGCAAACCCGCTGCATTTGATGAATGAAATATTGGCAGTTTCATACTTGGATTCAAGTAACACAGGGTTGATATGAAATATGAGACTGATTCTCCACATAAATTTGTGCAAACTCTTTTTTTTGTTCTCATCATATGTCTGAAAGATGAGATATCTATTATTCAGATTTCTATGTGCAAATCTTTTGATTATTTAATCATTTGTTGGTGTGGGAGTTTTGACTTTTGATCAAATCCATGATTCACATTGCTGCTTGATGCAGTCTAATGGTTCCTTTTGTCTAATGGCTTACTTTTTTCATCATGAACCGTGAAATTAGGGTGACATGATGAAAGTTTCAGAAATAGAGAACTATGTAAGTATAGAAAGTTGAAAGAATTCATTCACCTGAACTTTGAATGTACAAAGGATCTCTTTTATATAGGAACTGTTGATGGAGCCATTGATGGTACAGATGGGCCTAAACAGCCAACAGACACTTTTCCAACAGCTAGAAATGTTATACAATGGCTATATTGGCTTAGACACTAAACTAGTGACTTATACAAGTTTAATCTAGCTATACATGTGTAGTTTCCTTGTATCTGTGTGTGTATAATATGTGTATATATAGTAAATGTATATGTGTTTATACAGTGTATTATACTATATATTTTTTTCACTCTTCCTCATGCTTGGTGTATATATTTATATTGAAGCCTTCTAACAAGAGAAGAAGTCTTTAGCCATCCAGGTTAGAGTTTTGGTTTAATACCTATCTCTATATTATGATAGCAGAGTAGTGTAAAAACCAATAAGAGTTGCCAACCAATTTTGACGACCATTGTTTAGAATACTTGGGTAGTGACTGGCTTGGTAAGAATATCTGCTACTTGATCTTTTGAGAAGACATGCTTAATCTTGATGACTTGTTCTTCAATTTGTTTCTCTTATGAAGTGTCTATCAATTTCAACATGTTTAGATTTGTCATGTTAAACTGGATTTTCCGTCATGTTGATTGCTGAAACGTGGACACAGTATATCTTGATTGGATAATTTCCAACCTGGTTCTGCTCCTCTAGAACCCTTTTTATCCATAAACCTTCACATACTTCAAGTGTCAAGGTCCTATGTTCTTCTTCTGCACTGCTCCTGGCCGGTATTATTTGTTTCTTGCTCTTTCAAGTCACCAAATTGCTCCACATATTCAATAGTTGATCTTATTTCAGTTCTTGACGCAGTCCAATATGCATCTATGAAAATCATAATGTCACTATCAACATGTAGCTTGAAGTATAATCCTTGGCTTGATGTTGCCTTTAGGTACATGATAATCTTCAAAATAGCCTTAAGATGTTCATTAGTAGGATCATGAGTGAATTGACTTACAAAACTAACAGCATAACACATTTTAGGTCTAGCACGAGACAAATAAATTAGTTTTCTTACTAATTTTTGATAGCTTAACTTGTCAGCTAGAGTTTTGTTCTATATCTTTTGTTGTTTGTGTCCTGGCTCTGCTGATGTGGCAGCAGACTTGCATCCTAACATGCTTGTTTCTTAAAGCATATCAATAATGTATTTCTTATGTGAGATCCTCATCCCATCATTTGTCCTGCCTACTTTCATACTCACAAAGTATCTTAGTTTTCTCAAGTCTTTGATCTCTAACTCTAGTGACAGTTGCTCCTTTATTATCTTTATTCCTTCTAGATCATTCCCTGTTAAAATAATGTCATCTACATATACAAGAATAATTATAATGTTATCTATTCCAGTAAACTTTGTAAACAGTGTGTGATTACTCTGAGCATGTTTAAACTCATGCTTTATAACAGCCCTGTTGAATCTCTGAAACCAAGCTCTAGGTGATTGTTTAAGACTGTATATGGATTTCCTTAATCTACATGCTTGTGGCCTATTTTGGTTATTAATGGAATCAATTAGAATATCCATATAAATCTCCTTCTGCAGATCTCCATTTAGAAACGTATTCTTTATCTCTAACTGAAATGGGGGACAATCCAAATTAACTGCCAGAGAAAATTATTCTTCTAGTATTTAGTTTGACCACAAGTGCAAAGGTTTGTAGGTAGTCTATTCCATAAGTTTGAGTAAAACCTTTTTGCAACCAGTCTTGCTTTAAATCTATTAATTGTCTCATCTGTATTATATTTGATAGAGAACACCTATCTACAACCTACAGGCTTAATTCCTTTTACAGCAGAGAGTAGCTACTAAGTGTCATTTTCAGAAGACCATTCATCTCTTCATAGACTGCTAACCTTCATGGGGATAGACTGAGAGTTTCCTGAATGTCCTTATGTAACATTTATTATTTAAAAAACTTGTAAATGCTTTAAACTGTGGGTTAAGTCTCTCATATGTTAAGAAATTGTATAGAAGGTGTTTAGTACACGTTCTTACTATCTTTCTCACTGCAATGGGCCTATTGTCCAATATACGTTGTGCTTCATAAGACTATGGATTATTTGCAATCTTTATGTTAGGCTATGAATCATTGTCTACTTGTGTGTGTCTCGTAGTATAAACCTTAGTTATAGGTAACAAAATTCTATTTCTTGTTTCATTGTCTCCAGTTAAAGTTCTAGGCATTGGTTTGTCTACTTTATTTCTCTGCATTTATCACTCTTGGTGTAAGTCCTCACAATATCAATTATACTCCAAAAATCATTCAGATTAATCTCTTTTGTCTTTGATCTAAGTGTTTTCTAATATAATTCATTTCTTTTATCAAAGGTAACATCTAGAGTAACGAACAATTTTTTAGTTTTATGACAATAAGACTTATACCCTTTCTGAGTTCCTGAATAACCTAGAACTATGCATTTGTTTGACATATGATCTAACTTGCTCCTGTGGTGGAATGGAATAAGTATGTATGTTGAACTTCCAAACATTTTTAAATGATAAAGCAGATAAGAGATTTGTATGAAGAAAGCATTCAAGTAAAGCATGTTTAAGAGTCTTATGATATAATACCCTTGAGGGCCTTTCATTAATTAGATAGGTAGATGCAAGAACAGTTTCACCATGGTAAAACTTAGGCACATTCATAGAGAACATTAATGCTAACGGGTGCTTATTTTTTCTTTCTGCTACTCCATTATGTTGTGATGTGTATGTACAGGATGTTTGGTGATGAATCCCAGCTTCACTCATAAAGTCTAACTGCTTTATCTAAGTATTTTGTCCCCTTGTCAGATCTTAGGGTTTTATATTGATACCAGACTGTTCTCTTTTTGTAAGCCAAATTTTATCGATATAAAAATATGTATACAAGGTAGCCATTATAACAGGCAGTACCACAAGAAATTGCTCAATGTACTTTCATAACAACAATAGGCAAAGCCTAATTCTAGGAAGCAATTCAAAAATCTATCTAAAAGGAGACCGTTGCTTTGGGCTCCTTCCCCTACTCCTACCTCTATTTGTCAAGTCAATCATGGAATCCGGCTGTTGAATTTTTTGTTTTACCTCAGCTCCCTCCCATCATGAATGGGGGGATTCCTAACTTGAGGCTTGGAGAAAACATGAACATCCAGTTCATGTTCAAGATCCATGCCATCTCCATTTCCATTTTCAAGTTCAATGGAGACCTTTTGCATTTTATCCCTTTGACTCTTCTTCGCTGGTTTATCTCCACAGCCTGAAAACTTTTCATCACCTCCATCTTCTGCTTCAGTGTCTTCAATTCTTCTATCTTTGTGATTTCTCTTTGCAATCTTCCTATCAAATATACAGTTTCAATTGATGTCGCTTTCAGTTGTTGAGTGATAGTTTCTTCCAGTTTAGTATTTTGCCTTTTCCTTTCTTCTCAGCCAACTTTTTAGCAGTATTTTCTTCCAGTTTAGTTTTTTTTCCTGCTTTTCCTGGCTTTTGATCATTATTTTCATAATCAGAGGTAACCAGTTCTTCTTTAGATTATTCGTCCGAGGCATAGCCATCCTCACTCATCAGGTTTTTAAATTTGTTCTTTGAGGTCACTTTCTTGGGTATTTTCTCTGTTATGTTTTCAGAAGGTCTGGCCTTAACCTTTGACGAATGTCTACTGGCAACCGTCCAAACTTGTTCCTTTCTACTCTTCTGTTGGTGCTTTTATTGAGACTGCTTCATGTTGATATTCATCTTCATTATTTAGCAGGCGAGGTGGATGGTCCTTGTGTTTAATTGCATTTAGGACAGGAACATTAACCTGCACATTCCAATTTTTTTCTTTCTTTGGTTGGACAGAGAGATCTTCAGCCTTTTCCAGTACTTCACACGAGTGCCAAAGATTTACAGGTTGGGCGTTGTATTGGCATCCATTTGCATCGTATTCATCCGTGAATGTCACCACCTTAAAAAGAATTTTTCCAGCCTTAAATTATTGCAAAAGCCATACGAATCTGAGCACATGTGGCTTTGTCATAAAGAGAGGCTTTCCAAGTAAACTACCAATCTTTCTCAGAGTGTACTTGTTGAAATACTGGAGCCTTAGACAGGGTAGCTTCGCCCAAACCGGTACAGCGTTTAGTTTAAGTTTTTCAATCTTCTTATCCGGGGTCCAAGGCCGCAAGAATAAAACTCGGTTGCCAAAAGACATTGGAGATAACTCCAGAATCTCATATTTGCATTCCTCGGATTGAAATCTAAAAATGGAAAGGTCTTTCGACACTTTTTGTGTTTTCGTTAGCCCTTTGTTGCTCCATCTGGCCTCCGCAAAGTGTTTGAGGTTGGGATAAGAGGCTTAGTTGCCCATGACCTGACCAACAATGATGGAGCCATATTTTCTCTTTCCGTCACAGACTTTATTCGGAGGGATTGCATAGGATTTCGTATCAAAGTTGTAAAAAGGAAGGGTAGTTGTCTCTTTAGGCTTAAAATCGGCCTTAATCAGGCTAGCTTAGGGCAATTTTTCCACAACTGTGGACTAGGATAAATAATTGTTCTCAGTGAGCTTATGGTTAGTGATCAGGATGGGAGTTCCATCCAGTGATGAAGATGAGGCATTAGACCCTACACCTGAAGGTTGTTCAAGGGTGAAAGTGGCCTCTGCTTCACTAAATTCAGCCAAACTGTTCACAGAAAGGTAGAAGAAGAAGATAGTTTTATAGGCTCGGATACCATATAAAAAGTTGAAAAAATATCACTTGAACTTTGAACATACAAAAGATCCCCTTTATATAAGGGCTGCTGATGGAGCCACTGATGGTTCAGATGGGCCCAGACAGCCAACAAACAGTTTTCCAATGGCTAGAATGGCTATACAATGGCTATATTGGCTTAGTCACTAAACTAGTGACTTATATGAGTGTAATCTAGCTATACATGTGTAGTTTCCTTGTATTTGTGTGTATAATCTGTGTATATACAGTATAGGTATATGTGTGTATACAGTGTATTACACACTATATATTTCTCTACAGTAAGCCATCTAAGGTGTCTGAGAGACTCTAGGTTCGAGCTAATGAAGGTTGTCTCTATGTCATTTCACCACATTAAGGTCACATGATACTGCACATGATCTGTTTTAGGTCAAGCTTTTTGTAGTTTGGGTGGTTGTATTCACTTTGGAGTTTTTCTATGCTCTTAGAGACTAGATATATTTGGTCTTCTGTTAAAACAAGCCTTACGGGAGAAAATTAGTCTAAGAAATGCAAGTTTTAGTCCACGCATGCCTGCACTCTATATGTATTCTGCACTTTCCTGTGAGCTTTAAAACGTACATCTGAAAAGAGCTTTTCAAAATTGAGTTTGATTCTGGATATAACCGCGCATATTGCATGATTCTATCTATATCCCACCCTGTGCAGACTTTTATTATATTCAGGTGTCAAGGAGTTTCCGTTTGATTAAAGAAGGGCTTTGACACAATGAATGCCCTTCTGCTTCCATGAGGGATGTTGATCCGTTGCCTTTTTGTTAATTTCTAGCATCTTGGTAGTGTTTTTCTTTTTAATACAATAAATCTGTTGATAGCCTATGTTAGTTCTTTATTGGAATACAAATTTAAAGGTTTGTATTGTTATACAGCTTACAGGACAAGCAGCTAATCTTTCACTGAAGGGAAGTCCATATTGGATGGCCCCTGAGGTATCTTTCGGAAAAAATTGCCTTTTTCGGTTGGCGGTTGTTGGAGGGGATGCGGTGCTGATGAGTGCTTGCATCCGTAGCATATTTTGCACCTCTTTGACTATCTTCATTTTGTCCATTGCAGTTATTCCAAAATGTTATGCACAAGGATGATAGTGTTGAGCTGGCCTTAGCAATTGACATATGGAGCTTGGGTTGCACGATAATTGAAATGTTGGACGGGAAACCTCCTTGGAGTGAATATGAGGGGGTAAGAATTGACTGCTGTGCTTTACCGTTGAAGACTTTGACCAAAGTGTAATGTCAGAAAATAGGCAGATTTTTGAGTTTTTTTTTCCCTCTGCCGAAGTGTAACGGTCAATAAATGGGCATTTTAGTGATGTTGTTCCTCTGCAGATGGTGCATGTTTGTTTGCATGTACTAGCTTGTCTCTCCCAGTCAGAATTGTTTGAATTAAAATAAACAGTCACGGTAATTTGTGGATATCAATATTTGTACACAAAAGCATTGATTGATGTATTCCTTGTAGAGTCAAGAATTTCAATAAGATTTGCGATGGACATGAGGATGGCATATTTGTGAATGGTCTCATTGTAGGAATGGGAATAATTGTGGACAAGATGTATAATTTCAAATCTTTTGGCAAATCCCTACCGCCCTACTTATTCTACCTGAGAGTGGGAGTAATTGTGGACCGGATGGATAACGGCATTTTGACGACTGCAATTTTGTCATTTTTGAGCCATCACATAATATAGGCTCTGTATATGTGATTCCTGCCTCTCTGTAAGATGCTGTTCCCTATTGAATTTGAACTTTAAATACTGCAGCCTGCTGCCATGTTCAAGGTTCTACAGGAGACTCCAGCGATACCTGAAAACCTGTCAGCTGAAGGGAAGGATTTTTTACAGTGTTGCTTTCGCAGAAATCCAGCTGAAAGGCCGACAGCTCCAATGCTACTTGAACATCGTTTTGTCAGGAACCCTCATCCGCCAGATGTTTCAGGTGGCAGCATTGGTGGGATGGAACTGACTGTAAACTGCTTCGTCCTAAATTTCTCCTTGATACTTCAAATTTGGGTTATATGATTGTTAATGCTCTGCTGATGCATTGCAGGATAAGGTAAATTCTCAAATAAAATTATTGCCTCAAAAGCTTGATGAAGTTCTTGTCTTGTCAGACATAGAGACTCTTAAAGGGGAAATTCACTGATGGGTAAGTTTCTATGCTATTTGAGTTTCATGTCTCAAAAAAAAAAAAAAAAAGAGAGTTTCATGTCTCTAAAAGTCAAACTTTGTGCTGATTTTGGTGTCTGTTATTCAGCATCATCTCACAGGACTCTCCTTCTTCAAGATTGTTCAACCATGCAACAACAAAAGTATGAATCTAAACGGTTCAAGTACAAGCGGAGGTTTCACTTCAGTACTAGCGGCCCTAGCATCTTGGAGTTAACTTGCAAGATTCGGCATAGAACTTCTGGGACAATCCATATCCTAGTGAGCGAGGTGTGAAGAAGAGGCTACTCGAAATAAATCCCTGTTGTTTTTTATTGGTCTGATTGTCTTCAAGGATCAATCTTCCGGATGCATTGGTTACCAATGTGCACATATGGGTTGCTTTTAGCCATGGAGAGTCTTTTTCATCTATGCTTATATATTCGACTTGGAGAAACAGAAAAAGGTTATCCAGCAGAAACTGCCGAACCGTGGAAGGTATGGCATGCAGATCCTCTGGTAACATGTTATTGAGGTCCTTTGTCTGTTGCCTACCTTTTAGACATTTGAATAATTTTTGCTCGTGTAAAATGTATAGACACTGATACATACAAAAATATATACACCATCATGTACATCCATAGAAGGGAAAATGAGGTTTCACAAATTTGTTAAAGAACTTTCTGTATCGTTGACGATGATAAGGTTGGTTCAAAAGGTGTAGGGGAACACAATCAGTGTTGGCTCATATTTTGCCTCGGGTACAAGCTGCTCAAGAAGTTAGTTGGAGTCCAAGCAAGTTTATCTGGGTTCCATATTGATCAGTTCTTAAGTTAAAGTTCAGCATTACCACAGTTAAAAGTAAAAATTGACGAAAAGTATGCTATAGGAGATTGAGCACTGTTATAGTTCAAATGAGAGAGTGGAACTTTTCTAGGTCTTTTAAACCTGAGTTTTACTTGAGAAGACAGAAGTCCAATTTACCCAGCTTGGAACAGGTAAGCCATGAAAGAAAGAGGAAAAGAAGAAGAACAACAAGCATTCTCACTATATTCCAACGATAGCAAAAGCTATCGATAAGGTTTGAGGAGGGTGAGAGGCAACCAAACAGTAGTTCCATCTTAAAGGATAGATAGTTTGCTTCCAGTGAGACCTCTGGCTCTATATGTACTTGCATAGCTGACACAATAGTAGAGATATGATGTGTTAGTGTGTTAGTGAAGGAATTTAATAAATACAAATAGAAAGTTTTCGATATTAAAATAGTCATAGCCGTGTATATGTACAACGACAAAAACTAAAAGTGTAAAGTCAGTGTAAAGAATGGAGGCTAATTATAATAGACGTAGTTTTATTTTAAAAAGTATCAACAGCTGCACTCAGACCTTACATTTACTTGATAATCTTGCATTGCGTGTTGGCTGTGCTTCACCCGTTATAGAATTAGACATTATTAGTTTGTTAAACTTCTCGCATTTATACTACTAGTTTTGTTTATAATTACCACACCCAAAAAAAAAAGATTATTTGCAAATTTCCACGGATGTTATGGCAAATTTCCACAGTGCTCAAGTGTTTTAACGTTCAGCTTTTACAATTTAACATTTTCAAATGTTAGCTGCTCATCCTACTGCTATTACTGGTCATGCTGAATTTTCTAAGTCCTCAATATTTGCATATCTTGTTGCAATTACTCAATTTTTTTAATTCTTTTTTTCATAAGTGCGTTTAGTTTTCATTATACAATAAGAAGTGCAACCAATTTATTGAGTCATTTTGCTTTATTCCATCATATTCCAAAGTCAAAGAAGTGTGTGTAGTTAACTCCATTGGAAATGGAAACCACTCCTAGTATGTCTAATTGTTCCAAAATACATTAAGACCAGGCACAGAACTCCCTTTTCCCAAACTACTATTGAAAATATTCTGGCGTAGATTACAATTCAATGCTGTGCTTATTCAAAATTGGATGAAATTACAATCAACATATTGGTCTGAGCATGAAAAGCTAAGGTAAGCAACTGCTGAAGTAGTTTTTAATCTAAAAGTTGCAACATTATTTAATGCCCATGCAGGAATACACTTGGAAGTCACCAAAAATAGCTTCTGAACTTTTTCACCAGACACATTTTCATCCTAGTAAGAATAGACCCTTTCTTTTTCATGGATGATTGCTTTGTTCTACTACTTGATCTCTTCAACTTCTGTATCTGCATCTTCCGTTTTGATTCGGCAAATAATTCGGATTCATGTGTTATTCGTCTTCCATTCTGTTCATTGATTGTATAGTCTACTGGCACAATATCTGGAAACACTTCCTCCACATGATCTGTTGTTTCAGTTTCATTTTCCTTGTTAGATTTCAACTGTTGAAGTCTTCTGGCAATGTTTTTTAGGCTCCTTTCTGCTGCATTTTTCTGTTCAATTGAAACCAAGACACGCCATTCTGCTAGTGAGCTTTCTTCCTTTGCTTTATTGATCAATACACCATACTCCTCTTGAGTGAGGCTAACAGTGTCGTTATCCATCTGTGAATGTTCAAGAAATCGATTTGCTTCTACAGCTGATGCACTATAAGCTTCTGATTCCAATCTTATAGCTCTAAGAGTAAGTTGCAAAGCTTGAAGTCTCTGCTTTTTTAGCTTTAGTTCTTCTTTTAGTTTCCTTCTTGCTTCGCGGTTTTCTTCTCTCTCGTCCATCAGGTGCTCCATCTCTTCTTCGAGTTTGCTTATATCATGGTTTATATCATTGCTTGTTGTATTCATCTTCATTTCTTCTTCCTTCTTAGACCTGAACGAGGTGCTCGCGGATAGAAACTGAGACTTGAGATCAGATAGAATAGTTGTAGAGATTGTAGTTCTGCACTTTGCATTTTCAAGTTGTGACTGCTGCTTTTCCAACTCATCAATTAAGAATCTGGATTCTGACCATGCTTGGTCTACTTCATCTTTAGCTTTCAGAAGTTTCTCTTTAAGCTTTTGAAGTTCTGCCATTTTTACTGCCCAGTAGACTGCTCATTGATTCTCCTGAATTTCTTCTTTTGTGTTCATGTCCATCTTCCATTTCCTCATTGGATGACTCCATTTTGCTCCTAATAAGATTTCATGCAGCAATCCCCATTGGGTTGTTTCGTGTATTGCAAAAGTTCAGAACTTTTAGCAACTGTTTTAATGGTTTTACAAGTTCCCTTTCTTTCGATATTTACATAGCCTTCGATATTTTCATAGCCTGGCTCACTAAATTGGCTACGCTTTTATATTGTGAAGTAGCAGTTGATCTGAAAAGTTTGACGCAATTTTCATTATGGGTCATCGGGAAACACAGTGTGTTTTTAATGTATGAGTATGGTTGTGTACATCTGAACTCTTATATCCGTCATAAGCGACATGCTATAAGACAATGGAGTAATGTTGTTTTTCTGGATTGGTAGCTTGAGCCTTGGAACTACCGTATCTTCTTTGTAAGGATGTGATGTTTAGCATTGGATCTATAGCCCTATTAATCTTAAGTTATCGCTTATCTTGCTGCAGTATGGATACGCGCTCATTTGTCTTTCACATTTGTCCATATTGTGGCACGTGGAATCGTCCATACTTTATGTAGGCATGTACAAATTCATGTTATTGGTGTAATTAGAATATTTCTTTCATCTATCTGAAGAAATGTTATGGGTGTATTATATAAAGGGCGCTTTCTGAATCAATTTGTCATTCGTTGTATATACGGTGATCACTGGATTCTATGGCTATTATATTGGTCGTTTTCTGAATACCATGAAAATTGAACGTTTGGTATAGTCCTTAGAGAACGCCTTTAAAAGTTTGCGATTCTCAGGATAATTTTAAGAAAAGTAAAAAAATGCCCTATATATAATCATATCTGATTTTATAGTATTATTAGTGTTAATTGTATTACGGTTATCATTTATCAATCTGCCAAGGAAAAAAAGGGAAATTAAGGTCTTCCTTCGCAGAAAGAGGCCATCCAGACCCTCTAATTCACACTATGCCGATACGTCAATGTACGAGAAAAAGGCAAAAAAACCAACTTATCAGCTATCGTATTCTGAAAATTGCTATATTGGAATTGCAGTTGCCAAAAGATATACATAAAAATTGTATCTGATTTCACAACATTACCATCGTCAACTGTTTTACGTTTATCACTTATCTGGAAACTATCTTATCAGTCACTATATTTCGAAGTTAGTTACACTGTAATGAACAGCTACCACAGATATACATAAAACATGAACACAAATTGAAACAACCATCAGTTTCTCATTCACGATATATACGTTGATTATTGGATTCGGAGTAAACAACTTTTCCGTGCTGGGAGCCGTTCTTAGGCCATTTCTTATATTATCAGAGAATGCTCTTATAGCCTTTTATAGGTCCGTTCTTAGGCCATTTCTTATATTATCAGAGAATGCTCCTATAGCCGTTTTATAGGTCATTATCTAGATACTATGAAACACCTCTTTGAATTTTGAAACAGCGGGGCGCTAATACACGTTAGGTCTCCGAGTCCTAAACTATAACCGAAGTTAATACATGTCTTATCGTTAAAGGTAAACTTAAGACAAAATGGTCATGTAATTACCTCCACTGAAGTCCGAAAAAAGTGGTGTTCTACTCGCAATTTAGGGGTTGGGATCCCTTACCCGCATCTAACCTCACCATCCGTCATGACTGCCACGTGTCGCACGGTCACGCGTGACCGCAGCACATGGGCGGTCAGGGGATCCTATCCCGCAATTTAGCTCCTCCTTCCTATATTACGGAGCAACTCACTTTTTTTTTTCTTCCAATTTTTTCAAGCAGTCCAGCAGGTTCATTCCCTCGATCGAAGTCTTGAGGCCCATGACTAATCTTAGGGTCGTACTCGAGTTATAACCAGGATTCTAAAATATCCCGCATTTGCTGAAAGACCAGCTAAAAAGGTTGAGTTGGTTCAGATGAGATCAGAGGAGGCCTCATATTAGGCAAAATATGATGCATCCAATCACGCGACGCCACGTGTATAAAAGGGCATGCTGTTTACTTTTGTTCCTTTTCCTTTTTTAAAAAAAATCTTTGTTGTACACGTGGCGTCGCGTAATTGGAGGTATTATATTTTTGCCTCATATGAGGCCTCCTCTGATCTCATCGGAGTTGGTTTGTCGTGACGTAGAATGGTAAAATGGTCTTTTTGATTTTTTTGGAGGCGAAATCTCTTGTCTTGGAGTCCTCACAGTCTCAAGCCCTAACGAGCATGTAGAGGATGCACATCAGGAAATCCAACGGTCTCTTAGGTTGGGTGAGAAGTTACACAGTGAATCACAAGGAAACCCAACGGTCTCTTAGGTGGGGTGAGAACTTACGCAGTGACCCACACAAGGTATCCTTGTCAACCAGGCGTTCGGCCTAGCAGCAGTGGAACACCCATACAATGCGTGTCCCCAGAATCGAACTCTTGACCTCTTGGCGCAAATCCCAACTCGAGTACCAACTGGACTATGTCTTGGAAGCTTTTTTAAGACAGTGTACCATTTCATAATGAAATATCAGATATTTTACCTCTGAGTTCTCAAAATCCATGATATATTTAAATTGCTTGAATTACATCGATAACAAAAATACAAATACCTCAAATTTGAAACTGATAAACTGAAATAAGTACAGGATTTGTTAATTATTATGCCCTAAAAGAAAAAGAGTTCTATTATACTTGTACTTGTCATAAATTTTTCCTACAGTAAGTATCAAATATAACGAATTGGAAAGAAACTCTTCTCAATCACGAGATATCACCTAGTAGTTGTTCACCTCGTCCCTAAACTATGTAGTCAAGAATTCGATTCATGTTTATATAAATGGAGAAAAAGTATGCCCCTCTATATAAAAAAAGGAGACGCACAATGTTGTGAGAATTACATGTGATTAAATTGCTAAGTCAAACTATGAAGTTATGTGAGAGAGTAATCGACACTAGAATTAGGGGAGAAACTCAAGTTACGGTAAACCAATTTGGCTTTATGCCAGGACGGTCAACTACGGTGGCAATACACATTTTAAGGAGATTGATGGAGAAGTATAGGGAGAAGAAGCGCGATCTACATATAGTTTTCATCGATCTTGAAAAAGTGTATGATATTGTGTCACGTAGACTGATATGAGATAGTCTGGATGCAAAAAGAGTTCCTATGAAGTATATAGACGTAATTAAGGATATGCATGATAGGACGAAGACAACCGTTCATACGCCTGTAGGGAATACAGACTTCTTCCGGTGAAGGTAGACCTCCATCAAGGGTCCACTTTGAGCCCATTTTTTTTGCAGTTGTCCTAGACAAGTTGTCAAAGCCGATCCAAGAGACAGTCCCATGGTGTATGCTTTTTGCTGACGATGTTGTATTAGTCGCGGAAAATAGACATAACCTGTGTATGAGACTAGAAGAGTGGCGAGATGCTTTAGAGAAAAAAGGCTTAAGGATTAATCGTTCTAAGACTGAGTATCTGCACTGTGACTTCAACGGCGCAGCCGACGACGAAAATAGCCAACTCACCATTGAGGGTCAAGTGGTCCCAAAGGTAAGTAAGTTCAAGTACTCAGGATCATTTGTACAGCTAGATGGGGACATAAAGAGTGATGTAGCACACCGAGTTCAAGCATGTTGATGTAGGTGGAGGGCGGCCTCGGGGTTGCTGTGTGACAAGAATTTTCCAACTAAATTAAAGAAAAATTTTTTATAGGATAGCAGTGCGGCCGGAATGTTATATGGAACAGACTGTTGGGCTATCAAGAGGACACAGTCGCAAAAGATTGAAGTGGAAGAGATGAGGATGTTGAGGTGGATGTGTGGACATACAAGGCTAGACAAGATAAGAAATGAGGTATACGAAGAAAGGTTAGATGTGGCTAGAATAGCAGATAAGACAAGAGAGGGAAGACTGAGATGGCTTGGGCATGTCAAGAGGAGACAGACAACGGCGTCTGTCAGAGCAATTGAAAGCCTAACTATAAAAGGAAAGAGGAGTAAAGGCAGACCCAAATTGATGTGAGATGAGCAGATTAGACATGACTTACTAGAGTTGCACCTCTCTGAGGACATGGTCTGTTATGCCCCGCACCCTCCGTAGGATAATTAAGAGACAAAGAAAGAATTTAATGAGAATAATAACGGTCAACCGTAATTAATTAGGAATTAAGTAATAGGATTAATGGGGATTAATTGAGGATTTTAATTATCGGAATTAATTAGCATTTAAGTTGAATTAAATATTAGGAGATTACCTTTTAAGGTAAACCAGAAAATAGATATAATTTAGAAACACCAAACTTTACCCTAAATCCTTATTAAACTGACAACGTCAGTTTCCTCTCCCCATTATACACACGACGCAGCCTCTTCCCTCCCCATAAGCGATTTCTGAATCTCTTCAACCCTAGAGAGAAACTTCCTCCAGGAACCAATCCGATTCTCAACCGTTCTTCAATCCGTCTTCGAGTATTCACAGGCAAGTAATCATCTTATAAGTCCCTACGATTTGTGAAAGATAAACAACCTATTTTGTTATCAAATCGGATCACCATGCAGTAGTTTCTTTTTGTGGCTATTTGCTTATGATTTATGTGTTTTGATTTCGAGATTTGGCCGACGTATATGTAAGATCATTCGTTGCTGTTGTTGATTATGTGAAATCATGCAAAACCCTATCCCTTGAATCCCTTCTTGATGTGATGTCGATGTTGCGTGGGTTTGAGGGAAAAAGATGGGAGTTTGGTTTGATGTGGTTGATGAAAGAGAGTACTAGGATTGAATCATGTTTGGTCAGGTGCACAGCGTTTGAATCTGCAGCCTAAGCATGTGATCATAGCAGGGTGTTAGGCTTGAATGGATTTGGATACGTTTGGAAGCACTTGGTTGATGGTCTGCAGAAAATCGCAGAAACAGTTTTGGAATAGCGCTGACATCGATCGATCGATGTCAGAGATCGATGTCCCCAGAAGGACATCGATCGATCGATGTATAGGTTGCTGAGAGATCGATGTCCCCAGAAGGACATCGATCGATCTATGTGCAGGTGGTCTGAGAGATCGATGTCCCCAGACGGACATCGATCGATCGATGTAGGTACAGGCTGAGAGATCGATGTCCCCAGTTGGACATCGATCGATCGAAGTGGAGGGATCGATGTCCCCAGCTGGACATCGATCGATCGAAGTATAGGGGATGAAGTCCGTCAATTTTGTGAAAAATAGAGGAAGAAAGAGGGAAGTTCGGGGAGTCTTCGGGGACTTAGAGACTTCTTAAGACCTGATTAAGGGTAGTATAAGTCTTGGGAACATGACCTAGGATGGTGAACCAATGTCGGTGACTTCGATGGGTTCTCGAATCGAGTTTCAACGGGAATGACTTAGGCGGGTTAGGAGATGAAGTACGAGGGTTTGAGAGTTCAACGAGGAATGGTTAAGGGATTTGTCTTAGGTTATGGATCTTAGGATCATGACTAAGTGTTGACGCGATAGTCGAAGCCTAAGTGATGACGAGTGTAAGTGAAACGTGTGTGTTTGTACTTGCGCATGTGTACATGAATGACTTATATGAATGTGAATTGCATACGAGAATGAGAAATGAGAATGAATGAGGAGTCTTGCATCATGGCACGTGCATTGCATATGGTTTTGAAAAGAGAGGTGTTTCGGCACCGATTTGCGAAGGTGACCTACAGTGTTAACCGGGATGGAAATTTAAGCCGGGGTGCACTGTAGGGCACAAAAGACTGTAACGTTAACCGGGATGGAAATTTAAGCGGGGTGCGTTACAGGGTATAAAGTCCTCTACAATGTTAATCGGGATGGAAATATAAGCCGAGGTGCATTGTAGAGTTTACGAGATCTGTGATGTTAATCGGGATGGAAATATAAGCCGAGGTGCATCACAGAGCATACGAGCTTGTAACGTTAACCGGGATGGAAATATAAGCCGGGGTGCGTTACAAGGAAATGAGTACGAGACCGGACATTGTGCACGCATTGCATTGATTTGAAAAGAAATGGCTCATGCATATGTGATTGTGTAGTGTAGTGCATTATTTTGACATGCATCACGAGAGTCGTTGTGGAATGTGTGCTTATGTTATTTGATCGGAATTGAATTGATTATTGCGATTTGAATTACTGTACTTGCTATTACGTGACTCATTCTATATTTGGAAGTACAAGACATTTGCCCCTTAATTCCCTTGATTTATATATTACTCATGTCTTGCCATGTGATGATCCCGTATGTCTTATAAGCGGGTTACTTGCTAGCGTTCGCTAAGGGTACTGCCTTTGTCTTTGCAGATGAGCCTAGTTACGACATGATCTTTATTGAGGATGACGGCGAGTGGGCTGAATGGGATACCTAACCTTGTTGGGAAGATTGATTAGCTAGTTGAACTGTTTTCCATTTGTTCCATTTTTTTTGTTATTCATTGGGGTTTTAGATGGCTGCGACCATATACGTTTGATTCACATTGTCATTGACGTACAGCTTTGATGGTTTAGATTGACATGATATGTTTCCGCGCTTATTTCTCTTACGTCATTGATGATGTGTATCCGAGAGATGAGACGTCTTGTAGTCTTCTCAGTAAGCTACGACGGGTGAACCGGTTCGGATTCCGCTGTCCGGGTCGGGGCGCTACAGGTGGTATCAGAGCCTAGCTTCAGATCTACCTCGGAGACCTAGGTTATGATACATAGAGTCCTAAGTTATGATCTTTATCGTAGACTGACCTATTAGTCTAAGTATGTAATCTTAGATTTAAGCTTGATTGGGATGGGTGTGTGTACGAGCGCGATAGAATACAATCAATATATGTTATTTAAATTAGTTTACGAATTTCGCTTTGTACACATTATGGACCCCAAGTACTTATTTTGGAACTGCCCAAGTACTGATAAGCTTGAACTTGCAGAAAATGCCTCCTAGACGCGATAATCAAGGAAATGGTGGCAATGGAAACAACAACCCTCCACCACCGCCACCTCCAGTATTAGTACCCCAAGCACTGATTGATGCTATCACAGTGATAGCGCAAGGGGTTGCTCAGCAGCAGCAACAACCACAACAACCTCCCCACCCCCCCAACAAGGCATCAGATATTATATTAGGGAGATGCGCAAGATGCATGCCCCTAATTTCGAAGAAACCACTGACCCAGAAGTAGCTGGGTTCTGGCTTGACGAAGTGGAGAAGTGCTTCCGGCTTGTGCAAGTGCCTGAAGATCTGAAGGTGGATGTGGCCACCCCGTTATTGATTGGCGAGCAAATGCCTGGTGGAGCGGCATCCTGCCAAAGATGACCCCTCCTATTCAGTGGAGGCAGTTTGTGAAGGCCTACAAGGACTACTATGTGCCGGAGACTGCCATTTTGGAGAAAATGAGACAATTTGACAAGTTTGAGCAGGGAAGGATGTCCGTCTCTGACTACGCAGATAGGTTCCACGCCTTGGGCAAATTCACGCCCATGGTACTGGAAAACAACCGAATGAAAATGCTGAAGTTTGAGGAAGGATTGAATCCCCGCATACGGACAGCAATCGCGGGTCAAGTTTGAAAACATTTGAGGAAATGCTAGACGCATGTTACCGGGTGGAGAGTGACATGCGCAGGTCACAACCAAGAGAGGCTCGAGAGGAATCGAGCAAGAGACCAAGGGTGGAGCAAAGTGGTAATAGACCCGGACGTTGGGTCAAGATCCCCAGAAAGGGCAAGCGGGGCCAGCTCAAAGGGCACCGCAACAGAACCAGCAGAATCAAAGCACCGGCAGAGTGCCCACACTGCCAGAAAAGACATGGGAATGTTGGAAAATTAGCGGTGCATGTTTCAAATGTGGAAAGACGGGTCATAGGATCAGGGACTGCCCTGAATGGAAACCCTAAGCCTCAAGCTGCAGGACAGGGCCGGCTCACAGCAGAGAGGCAGGCCAATGCGAGAGTCCACGCGATGACGGACGCTGAAGTCCAAGAGGATGCGAACGTGGTGACAGGTACGACCTAAGTTAAATAATCGTGGTTTAAGTTGGATTTTAGTTTTCTAAGTTGATAACTGAATATGTGCTTTATGTGAAACTTTTATTACCCTTTGAATAGGTGTGATCTAGTTAACAAAGTACCGCAAATGTGTTTTGATAGTGGAGCTAGCCACTCCTTCATTTCTAAGCGTTTCGCCAAAGGACTCGACTGTCTACCCGAATGGCTTGAGAACCCATTTAGGGTACAGGCAGCAGGAGAACAAGTACTGATTTCTCACCATCAGTACAAAGACTGTGATTTGGAATTAGAGGAAAACTATTCTCAGTGACCTTAGTCTCAATCCCGATGAAGGACTTTGACTAATATTGGGCATGGATTGGCTGACCAAGAATCATGCCAATATCGATTGTAAACTCAAGCGAGTAACCCTCAAGGACTGAGATGAATGACGTCACGGTGCAAGGAAATACCAAGATACCAAAGCTCCAAAGAAGATATACATGACGGCAATTAAGGCCTTTAAGGCTTTACAGAAGGGAGCAGAGGGGTTTATGGTTATGCTTAGATGCGAAGCAGGAGGTTCCCTCTATGGAGCAAATTCCGGTGATCAACGAGTTTAAGGATGTATTTCCGGACGACTTACCGGGAGTACCGCCATCAAGGGAAGTGGAGTTTGAAATCAACTGATTCCTGGAGCAGAGCCTATATCTAAGGCACCTACAGAATGGCTCCAGCTGAACTTAAGGAGCTAAGGGGCAACTTCAGGAATTGTTGGACAAGAATATTCGCCCCAGTGTATCACCCTGGGGAGCTCCTGTATTATTTGTGAAGAAGAAAGATGGCAGTATGCGGTTGTGTATTGATTACCGCGAATTGAACAAGATCACCATCAAGAACAAATATCCTCTGCCAAGGATCGAAGATTTATTTGATCAGCTAAAGGGAGCTCGCTGGTTTTCAAAGATTGACCTCCGTCAAGGTACCATCAATTGCTTGTGAAAGCGGGAGACGTCCCTAAGACCGCTTTTCGGACTCGATACGGGCATTATGAATTTTTAGTGATTTTTGGATTAACTAATGCCCCAGCGGCCTTTATGGACTTGATGAACACTGTGTTTCGAGAGCAGTTGGATCAATCTGTAGTGGTGTTCATCGATGACATCTTAGTCTACTCTCCCGACGAGCAAGCCACGCGAACACTTAAGAGTGGTGTTGCAAATCTGAGGCAACAAAAGCTCTACGCCAAATTCAGCAAGTGTGAATTTTGGCTAAGAGTGTAGCCTTCTTGGTCACGTGATTTCGGAAGATGGGATCTCTGTGGATCCTAAGAAGATAGAAGCCATCACTGAATGGCCAAGACCCACCAATGTGACCGAAGTCAGAAGCTTCCTAGGCTTGGCAGGCTACTATAGGAAGTTCGTTGAGGGTTTCTCACAATAGCAGTTCCATTGAGTCGACTTACAGAGAAGAAGACTAAGTTCGAATGGACTGCGGAATGCGAGCAGAGCTTTACCGAGCTCAAGAAGAGATTGACCACAGCCCCGGTGTTGGCACAACCTTCCGGCACCGACGGTTTCGTGATCTATAGTGACGCGTCCAAGAAAGGGACTAGGTTGTTTTTGATGCAAATGAACGAGTCATATCATACGCGTCAAGACAATTGAAACCATATGAGCAGAACTACCCGACGCATGACTTGGAACTCGCAGCTGTGGTATTTGCTCTTAAGATCTGGAGACACTATCTATATAGAGAGAAGTGTGCAGTATTCACTGATCACAAGAGCTTGAAATACCTAATCTCGCAGAAGGAGTTGAATATGAGACAAAGAAGATGGTTAGAGTTACTCAAGGACTATGACTTGACCATCAACTACCATCCAGGTAAGGCCAACAGAGTGGCGGACGCATTGAGCAGAAAGTCTAGCCACGCAAGACAATCTCCGTTGGAAAGGGAGATCGAAGAATTTGATCTTGAATTGGTGGATTCAGTGGCAAATGTCCTCACAGCCTTGTCTATCAGTCCAGACTTGGTAGACAGAATTAAAGAAGTACAGTATGAGGATCCAGCACTGAGAGAAATCCGCGACAAACTAGCTGCGGGACCAGTAAAGGATTTCCAATGGCGAGAAGATGGAAGTCTATGGTTTCAGAATAGATTGTGTGTACCTAACCATGAGGAGCTTCGAAAGGAGTTGTTACGAGAAGCTCATAACTCAAGGATGTCTATCCACCCCGGAAGTACTAAGATGTACAAGGACCTCAAAAGAAACTATTGGTGGACAGGGATGAAGAGATCTATAGCGGAGTATGTCGGAAGATGTTTGGTGTGCCAACAAGTCAAGGTTGAACATCAACGACCTGGTGGCTTGATGATGCCACTAGAGATTCCAGAATGGAAATGGGAGCACGTGACAATGGATTTCGTAATGGGACTACCCAAGACCAGAAATGGAAACGAAATGATTTGGGTAATCGTAGACCGATTGACAAAGACGGCTCACTTTATAGCTATGCCACATGGTACGTCGTATGAGAAACTTTCCAATATATATGTGGATAACATTGTGAGCCTACACGGAGTCCCAGTCAGCATTGTATCGGACCGTGACCCCAAGTTTACCTCTAAATTCTGGAGGGCATTTCAAAAGGCGATGGGTACCGAACTGAGGATGAGTACCGCATACCACCCGCAAACCGATAGACAATCCGAGAGGACCATCCAAACCTTGGAAGACATGTTGAGAGCTTGCGCTTTGGATTTCAAAGGAAACTGGGATAGCATGTTGAAGTTAATGGAGTTCTCCTATAATAACAGCTATCACAGTGCAATTGGCATGGCGCCATTTGAAGCGTTATACGAGCGTAAGTGTAGATCCCCAGTTTGTTGGGATGAAGTTGGAGAAAGTACAATCACTGCACCCGAGTTGGTTGAGCAAACTATTGGGAAGGTCAAAGTGATAAGAGAGAAGCTCAAAGTGGCTCAAGATCGCAGAGTAAGTAAGAGTTAGGGTGACACAAATAGGCGACCTTTGGAGTTCGAGGAAGGTGAAAAGGTCTATCTACGGGTCTCACCCACCAAGGGGTTGCAAGATTCGGAGTGAAGGGCAAGTTAAGCCCTAGATACATTGGCCCTAACGAAATACTTAGCAAAGTTGGCGAAGGAGCCTACCGCCTAGCCTTACCTCCGAGTTTGTCCCAAGTCCATAACGTGTTTCATGTGTCTCAACTAAGGAAATACGTATCGGATCCAAGCCATATCCTTGAAGCTCAACCGTTGGAAGTGAAAGAGGACATCACTTACGAAGAACATCCAATAAAGATCGTGGATAGGAAAGATCAAGTCCTACGCCGACGCGTCATTCCGTATGTAAAAGTTCAATGGAGTAACCATACGGAGCGCGAAGCCATGTGGGAGCTCGAGGATCAAATGAAGGAATTGTATCCACACCTCTTCTATAAGGTACGCCAGTTTCGAGGACAAAACTTTTTATAAGGGGGTGGAATGTTATGCCCCGCACCCTCCGTAGGATAATTAAGAGGCAAAGAAAGAATTTAATGAGAATAATAACGGTCAACCGTAATTAATTACGAATTAAGTATAGGATTAATGGGGATTAATTGAGGATTTTATTATCGGAATTAATTAGCATTTAAGTTGAATTAAATATTAGGAGATTACCTTTTAAGGTAAACCAGAAAATAGATATAATTTAGAAACACCAAACTTTACCCTAAATCCTTATTAAACTGACAACGTCAGTTTCTCTCCCCATTATACACACGACGCAGCCTCTTCCCTCCCCATAAGCGTCTGATCTCTTCAAACCCTAGAGAGAAACTTCCTCCAGGAACCAATCCGATTCTCAACCGTTCTTCAATCCGCTTCGAGTATTCACATGCAAGTAATCATCTTATAAGTCCCTACGATTTGTGAAAATAAACGGCCTATTTTGTTATCAAATCGGATCACCATGCAGTAGTTTTGTTTTGTGGCTATTTGCTTATGATTTATGTGTTTTGATTTCGAGATTTGGCCGACGTATATGTAAGATCATTCGTTGCTGTTGTTGATTATGTGAAATCATGTAAAACCCTATCCCTTGAATCCCTTCTTGATGTGATGTCGATGTTGCGTGGTTTGAGGGAAAAAGATGGGAGTTTGGTTTGATGTGGTTGATGAAAGAGAGTACTAGGATTGAATCATGGTTTGGTCAGGTGCACAGCGTTTGAATCTGCAGCCTAAGCATGTGATCATAGCAGGGTGTTAGGCTTGAATGGATTTGGATACGTTTGGAAGCACTTGGTTGATGGTCTGCAGAAAATCGCAGAAACAGTTTTGGAATAGCGCTGACATCGATCGATCGATGTCAGAGATCGATGTCCCCAGAAGGACATCGATCGATCGATGTATAGGTTGCTGAGAGATCGATGTCCCCAGAAGGACATCGATCGATCTATGTGCAGGTGGTCTGAGAGATCGATGTCCCCAGACGACATCGATCGATCGATGTAGGTACAGGCTGAGAGATCGATGTCCCCAGTTGGACATCGATCGATCGAAGTGGAGGGATCGATGTCCCCAGCTGGACATCGATCGATCGAAGTATAGGGGATGAAGTCCGTCAATTTTGTGAAAAATAGAGGAAGAAAGAGGGAAGTTCGGGGAGTCTTCGGGGACTCTAGAGACTTCTTAAGACCTGATTAAGGGTAGTATAAGTCTTGGGAACATGACCTAGGATGGTGAACCAATGTCGGTGACTTCGATGGGTTCTCGAATCGAGTTTCAACGGAATGACTTAGGCGGTTGGAGATGAAGATACGAGGGGTTTGAGAGTTCAACGAGGAATGGTTAAGGGATGTTTGTCTTAGGTTATGGATCTTAGGATCATGACTAAGTGTTGACACGATAGTCGAAGCCTAAGTGATGACGAGTTAAGTGAGAACTCGTGTGTGTTTGTACTTGCGCATGTGTACATGAATGACTTATATGAATGTGAATGGCATACGAGAACGAGAAATGAGAATGAGATGAGGAGTCTTGCATCATGGCACGTGCATTGCATATGGTTTTGAAAAGAGAGGTGTTTCGGCACCGATTTGCGAAGGTGACCTACAGTGTTAACCGGGATGGAAATTTAAGCCGGGGTGCACTGTAGGGCACAAAAGACTGTAACGTTAACCGGGATAGAAATTTAAGCAGGGGTGCGTTACAGGGTATAAAGTCCTCTACAATGTTAATCGGGATGGAAATATAAGCCGAGGTGCATTGTAGAGTTTTACGAGATCTGTGATGTTAATCGGGATGGAAATATAAGCCGAGGTGCATCACAGAGCATACGAGCTTGTAACGTTAACCGGGATGGAAATATAAGCCGGGGTGCGTTACAAGGAAATGAGTACGAGACCGGACATTGTGCACGCATTGCATTGATTTGAAAAGAAATGGCTCATGCATATGTGATTGTGTAGTGTAGTGCATTATTTTGGCATGCATCACGAGAGTCGTTGTGGAATGGTGCTTATGGTATTTGATCGGAATTGAATTGATTAATTGCGGTTTGAATTACTGTACTTGCTATTACGTGACTCATTTTATATTTGGAAGTCACAAGACATTTGCCCCTTAATTCCCTTGATTTATATATTACTCATGTCTTGCCATGTGATGATCCCGTATGTCTTATAGCAGGTACTTGCTAGCGTTCGCTAAGGGTACTGCCTTTGTCTTTGCAGATGAGCCTAGTTACGACATGATCTTTATTGAGGATGACGGCGAGTGGGCTGAATGGGATACCTAAGCCTTGTTGGGAAGATGATTAGCTAGTTGGAACTGTTTTCCATTTGTTCCATTTTATTTTGTTATGCATTGGAGGTTTTAGATGGCTGCGACCATATACGTTTGACGTTCACATTGTCATTGACGTACAACTTTGATGGTTTAGATTGACATGATATGTTTCCGCGCTTATTTCTCTTACGTCATTGATGATGTGTATCCGAGAGATGAGACGTCTTGTAGTCTTCTCAGTAAGCTACGACGGGTGAACCGGTTCGGATTCCGCTGTCCGGGTCGGGGCGCTACATGGTCCATGATAAGAGTTCGGGGAGATAGAGGATTAAGATTAAGGAGGAGTAGACAATATATAAAAACACCTTAGAGTATACTTAGAGGATTAGATTGTCTCTACACTGTAGGTTGACTTGCACTTTTTTGTTTTGATATTTGTCTTTCAACTATTTATGCATATCCGCTGTTGACTATTTTAATATCGGAAGCTTTTGATTTAATTTTAATATAATCCATTCATTAGTACATATTTCTATTATTCTACTATCCGCGCATGTACATATAGAGCCGATGAACATATTGGAATAAAATTCTCTATCCTTTGGGATGGAGATATTGTTTGTCTGCCTCTTACTCTCTCCAGATGCTAGCGATAACTTTTGTCGACGTCGGAATATACTGAATATAATATAGTAAATATGATTGTTGTTGTTGTTTATATAAATAGAGCATATTTCCTGACTAGATGCTACTTTTATAAAACACTCGAAGCGAGAGTATTAGTTACTGGAATCGCAAGTGGAACACATTTCGTGACTAGATTTTTTATTTCTTAGAATAGCATCCGCAGATGATTAATTACGGTCGGCGGTGGATTCTCTGTTTATGACAAAAGAAAAAAAGAAATAAACACATGTCCGTCCTTGCTTTTAGGGTTATATAATGTTATTTCCCTTTTTCTTTTCCTTGGATTAATGCAACATCATCTTTCTTTGATAAGGAAGTGGGTTCTCCCCCCACCTGTACCAGAGACCCTTTAGCCAGGTGGGATGTAAATCGAGGGATGTGCTCCACCGGCAGCCCTGCAAAGGAAGAGGACACTCGAGACTCAGCCAGCCCAGAGGCAACCCTTGTAATATTTCAACAAGGATTATCTCCACACGGATTCGAACTCGGGACGTCGGAGTTTTAGTCCCAATCACCTTTGCCACTTACCACTGGACTATCCCTGGGGCGCAACAACATCTTTCTGGTCACGCGGAAACGCAGATAATGGCTTTTCTGGACGTTGAATTCATTATATTATAATGAAATAATCTCTTCTACAAAAATATAACATAATGTTATATACATCACATCGCAAATTAATCTGTTTTTTTTAATCCGGTGTAAATGTGGAAGTGTAATACACAACAACGTTTTATTTTTCTTAATTTAATGAATGAAAGTTTGTAAAAGCATGTCGCCAGTTATGCAGCAATTGGCGGTGGACAATGATGTAGAATGATTACGCACCTCTTTTGACTTACACTATATTAGACTAAAGCTTCTTTCTCAGGCAATGAGATTATCTCATCTTTTTTCTTCTCACTCAACGTGTCACCGAGCGATACGTGGCAGCAGAGGTGAATGGTGAGACTAGATGAGAGTGACTTGTATCTAGCCTCACTATCCACCTCTGCTGTCACGTGTCGTGCGGTGACGCATGATGTGAGGTGTTAAGGGTGAGGGGATCCTAACCCTTTTTCAGCTAATGTCGCTATCTGATTGATTCCAAAACATGAAAAAAGAAAACGGAAAAATTAATAAAATATAGACATGATTATGTATTAAATACGTGCCTCTTGAATTAGGGATAAGATCCCCTCACCGCAAGGAGGTGCGGTGACGCGTGACCGCGCGACACGTGGCAGCAAGGAAGGGTGGTGAGGCTAGATGCAGGTGACCCTCATCTAGGTCACCTGCATCTAGCCTCACCACCCTCCATTGCTGCCACGTGTCGTATGGTCACAAAGGGGTGAAGAAAATGGAGGTTAAGAGATCCAAACCCCTTGAATTACGTTATTCAAAACTTTTCTTTTACTCGTCTTTTGTTCGAGTGCTGGATGTATTTGAAAGTACTAGAAAGGGGAGAAAAAAGAATGAAAGAAATGAATGTTAACAAAAAAATTACATATTTGGTGTAGCGATTATTGATGTGAAATTGATAATTTCACGATTCATATGATATAGTCATATGCAAATTTTAATTCTTAAATGACCTCAATATGTTGTAAAGTCCAAAAAGGACCAAGAAAAGAATTTTTTTAAAGAAAAGAAAGGTATAAGAAGATTTGCAGGAGTTAAAAAGTATATTATATATTACAGACACACACATAGACATATACATGCATATTTATATATAATTACAAACATACGCGCGCGAGTATATACATATACACACACACATATATAAGCAGATATATTTGTTATACATTTAAACATACACACGCACGCATGCGCACACACACATATATATATGTGTGTGCATACACACATATATATGCATTCAGACACAATACACACACTCACTTACACACACTCATATATGTATATGTTAACCTTTTTTTAGAATGATGATTGTGCGTTTGACTATTCTCTTAATGTGTAGCTCCCATGTGAAGATCGGTTGGCTGTACACGCGTCTACCTCCCCCCCACCACCCCACCCCAACTTTTTAGCTAAAAACAAGAGAGATAAACTTTGAGTTAGTAAGTTGAAAGGAACTAAATATATTTGCAACAATTAAAAACAATTGACCTGGTAAAAAAATCACAAGTCATTCTATATGAACATGCATAGAAGAAAAAAAAAAGAAAAAAGATTAGTATATGGCTTCTACCTGTACCAGGAATCACCTTAACTCTCTCAATGGGAATCCCATGAAACCATAATGACCAAGTGGCCTTGCAAATAGCTGTCCTAATTTCAGATCCACCAGACATCAATGTTCAAACCTCATCTGCCAACTAGTAAAAACACGGTGACAGAAAGGGAGAAAAAAGAGATAGGATCCCCTCACTGCAATGAGTGCGGTGACGCGTGACCGCGCGACACGTGGCAGTAAGAGGGGGTGGTGAGGCTAGATGCGGGTCACACTCATCTAGCCTCACCATCCTCCCTTGATGCCACGTGTCGCGCGGTCACAAAAGGGGTGAGGAAAATGGGGGTGAGGAGATCCCAACCTGAAAAAAGCACATCATCTAATACTCTAATAGTCAAGTAGTAAGTATTATCAATCAAACAATCATACACAGTATATCCAACGATATCAAAAGATATCGCTAGGGTTTGGGAAATGCGAGAGTCAAGCAAACAATACTTCCATTGCAAGAAATAGAGAGTCTGCTTCCAGTGAGACTCACGGCTTTATATGTACCTGCATGAATGACCTAATAATAAGGATATGATGATCTAGTAGTAAGTATTATGCATCATAATATTTACGGTGTAACTAATAAAGTATATACAAATAAAAATGTTCCTTGTTTTAAGCATAGTAACTTCGGCTTAGATGTCACTCTTCTTTACTCGTGTATATTTTATTAGTTACGAAGTAATTATTAACATTTTTAATACTTATTCATTAATCATATCAACATTAAATTTGAATAAAGAGTAGTTGTGTTTACCAAACCTTCGATATCTTTGTTATTTTTATTATTAGGATTGCTTGGTTCTTGGCTTTAAAATATCTGACGTGTAATAAAATTCACTTAATAGTGGACGGAAATAATAATATAACTAATTTTACTCAGCAAATCTTTCAGTTGTCACATTTAAGATAAGTGACCAAATAACTAAACACAAACCGAAGCTACAAAATTATAAGACCAATAATTTAATTATCCAAAGGTTGCCGCGCGATAATTTTTTTTTTTTTGGGAAATTTGGATCTTGTATTATCATATTAATCAAAAAGTGTACATCAGTTGATAGTAATTAACAAAAGCAAGCACCGCAACAATCTAATACATTTCACTATTATCACTAGGAATATCCAAAAAAACGTGTGCCATATATCTGGCTTTTCTTGCGATATCGCTTGAGACGGTCATAGGTGGAGGTAATCGAAGAACGTTTCCGTGTACCAGTTGGTTTCGCCAATACCAAATACTATAAAGTGAATTTTTATTTCGTTACATTACTATAAAAGCAAGTGAAATCCCCATAACAATATGATTTTTATTTCATTACATTACTATAACAAACTAATAAAAGGAAATATGGATCAGACATATCTCAGTTGATACAGACATTGCTTCTAAAATGTGCAGATTCAAACCAGGACACGTGAAGCGTGAGAACGATACTGCTATTTAGGACTGAAGACAAAGGTCTGAATCCGACCCAATTAGATGGTGGATTATATGTACGGTTTGTAGTGAGTGTGTGAGTTGTCTAGTAACGTCTTGTCAATATAAGAGGCCATTAAGTTTCTGATTTACATTATTTACGAAGCTAGATAGGTTTAGAACAGTAGAAGCCTGGTGACTAGAGATTTGAGCTTTCGCTATAAAATATATGGAAATACGCGTGAGGTGCGCCGATGACGGGGGAGAAAGACGGTGGAATTACCCACGAAGTTGCGGTGCTTTGGCTCTAGCTTTATTACAATTTTTTCTTTTTTCTTTTTTTCTTTTTTCTTTCCTTCTTCTGAACTCTTATAAGTTATGACAAGCCATAGCCTTTCAAGTGTGATCAAACAGCCAACCAGAAGGGAAACGCATTACATACTTTCACATTCTTTGATTCTTTCCACTTTTGCAGTATACCTATTCTTTCTGGTACGTTTCTTTTCTTCTTATAACAACCTTCTCATTCTTACTAAGTACCATAAGTGGCAATTTCTGTATCTAAGGTTGTTAATTCTTGTTTCCGTCTCTTCCATGTTACTTGTTGAACAAAACGAACAGTTCGTAAACTGTTCGAGTTCGGTTCGTGTTTGGTTCGATAGCTATTTGTTAATGAACTGAATTCAAACAGGTATTCGAGTTTGTTTAGTTAAACGAGCCGAACTATTCGCAAACAGTTCGGCTCGTTTAACTTGTTATAAGATTATCGAGGCGAACACGAACCAATTTTAAAGTTTGTTTAGCTACATGAACCAAGCTGAACAGTTCGTTTGGCTAAACAAGTCCAAATTCGAAAACCTAGTATTCGGTTCGGCTCGGTCCGTTAACACCCCTACATGTTACTATTATCTCATCTCTATATTCCTTTAGTTTTAGCTCTGTTTTCCTAGCTTAGTTTGTTTTGAAAGTACGTTTTGTTTCTGAAGCCGATTATGTGAAGAGAAGTGTGTTTCTAAAACATGTCTCGTCCTAGGCGGGAACCTCTAAGTCAATAACGGTAATAATGTTGTTGTTGTAGTTGCTATTTTTCATGCGAAAGATACTCCTAGAAGAAGGAAAATAATAATGATAAGTAAATTGATATGGGTTCGTTTTGTTAGGGAGCATATGATTATTACCTTTACTTACATTATGTATTTTGATATTGTTATATATGTTGTGTAATGGTATAAGGATTTCATGTGTTACAGGGTTTTGAGTTTAGGGATTCTCCATTCTTTTATTGGATCAAACAATGGGAAAGTTGTTTCTGCCAATTGTACTTGTTACATTTTTGGCTTGCTGGAGTGTAGCCTTGGTGAGGGCAGAGGATGCTTATACATACCTCACATGGGTTATCACTTATGGGACAGCTTCCCCACTTGGAGTTCCAAAACAGGTGCACCATATCAAATGAATCCTCTTGTACACTTCAATATTTTTCTTTGTTATATGAACAATGTTGCAAACGTGAGGATATACAAATATTAGTATGTCATTCTGTTTGCACAAAAGTGTTGGGTAAGGCTACGTAATCAGGTCGCAAAGCGATCCTGCTCCTTCTGAGGACGGGCCTCGAACCCTACGCAAACTCGTGAGATTAGTGCACTGGGAAACGTCCTTTTAGTATGTCATTCTGTTTGTGAAAGTTTTGGCTATTATCTTGTAGGTCATTCTCATCAATGGTCAGTTCCCGGGGCCTAGACTTGATTTTGTTACCAATGACAATGTGATTGTCAACGTTTTCAATAAGTTGGATGAGCCGTTTCTCATCACATGGTGAGTTATTTATAATTAATCACTTGTCGTTATAAGATGGAAACAATGTTGTATTTCTAACATATGGGTATGGTTGCATACATTTGACCCTCTTACACCCTCATATGCGGGAGCTTCTAAGACAATGGGGCACCCTCATATGCGAGAGCTTCTAAGACAATAGGATAATGTTCTTGTTGTAGTTATAAGAAAGAAGGATAATAATGATTAACATTTTGTTTTCTTTTCAACATTTAGGAATGGGATCAAGCAAAGAAAAAATAGTTGGCAAGATGGTGTCTTGGGAACAAACTGCCCAATTCCTCCCAATGGTAATTACACATATAAGTTCCAAACAAAAGATCAGATTGGTGGCTACACCTATTTCCCTTCGACTGCGTTGCACCGTTCTGCTGGAGCTTTTGGAACCCTAAATGTGTGGCAAAGATCAGTTATTTCAATTCCATACCCCAAACCAGATGGAGATTTCAGCTTGCTTATTGGTGATTGGTATAAACAAAGTCATAAGGTAACTTTTTTCAGCAATTCGAGCTACTTATTGTAGTTAATACAATCTTCTATTGTTTAGTAACTTAGTTGTTTATATGTGCATCACATTAGGTCATCGGGAAGTTTTTCATTTCCAATGGAGTCAATGATACACTCTTCCTTGGCTTTAGAATATGATGTAATAAAGAAAAATGATTCATTAAATTGGTTGCGCTTCTTATATTGTGAAGTAGCAGTTGATCGACATAGCTTGACCCATCATTATGTGTCATCGGGAAACAACCTCTGTGTGTTTCTAACACATGGGATAGTTGCGTACATCTGACACCCCATACCCCGTCATACGTGTGAGCGTCTAAGGCAACGGGGTAATGTTGTTGTTGTTGTTGTTGTTGTTGATTGAGTCATCTGGAAACAAACTTTGTGTGTTTTTAACACATGGATATGGCTGCGTACATCCGACTTTCCATAGGCCGCTATAGGCGGGAGCCTCTGAGGCAATGTGGTAATGTTGTTGTTGTTGTATATATGCATCACATTGTCTAGAATGTATTGGTTTATCAGCAACAACAACAACAACAACAATATCCTATTACCTTAGAGACTCCCGCCTATAGTGGGGTACGGGGGGTCGGATATACGCAACCATACCCATGTGTTAGAAACACACAGAGGTTGTTTCCTAATGACCCATAATGATGCGTCAAGCTGCGTTGATCAACTCTTATTTCACAATATAAGAAGTGCAGCCAATACAATGAGTCATTTTGCTTTATTCCATCATATTACAAAGTCAAGGAAGAAGATGCACGTGACTCCATTGGAAATGAAAACGCATTGGTTTATCAACTAAACATATTTATTGAATGCAGGTGCTGCAGAGAATCTTGGATTCAGGGAAAAACCTGCCACTCCCAAACGGCGTTCTGATAAATGGTCAGGCCAACCCTATCTTCACAGGTGTAAAAGGCAAGACTTACTTGTTCAGGATATCAAATGTAGGCCTGAAAACATCCCTAAACTTCAGAATCCAAGGGCACAAACTGAAGGTAGTTGAAGTTGAAGGATCTCATGTCATGCAAAATATATATACTTCTCTTGATGTCCATGTAGGACAATCTATATCCTTCCTAGTCACCTTAGATCAACCATCAAGAGATTATTACATTGTTGCCTCTACACGATTCACAAGACGCATTCGTCTTGCTACTGGGGTGTTGCATTACTCAGATTCTCACTTTCCAGTTTCTGGACCTGTGCCCCCTGCTCCAAACAGTACACTCTGGTCTATTCTACAAGCCAGATCCTTCAGGTATATAAGTCTTATGTTTAAACTCTGTATACTAACTAGAATTATTGTCAAAGGCCGTTCGCGGTGTACTAGACTTCCGTGTTTGCGTAGGGTCTGAGGAGGAACCGGATTGCTTCGCGATCTGATGTACGTAGTCTTACTCTACACTTTGTGTAAGAGGTTGTTTCTGCGTTCGAACCCTTGACATCAAGGTCACAGTAACCTTACCAGTTGCTCCAAAGTCTGCCCTCTATTGTCACAGTCTACAACAACAATAACAACAACATTACCCCATTGCCTTGAAGGTTCGTGCCTATGCGGGGTATAAGGGGTCGGATGTACGCAACTATATTCAAGCGCATCCAATATAATGAGTCATTTTGCTTTATTTCATCATATTCCAAAATCAAGGAATAATGTGTCTTTTACTCCATTGGAAATAGAAACAGTTTAAACTCTGTATACTAACTAGAACTATTGTTAGAGTCTAATAGGCCAAATCCACAAGGTTCTTACCCCCATTGCTTTAGAGGTTCCCGTCTATGGCGGGGTATGGGAGGTCGGATGTACGCAAACATATCTATGTGTTAGAAACACATATTGGTTATTTTCCGATAACACATAATGAAAATTGTGTCCAGCTGTGTCGATCAACTGCTATTTCAAGCGCATCCAATTTAATGAGTCATTTTGCTTTATTTCATCATATTCCAAAGTCAAAAAATAATGTGTCTTTTACTCTATTGGAAATGGAAACAGTTTAAACTCTGTATACTAACTAGAATCATTGTAATTACCTCATTGCCTCAGAGGCTCTCGCCTATGGCGAGGGGTGGGGGGTCGGATGTATGCAACCATACACATATGTTACAAACACACAGAGGTTGTTTCCCGATGACCCATAATGATGCGTCAAGCTGCGTCGATCAACTGTACTTCACAATATAAGAAGCGCAGCCAATTTAGTGAGTCATTTTGTGTTATTCCATCATATCCCTAATATGGCGATATTTTGTTTTATTGTATGAAAGGTGGAATTTGACAGCAAATGCAGCTAGGCCAAATCCACAAGGTTCTTACCATTATGGTAGAATTCCAGTAACAAAGACAATTGTGCTAGCCAATTCTCAAACTGTGATCAATGGGAAGCTACGATACGCAGTAAACGGGGTATCACATATTAATCCAGATACACCTTTAAAGCTTGCAGATAATTTCAACATTCCTGGAGTTTTCGGTTTGAACTCGATCCAAAGCTTCCCTCCAGGGAGCAATACTGCTTATCAAGCTGCATCTGTGATCCCAACATCATTACATGATTTTATTGAGGTTGTTTTTCAGAACAATGAGCGTTCATTGCAGTCTTGGCACCTTGATGGATATGATTTCTGGGTAGTGGGGTAAGTTTTTGATCTAATATTTTACTACCCAGTTCACAGAATATAATCCATATTTGTTAAATACTTACAAATTTCCTGTGATTGCAGACATGGTTCAAGACAATGGACACCAGCAAGTAGGGCAAAATACAATCGCGTTGATGCTCTTACTAGACACACTGTCCAGGTTATATATACTGAATCAATATCAAGATACGTAGGTTTAAAAAAGATAAGAAAGGAAATGGGTTTCAACAAAGAAACCTAGATTTAAGAAATGAGAAAGGAAGTTTTCTTTTGATTGTGCAATTGAAATGTGTTCAAGAACATAAAAAATCTGTGTCTTCCTAGATGATGTATCACGGTTTTATACAAAGAAGAATTGATGCATTAGAACTTTGACTAATTCACCTATTGTTTTCTAGAGGCTTTCCCAGTTTAGACCAGTTTAAAACACATTGCAAATTTTTAAATGAAACAGGGCTAATTACTAATGACCAGGCTGCTTTAGTCTCGTTACACTAGACTCTCGTGTTTGTGCGGTATCTGAAGAGAGAATCTTTCGCTTCGCGATCTTATGAACGCAGCTTTACCATACACTTTTTGTGAAGATGCTGTTTCTGCGGCTCGAATCCGTGACTTCAATGTCACAAAACAGCTACCTTACCAGTTTTTTCAAAACCCACTCTCTAAGCAACATGCCTTGTATTAAGCACAAACATACACGACATCACCTCATGTATATCCTGTTGACTAAATATGAAGCGATCTTATGAACGTAGCTTTACCATACAAATTTTTTTTTGTAAGAGACTATTTCTACGGTTCGAATCATGACCTCATGTATATCATGTCGACTAAATACGAATAGAGTAATAGTACAAGGTTCGTTTTTGTTATTTATATAACAATATGTAATTGGTATGTTATATACAATGTCTTGATGTGTTGTTGTTATAGGTGTATCCAAGATCTTGGACATCAATTTTGGTGTCTCTAGACAACCAAGGCATGTGGAATTTGAGGTCAGCTACATGGGAAAGGCAATATCTTGGGCAACAGCTATATATTAGGGTTTATAACCCAATCAAGAGTCATGCAAATGAATATGATATTCCCTCCAACGCTCTTCTCTGTGGCAAAGCCGTTGGAATGCACCCATAGATACAACCCAATTCATATCTTCTTTTGATTCTGACCATGTCGGTTATGAGAGTTTAACTGATAAAGAAAAGTTGAGGATGGAAAGTTCTTAGTGTAATTGTATCATTGTTAGTATTGTTCTTTTCTATGTGAGAGGATGATGTATACCGATTAATCTTATGCAACGAGGCTATTATATTAAACTTTTTTTTAGTTTTATTTTATTTTTCCTTATTGTTTGTCTGCCTCTTATCTTCTTTATACCCTAGCGACAGTTTTTGTTGTCGTTGGGATATAGTGGGTATGGTTGTTGTTGTTTTGCTTTTCCTTATAGCTCGTTTGTGTAAAGGAATATTGGAGATGGTTTTGGAAAGATAAATGGCATGGATTTGAGGTACAAGTAACCATTTAAAACAAAGGGTAACGTTAACGAGTCGAATAGTTTGTTTTTAAGTTCAATTTGTCTAGATTAACGAACAGTTTGGTTTGGATTGTTTAATATGTCAGCCTAAAGATATGTTCGAGTTTGGCTCGATAACGTTATAGTTTCTTAAACGATCAAAACTATTTGAGTTTTGTTTGACTAATTTATATAAACGAATCTAATTAGGTGTCCAAGATCAACTCGTTTGATTTGAATTAACAAACAAATTCAAACCAAACACGAGGCAAATTTAAATTGTTCACAAATAATTCGATTGGTTAAACACTGAGGCACATACACTAGATGGCTGATTTAATATTTGGAGAAATAATGTTACAATGTTCAACCGCTAGAACTCTAATTAACGGAGAAAGAAATCGGATCCGCTATTTTTGTTAAATATTTAACCGACTACATATATTTGTTAAAAAAATATACACTAAAACATGTATTTTATATATGATAATACGTGTTTTTTTTATAACAAAACTTCGTAGTTTTATATAAGATAATGCGTTTTTTTATATTTAAACACCTAATTTAGTAGCCAACATGGAGGTGGATCTCATCTCCTTTTATATAGATTTAAACGAACATCTATTTGAAACATATATATTTCCATAAACTCAAATCCTTTCAATAGTCTCAAATCTTTTCTTCTAAATCGAGTTTCAATTGTATTCTGGTTAATATGCAAATGCCACGAGTATTATTATTTTCAAACTCAAACACATTTCCTTCTGCCATGATTTAAAATTAAAACATACTTTTTTTTTAAAAAAAACAAAAAAAAGTAAAACTAAAAGATGCAATTATGTATTTTTCAGATCAAAACATAGAACAAAATTTAGAGAAATAAAGGACTTGGATTTGACTCACAGAAGGATTTCTACCAGAAGGCTTGAAATTTTCGAACAAGATTGTATATTGCTAGATTCATCCAAGTGATCTTTTTCCATATTCATCTGCACTTCATTATACCCCAGACCTTAGCGATAATTTTTGATGTCGTTGGGATATACTGGATATGGTGGTTGTATCTGCAATTCATTTTACAGTTTAGTAGCATGACTTCTTGATGCTGTATTTTTTTTATTATCAAAACATACAATATAATAATAAAAACATAAGTTCATGAGATTCCACCATAAAGACACTACATTTCATGTGTCTATTGGATTGAAGGCTTTAAAGTTTAATGAAATCAAAGGGGAAAAGTAATCAAGAAGAGTTGTGAATGTAGTGTGGACTCCATAACTAAAAAGGACGTTTCCGGCTCTTGCATTTGTGTAGGATCCAAAAAAGAGCCGGGTCGCTTGTTCAAGAGGCTGTTTCTGCGGTTCGAATCCATAATTACCTTAAGGTTACAAAACAGCAATCTTACCGTTGCTAGTCTGGCATCTGTGGACTCCCTCCCTGACTATGATTAGGAAATCATGAGTCTATAGGCCTTCGGTGGTTGCCTTAAGGGCCCAATGATTTTAACCCAACATCAGCTACCCTTTGGATTCATCCACCTCGTCCATTTGCATTCTATATGATTGACCGCTATGAGTTTTTGGTTTTTGCTCCTTATCCATGCTAATAAATCAGTCAAAGTAAACTTTAATCTGTTGTAAGGCGTTAAGCTTAATATTACCTATAATTTATCTAATTATTATAACGCATTGCTAGAGAAATTTACAATAACATATCAAATGTACAATCATAACTTATAGCTATTGCACATATAACATATAATATATGTGTGTGTGTGTGCATATGTATCACACTCAAGAATAAAACCTTTCTAATTACCTGAGAATTCTGATCATATTTTATATACTTGTAATTACTAATGAGGAGATCTATACATGTGTGTCTATACATCGATACATGCATATATACATACATCCACGTGTGCCTATATATATATATGGATGTACCTATATGTATGTACATCCTTTTCTTTTTATTATATGTTGACCTAACTCCCAATTATAAGTCGGGCTAATGTATATTAAAAGTAACAAAGATCTTAGTTTGCGATGAAAGCAAAAGCTTTTTATGTTTGGTTTTTAGCCTACTGAATTAGATTTTAGAATGCCATGTGAAGAAATGTGAATTTGATATTGGAATATTTGTCAATCGTATATTATCATCAGAAGTTACACGTATGTATAGCCGCTAACAGACTATCAAAACCAAAGAGAGGATAAGAATACAACAACAACTCTATCTACAACTCTATCTCTATGATAACAAGTAACAACTTTATCTACAAGGTTGGTTAGAATAAAATTCTAACTAATTCAAATATCTAAATCAAATATTCTATCTCAATACTCCCCCTCAAGTTGGCGTATGAATGTTGACAATGCCCAACTTGCCCACAAATAGTCGAAAACTCGCAAGACCAAGGGGCTTTGTAAACCCGTCGGCAAGTTGACACTGGCCCGTAATTTTGGTCGGACGAATAAGCCCAGCTGCATAGTGTTGACGAACAAAATGACAATCAATCTCAATATGCTTCGTGCGTTCATGGAAAACTGGATTAGCGACAATATGTAAAGCGGATTGATTATCACAGTAAAGATTAACCAGTTTTGTGGCATGTATACCAAGATCATGCAAGAGTTTACGAATCCAAACGATTTCACTTGTGGCAAAAGCCATATCACGATACTCAGCCTCAGCAGACGAACGTGAAACAACAGGCTGCTTTTTGAAACGCCACGAAATGAGAGCTGAACCAAGAAAGATCATGTACCCCGTGGTTGAACGGCGGGTTATAGGGCACCCAGCCCAGTCAGCATCACAATATCCTGTAAGACTCAAAGAAGTTGCAGTGGGAAAGAAAAGACCCTGACCTGGCGCGTGTTTAAGATAGCGCAATAAGTGAAACACGGCATCAAGATGACATTTGCGAGGAGTATGCATAAATTGACTAAGCATATTAACCGCAAAACAAATATCAGGACGTGTAACAGTAAGATAGAGAAGACGTCCAACAATGTGACGATAAAATGCAGGATCATCCAAAAGGGGATCAGAATCAGTAAACCAAACATTCTGATCCATGGGCGTGCTGGCCGGGCGACATCCAAGTAGTCCACATTCCATGAGAATATCAAGAACATACTTACGTTGATTTAGCACCATACCAGCCGGAGAACGAGCAACCTCAATCCCAAGAAAATACTTCAAGGGACCCAAGTTCTTTATTTTAAACTGATGATCAAGGTAAGTCTTTAAGGCTGTGATACGCGTAAGGTCATCGCCAGTGACAATAACATCATCAACATAAATTAGTACCGCTACAAAAGAGGACTCAGTGGATAAAATGAATAAAGATGGATCTGCATTAGACTGAGTGTACCCTAGAGCAGTGAGGGAGGTAGTAAACTTAGCATACCGATTTTGTGACGCCTGACGTAAACAATATAAAGACTTACGAAGCTTAAACACATTCTGCTCCCCCTGAACAGCAAAACCAGGCGGAATACGCATATAGACATCCTCTATGAGATCACCATGTAAAAAGGCGTTGTTGACATCCAATTGATGAATATGCCAACGACGCGCCACTGCAACTGCCAATAAACATCGTACTGTGACTAACTTAGCCACTGGTGCAAAGGTTCCAGTGAAATCAATGCCCTCGACCTATGTATAACCACGAGCAAATTAACGTGCTTTGTAGCGCTCAACTATACCATCAGGATTGTATTTGATTTTGTAAACCCATTTAGAACCAATGGTGCGCTTGCCAGGAGGCAGCGGAACAACGGATCAGGTATGATTAGCTTTAAGGGCTGAAATTTCACGCTGCATTGCCTCACGCCAATGGGCATGTTGAACAGCCTGACGGAAAGAAACTGGCTCATCCCCAGCAGTGATGGCCGCTGTTAGTGTATTTGTCCTAGGCCATGATTTGGATATTTATGTTATACATTTATTATTAATAAAAGAGGTTTTATTATCATTATTGTTGGTTAGTATGTTACACAATTTTGATATATGTCCCTGATTCATTATTGTTATGGAGATAAAATAATTTATAATCAGTATGAGTATTGATTTGATAATCATGAGATGATTATGTGTATGGTGATACGAATCAATCTCATAGATGCTTGTTAGAGAACAGTGTATTGGACAGACCCATCATGAGATTGCTACATGGATTAGCGTTATAAGTAAATCTCATGATAGTCATGTTTTAATCCTTTGACTTGAGATTGTCATAGTTTCCAACATAAGGACTATTATATTTTGACATGATCAAACGTTATCCGTAACTGGATAATAATAAAGGTCATGATTGAATGTGATAGAAATTATGTAGAGGATATTGAACAATCAAGATAGAATTTGTCCCTCTCTTTTGAGAGAGATATCTTTGGGCCCCTCGATTAGTGAGACTGTGAAATGCATGGCCGTGCTCAAATGAATTGATAGTGTGATCAATATCATTTGTTTTATCAGTCTACTTAGAGATCGAGTAATCATATGTTTGAACTATATAAGTATGACGCTGACCATGACTTATGTTCAAACTAGATATCGTGTGACAAAGGGATTAATGCATGTACTATTATTAGGCTAGTTGGACTTTACTCGTATTAATTGGGTAGTTGTAATGTCTTGCTAGAGGCCAATTACGACTTGTTGATTTAATAGAGATTTGATCAACTGCCAATTAATATGGGCCTATCGGGTCACACACAAGAATGCGTATGGCTGAGATTAATAATATTAATAATATTAATATTGGATATTAATTATTATTATTATCATTATCGTTTTAATATTAATAATATTAATATTGGATATTAATTATTATTATTATTATTAATTTCGTTTTTTGTATATTTTTATATCATCGGATAATAACAGAGAATCCATATCTGATATGGATTTTGATTGGTGTTATCTAATCCTAACAGAATCCGTATTTGATGCGGATTATGATAGGTATTAACCAATCCGATCAGGAATCGGATTTGATATCTATATATATGTACGGAGCATGGTGTATCTCGTACACCACACAACCAGTAGAAAACGAAAGGGCAAGAATCGTTTTTGTGAAAACCGAATTCTTCAGCCGTGCCGTTTGAAGAGCTAGCACTCCGGGCGGAAGCGTTCGTGTGGATACCGACAGAGGGTGATCGTATTTTCGCACCTCTTCCATCTGCAGATTTCGAATCTACGGAGGTACTTTTTGATTTCTTTTGTCGAATTAAACGAACAACATGGATCCTTGGTAGGAAATCAGAGATCAATTTTTGTTTTCCGCTGCGCGTTTTTGCAGTGATCTCGTTCGATTTCCTAACAGCCGCAACATGACAATGATAAGATCGAGATAAGCGATTATATGACAAAAATCGAGATAACGGAAATACCGTGGAGTTTGCTGTAGGAGTGGGTGACACAATCGATGGCACGAGAGAAGAAGGTAACACAACATCAAAATCGGCGAGATGTCGCGGCAGCTGACGCTGTCTGCGATCATGCGGTAAAGGCTGAGACTTGGATGGTAAATCAGATGGCCCATCCGAGTGTTGGAAGGAATATGGCGGTGTGGGACTATGACCAGCCGAAGCTGGGACATCAGCCGGAGAAGCTGGACTCACGTCCAGTGGCTGAGGAGAATTGGGCGATGGGATATCCCAGCCCAGATCAGCAGCAGGGATCGTGAGGGAACTGTGAGAAGGAGAAGTCTAGCAAGCGGAAATACATGTTCATGAAATGACACATCACGACTAACATGAAGTTTGTGACTAGATAAATCAAATATCTTGTAACCCTTTTGTGAATGTGGATACCCAAGAAAAAGACCCGGTGCCGACCGCGGAGCGAACTTATCACGCATACGATGATAAGTATATCCATAACATAAACAACCAAAAACTCGAAGATGGGAATAAGAAGGTAAATGTCCCATTAAGACTTCATAGGGCGTTTTATTTTGGAGAATGGCTGTGGGCAATACGGTTAACAAGATAAACAGCAGTAAGAATGCACTCCCCCCAGAATTTAAGAGGCAAATTAGCATGAAAATGAAGAGCACGGGCGACTTCTAAAAGGTGACAATGCTTACGCTCAACAACACCTTTTTGTTGTGGAGTGTAAGCACAAGAAGTTTGAGCGTCTATCTCGTGATTAGCATAATATTGGAGGATAGTGTGACTAGTGAATTCCGTTCCATTGTCACTACGGACACACTTAACTTCTTTAACAAATTGAGTACGTACCCAGTTAAAGAAGTGAAATAGATAACGGCTGACCTCACATTTAGACCCCATTAAATAGACCCAAGTGGTATGACTATAATCATCAACAATAGTCAAAAAATAACGTGCACCAGACAAACTAGGTGTCTTATAAGGGCCCTAAATATCACAGTGAACAAGATCAAAAGAATGGAAAGTTACACTGGCACTTACTGGAAAAGGTAAACGTGTTTGCTTTGCCTTGCTACATGCATCACAAAAGATATCTTTATTCGAAATAACAATATAAAGTAAAAAAAAGAATTTCGAGAGAGGAAGATGACCCATGCGATGGTGCCAAATGGACTCATCGCTCTTTATTGCCGCCAGAGCTAGTCTACGCGAACCAAGAACTAGGCTGTAGAGACCATCGTGCTGCTTACCCACTCCAATCAGCTTCCTCGACGGCATCTCTTGCAAAACACAGAAATCAGGACCGAAGGTTAGCGCACACTTCATATCTTTCACCAGGTGACTAACAGAAATCAAGTTAAAAGCAAAATCCGAAACCCCTAAAACATCATGTAGAATCAAAGAGTCTGAGATCTTGACAGTGCCAATGACGCGAACTGGCACATGTGTACCATCTGGTATTTGCACAGTAGCTGCCACCTTATCATTAACAACAGTGGTAAACATAGACAAATTGTTGACAATATGTGCATTGGCTCCACTATCAAAAAGCCAACGTGATGATAATGAAGGATCAAAAGAGATTGTACCGATTCATTCTTGCCAGCTATCGGAACATTCGATCCAAAGTTACCTCCATTCAAATGTTCAACAAACTGTACCAACTGTTGTTGCTGGGCAAGTGTAAGACCCGCAAAAACGGGTGTGAGTGACGCGGCTTGGTCTGCCTACGCTGTCATTCCTTTGGCCGTCTCTATCATGGCCGGTTTTCCTGAGCTGCCGGCCGGCCGGTCTCTTCTACCACGAGGCACGTTCCAATGAGCGGGGTATCCAATGAGATCATAACAGGTTTCACGCAAATGTCCGATCTTACCACAGTGAGTACAACGAGGCCTCTCCCCCTTACCCTTGGCCCTGGAGGTTTGGCCTTCAGCAGGAGGCTGCCACGCAGCCAAATCGGCAGCATCAAATTGAGGCAAGTGGTTGTGCAACCACCAGTTGCTTCTCCTCCTGTGCGACAATGGCATACACACGGCCAAATGACGGTAAAAGATCAATACTTAAAATGTGTGAACGTACCGTATTGAAAGATTCATCAAGACCCATTAGGAAATTAAACACCATTTCCTTTTCACGAACTTTCTCCATCGTCTGGGACAAACTGCAGGTGCACAATTTGCAACTGCAAATGGGAACAGCATCAAACGACTGGAGTTCGCCCCAGAGAATTTTGAGGCGGCCATAGTATGCTGAGACCATGCTTCGTTCTTGTCTGAGAGAAGCAATAGCGCGACGGAGCTCATACACACGTGCATCAATCCCTTGAGTGAAACGCTCCTCCAAATCAACCCAGACATCACGAGCTGAGTCAGCGTGGGCTGCTGTGCCTTGAAGCTCTTTGGCTAGCGAGTTTGATAGCCATGCCAAGACTAGAGCATTACATTGATGCCATACAGAATAATTGATAGAGGCTGCGTCCGGACGTTTGATGGTCACATCAACAAACCCTGATTTGTTCTTAGAGCACAAGGCATTGACAAAAGCCTTTCGTCAGACAAAATAATTCTCTCCATTTTCGTCCAATGGTTGAGTGACAAAAACAAGACCAGGGTGATCCGACGGATGGAGATAATAGGCAGACTTGGGATCAGTAGTAACCAGTGATTGTTCGGCCATTACTGTGATTGATAAAAAATGAAAAAACAGATTGTTGAAGACAGGCGAATGTTGTCGCCAAAAAAACAAACGTGATGGTTGAAGAAACCCACATTACTCAAACAAGGATGAGGTCGACAGTGGCTAGCAAAAAATGTCGACTACTTTTTAGGAACCGATGACAAATTAGGAATCAAATTTGATTGTCTCTGTAACCGCTGTTTCTCGCCGAAATTTCACCGGCCGATATGGAGGACAACCATCGTGAACATACTACTGAAGAGGCAGATCAATTTCTTCGCAGTGTGAAGAAGCATAAAAGACCGGCTATAGAAGAACCTCTCACTAACGTCCAGGATGAATGGACGCCACCCAAAGCTTGGGCTGACTTGCTTCGACAGCCTATTCCAGCACATCTGCTGCCCGGAGACGATCCTTATATTGGTGAATCTGATGGTGAAGAGGACGCAGAGACCATGCCAACTATGTGGACGGAAACTATGGATCTCACTAATAATTCCTTTGGCATAGGAAAGGCTGTGATTGAGATTCCGCTAGAGGAGTGCAGACGCCTATGGCGTCCTTGGCGCCGGGCTTTGATTGTTAAACCATTAGGCCGAAACATTTCCTTCCGTGTCCTGTCGCAGCGTCTTACGGACATGTGGGCACTGCAGCGTAAAATAGATATCACCGATCTTGAAGATGGCTTCTATGTTGTCCGTTTTTATGCTAAGGAGGATTATGTGCATGTACTTGAGGATGGACCTTGGACGATTCAAGGACATTACCTGACTGTAGCAAAACTCCGCCCGGGCTTTCTGCCATCTGCTGAGACGGTCAACTCTATGATGGTTTGGGTAAGAATCCCACGCTTACCCCTGGAATTTTTTCATGAATCTGTTCTTCTGCGGATTAGCGATCAATTGGGACAAGCCATTAAAGTGGACAGGAATACAACAATGGCTTCAAGGGGGAAGAATGCGCGTGTATGTGTGGAAGTTGATCTACAGAAGCCCCTTATTTCTATGGTCATTATAAATGGAGTACAGTTGAATGTGGAGTATGAGAATCTGCATCAAATATGTTTCAGTTGTGGAATGTATGGCCACCGGATGGATATATGTCCCAAGTTGCAACCGGAAAGTGAGGGTCCGCGGCCTCCTACACATGTGTCGCCGGCGTCCAATGAAGTCCCACCGGACCCTTTTGGTCATTGGATGATTGCTCGAAATACCAGTCGTCGGAGAAATGCAGTACCTAAGGAAGTGCAAGGATCTGAGAAGAAACCTGCTGCTTCCCAGCCAAATTCAAAGACTACGCCTAAGGAGCCAGTTACCACCACTGCCCCTATATTACATGGGAGTGGATCACGCTACATGCTGTTGGCAGATGAGAATGAGGAGGTTGCGTCCCCCATGACTGCTAGTAATCTTGAAGTGACATTTGGACGTATTCAAGATCATGGTCCTCCACCCACGTTCCGTCTCGCGTCCAAAAAACAACTCACACAGCCCAAAGAACGAAAGAACAAAGGAGTACCACTGAAGGAACAGACCAGGGTTCGAGTGCACGTCCCGCGAGTGTCGAATACTGGGATGCCACAGAGTACCATCCGTAAATAATCGCCCTTAGCCATGGTGAGTCGTGACCAACCAACACAATTTTCAGTAGGAGAGGTCCAGAGACCATTAGCGGATATTACAAATGTGCCGCCTCTGGAGTGGCCACAATCTAATCCTGCTCGCCAACCACATACTGACCCACTGCCAGTTGGTGATCAAGTCAAGCAACACCCCCCAGATGAGAACAGTAAGCTATCTATGGTGATTGATATAGATGCAACAAATGATGTTAATCAAACAATGATGGAGACTACTGACATGTCTTTGGTTGAAGGAGCCGTAAGGCCGGCTCAAGACGTTCCTCATTCCATGTGTTAATGAAGCTCATCTCATGGAACTGTCGGGGCGCGGGTTCACCCGACACACTACGACATATAGTGCGAATGACAAAAGACCACAAGCCTGACGTTATATTCCTGATGGAAACACGAGTACATAGTGATAAAGCTAAACAAATTATCCGCCGCATGCATCTTACGCATTTAGCTACAGTTGAGGCCCGTGGTTTCGCGGGAGGATTATGGTGTCTGTGGGACCAGACTTCGGTTGACATACGTGTATTATCTTACACATCTCAAGTTCTAAATATTGCTCTTATGGAGAAGGATAATGTTTACTGTCTGATATCACTTGTATATGCCTCACCATTAGCAGCAGATCGCGAATTATTCTATGATTATGTTGAACAAATGGTACCCCATATCGCAGCTCCATGGGTGTTGATAGGAGATTTTAATCAAGTTCTGCTGCAGGAAGACAAGAGAGGCGGCAGGGCGGTATATGGGCAGCCAGTTGAACGAATGCATCATATGATTGAAACATGTGATCTATTAGGTGTTCAATACTCTGGATCTCGTTTTACATGGTCTAATGGACAGGATGGACGGTTTAGAATCGAGCAACGATTGGATCAGGCATGGGCTAATCGTTTATGGCATCTGAAATTTAATAGGGCCATTTTACAGCATCTTCCACGTGTGTTTTCAGACCATTGCCCATTGTTATTAACACTCGAGGATGCTGCAGTTTGTATGAACCGACAGTGTAACTTCAAATTCCAAGCGTGTTGGATGGAGCATAAAAATTTCGATTGTTTTATGCAACACGCGTGGGTGTCCTATAAGGGTGACTTTGTTCGAACAGTTTTAGAATTTCAAAACAAGATGACTACCTGGAGGAAGGAAGTTTTTGGTGATCTTCAGCAACGGAGAAAAAGATGCCTTGCAAGAATCCATGGTATTCAACAAACACTAGCCTGTAAACCTTCAAAATTTTTATATAATCTAGAGAAAGAATTAAGGTTGGAATACAACGACATCTTGACTCAAGAGGATACTTACTGGCAACAGAAAAGTAACCTGCAGTGGTTACTTGATGGTGAGAGGAATAGTAGATATTTTCATCTTTGCATGGAATCCAACCGGCGGCGAATGAGGTTCTCTCGTTTGAAGGGTGCGGATGGACAATGGACGGAAGATCAGACACTCATTCAACAAGGTATACTGCAGTATTACATTCAATTATTCTCTAATGAATCTTCTGCTCATTGCGTTTCAGAGAATATTTCTATTCCTACGTTGAATGAATCGGATAGAAGATGGCTGAATAGACCTGTGAGTGCAATGGAGATTGAAGAAGCGGTTTTTCAAATGGGCGCTTATAAGTCTCCCGGCCCAGATGGTTTACCACCGATCTTTTATCAACGCAATTGGCATATAGTTCGACAAGATGTGATTGACTTTGTAACCGCGGCCTTTGAAAAGCAGTATTATCCAAGTTCGCTCAATGAAACTCTTATAACACTTATTCCCAAAACAACTGACCCCGAGGGTCCTTCGAACTTTTGGCCTATTGGGTTGATGAATGTTATTGTTAAGATTATCACCAAAGTTATAGCGAATCGTCTGAAAGTGGTTATTGGAAAAATTATCTCACCAACTCAGTGTGCTTTTGTGCCGGGAAGACAAGCTTCGGATAACATCATCATAGCGCAAGAAATGATGCATATCATGCGAAGAAAACAAGGGAGGAAGGGTTACATGGCAGTGAAGTTAGACTTAGAGAAGGCTTATGACAAGGTGAATTGGAAATTTTTGGAGAAAATCATGCTAATAGTGGGATTCAGTAGGGAACTTACAAATCTTATTATGTTCACTATATCATCTACTAGCCTTACTGTGCTGTGGAATGGCCATAGATTACCATCTTTCCAACCGTTAAGGGGGATTCGTCAGGGGGACCCTCTTGCGCCATATCTGTTCCTATTATGTATGGAGGTACTCTCCCAAAAAATTCAGAAATCTACGGTATTGAATGTATGGAAATCTGTCCGGACTTCACCTACGGGACCGACTATCTCGCATTTATTTTTTGCAGACGATTTGTTACTCTTTGGTGAGGCCACTGCGGGACAAGCTTCTATAATGGAAGCTATTATTAGGGAATTCTGCGAGCAATCGGGACAAACTATAAGTGTGAAGAAGTCCCAAGTATTGATGTCCAAGAATGTGAGTCTAGACTTTATGCCAGCCATGTTCAGCCGGATGGGGCTTCAAAGAACCGTTGATTTTGGGGCATATTTGGGAATGCCTTTGATAAATGGAAGATGTGGCCGAAGGGAATATAGTTACATTGTGGATAAAGTCCGTTTGACGTTAGCTGGATGGAAAGCAAAACTCTTATCTCAGGCTGCCAGATATGTACTGATACGAAGTGTCCTCTCTTCAATGCCAATATATGCAATGCAAACGGTACGTCTCCCTTTGAGTCTTGTCAAAGATATTGAGCGAATAATTCGGAAATTCTTTTGGGGCGAGACAGCTAACAATAAAAAGATGCATTGGGTTGCTTGGGATGTAATATGTCAAGATAAGTCGAGAGGTGGTCTGGGAGTTAAACATCTCCATGAAATGAAGAAAGCAATGCTAGCAAAGTTGGGGTGGAAAATATTGACACAGCCGAACCTTCTTTGGGTGCGGGTGTTGCGATGTAAATATAGGGACTTGATGAGTAACCATCCGAAGGCGTCTGCTTCGCCTATCTGGCGGCATATATGCAGTGCGATTCCTTTGCTTCGAGAGGGACTGGTGCCAGCGGATTCCATGAAGACAAACACGGAGCATGAGTTGCCGTTCCAATGGCACGGGACGCATTCAGGCAGATTCACAGTTTCTACAGCTTATGATGCAGCTATACGCAATAACAGGCCATCTTCATCTTCTTGGAATTGCTTGTGGGCTATGAAGGAGCCGTTGAGAACAAATTTGTTGTTGTGGCAAATTTGTCATCAGGCACTTCCGGTAGGGGAAGCATTGCAACGGCATCACATTGATAACAATCCGCGGTGTAAACTGTGTGGCGAAACATCGGAAGAGATATTGCATGTGTTGACAGATTGTAAATGGGCTGCTAAAGTTTGGTCCTCTCTAATCCGCCCCCAAGATGTACAGGCGTTCCGGAGTTCCTGTAATCCCAAGCAATGGGTGTTGCAAAACTTGGAGTGTTCTTGGATTCCTAACATTAATGGGATCGAGTGGAGGTATATTTTCCGAGAGGCTATTGCAACAATATGGTACTGGAGGAATCAGGTGGTGCATGGAGGTGTTCCCCAACTACCACACTTTTGGATCACACGTGACGAGATCATTCGCCGAGCAACGCGATTAGTGCTAGCTAACTGTTATACCCATTCTGTTGATAGCTAGGAATATTTTCTTTTGATAGTTGGAATTATGTAAACAATCTTTGTTGATGCCATTAATAAAGATCCAAGTTTCCCAGAAAATATCTAAATCAAATATTCTATCTCAATACCATGGATGGTAAAAGTTCAGCTAATTAATAATATAATTAGTTATACTACAAAGTAACAGATCATGACTATTGACCTACTTCCACCTTTTAAAGTAAGTTTTAATTTTCTAGAATTTGAGATACGGTTGCAAATTAACATCTATCACTTGACCAATTTAATTATTATTATTTTGTTAGTTCAAGAAATTAAAAAGAAATTATTATTTTTGTTGGTACTTTCCAACCAATTTTTGGTTATATAATCTAGTAACAATTTTCATTCATTTATATATGTGCTATTGTGATTGATTACTTAATGGAATGACCGTTTTTTAATTTGCGACAAATCATTTGGTATTAAAAACCTAAAATTTGCTTTGGTGATCATAAATAATCAAATTTCTAACCGTTGATACTGCGTGATCTGTAATTGGTCACTGTTTTTCTCCAGCCATTGTTTTATTGTATTAACCATGTTGAGAATATTGTCCCACCCCGGACAATTTGAGATAAAATACATGGCTTATATGAGAGCGAGGTATCACCACTCATTACTTTAAGATTTTGAGTGGATATGAGCCTCACCTCATGTAACTCCAAGTTTCAAAATGATATCGAGCCAGTTTAAAATGTGGACTCACACTTTTATGGCTCATGATTGGTCATTTATTGTCTCCCTTCGTCCAAGTCCAGAAGTTGGCTTGTGGTTTGTGATTGAGGGCGGGTTCTAAGACGCGTGTGTATGTATGGGCCATTTATTGTCTCCCATCGCGCAAGTCCAGAAGTTGGCTTGTGGTTTGTGATTGAGGGCAGATTCTAAGGCGCGTGTGTATATCAAGCCACGATGCCATGTCAGGGCGAGTGTTGATAATATTGTCCCCATATCAGACAATTTGAGATAATATACATGAGTTATATGAGGATGAGGTACCACCGCCCATTATCTTAAGATTTTGAGTGGATATGGATATCAGCTCATGTAAGACAGTACATCGACAAACCAAGTTCTTTGTTCAGTACCGTACATCACCGTACATAAGATCGCTGTTCAGTACCGTACATCATCATACATCAGATCGCGAAGCGAAATGATTCCTACGTAGAATTTGTGTAAACGCGAGAGCTTAGTGCATCGTGAACGCCATTTCCTATGTACCATGCTTTTTCATCGTAGTGTGCAGCGCTCAAGTGTAGGGCCTAATAAATGTTCTCGATTCAATACTCGTATTCAGAGTCTTCTTATCGTATAAAAACAACTAAAAATAGTTTACTTAAAGCCTTAAACAGAGACTGACAGTTTAAGTGTTCCAAAAGTCAAACGAAGAAAGGAAGAAACTGAAAAGAAAAAGTCAACTTGACATTATATCTGAAATTGTATTCACTAATTGATCTGATTACAAGTCTTCTTCTGTCTCGATATTTGCAGTAATTTCTTTTAAATAAAGCAACCACAAACCCTAGGCAGAAAAAATGTAATAAGTGACTAATAATTATGATGATCCGTCCTTCGCTGCGTGGTTATCGCTGTGATTACATCTTTCTTGCTTTCCTCTGAGCCTTGGCGGATCCAATGTCGACTCTATCCGTATCAAAAATATTGTCACCATTGATTTTTTAACATGGTATAATACTATATTTAAAAAATCAATTATGATTATGACGATATTTTTAAGATGTATGGAATACTACTTAACCCTAGTGTGTTCTCACACAACATACCCAACTTTGTATTAGTTTACGGGTTCGAGGTGCGGAAACAGCCTCTTTCACAAAGTGTAAGGTAATGCTACGTACATCAGATCGCGAAGTAATCCGGCCCCTCTTCGGACCCTGTACAAATACAGAAGTATAGTGCACCGGAAACGCCCTTTAGTGTCTGCAAGAACCCCGTCTTCTAATTACGTTTCTTGAAACTTAGGAAATGTTTTAAAAATATTTTCCATATGTTTTTGGTATGTTTTTAAACTATTTTTAGGTTTTGTCAAAAAGAAACATGTAAACAGATTTATTAAGGGTGATAATCACATAATTTTAGGGGCGACCCTGAATCAACTGGTAAAATTGATGTTTTGTGAACTTGAATCACAGATTCGAGCAGTTGAAACAGCCTTTTACACACAAAAAGTGTAAGGTAAGGCTGCGTACATCAGATCGCGAAGCAATTTGGCTCCTCTTCGAATCCTACGCAAACATGGAAGTCTAGTGTATCGAGAACGCCCTTTAACCACATAATTTTGTGTGCAGTGGAAATATAGTAAGTACATGAGTTATATTGGCTACTCAGCAAATGATATAGAGATATTTGTTTTAGAGACAGATAATCAAATACGAGAATGTTAATTGAAACATTGTTTGTCATTTTCTATAAATATTATAATCAAAACATCATAGCATAAAGTAAATAAAAAATTTCTCCTCCTTTTCAACTTAGAAACTACACCCATCCCGTAGACATGATGAAAAAAAATTGAAAATTCGTTACGTATTAAATTGACTGCATTTCTTATATTCTGAAACATCAGTTGACCGACCCAACTTGACGCAGTTTTCATTATTGGTTATCAGAAAACAACTTCTGTATGTTTCTAACACATAGATTAGGTTGCATACACCCGATCCCTCTTATCTTGCCATAGCGAGAGCCTCTAAAACAATGGGGTAATATTGTTGTGTTACGTATTGGTATTAATTCCCAGATTCATAAGAGCTGTACATTAAAACACTGAACATTTCCTTAAACGAAGTACATTTTGCTACTTAAATAAGAAATCTTATGCATGCATTAATGAGCATGTGCTTGTTAGACAAAATTAATTGTCTTCGATCGAAATCTGAGCCATGCATTTGGACACGCTAAGTCTACGTGTACTGAATTTGATTTTAAGCAATTAATTCAAAAACTGAGATTTGAGGACGGCTTTAGAGTAACAGATAAGGTTGTTGTTTTGTGATCTTGAAGTCACGGGTTCGAACGGCAAAAACATCTTCTTGCACAAAAAAATATAGAATAAAACTGCGTACATCAAAACGCAAAGCTATCTGAGCTCTTTCCAGAACACAGGAGTCTGATGCACCGGGAACGCCCTTTATATAAACTGAGATTTCTGATAGCCCATAATAAGCTTAATCATTTCTGGTGAGTCCCTTCTTCTAGGGGTGGTTCGTGCTCCATAAGGTTGTCCTTTTTTGTGATTCTAAGTCTTTATAATTAGCTTGAGATTACCCCTTCCTTTTGCACTATCTAAATTATATCTCTTACATTTGGTTGCAGAAATCTGTACAAACTATTTTCCTTGAAGAATTTCATGAAAATGAGAAAGGCCATATTGCTTTACTTCTTCATTGGCATTTTGGTCTTCTTGATTGATTCGCAAGTCACTGCTGAAGATCCATACAGGTATTACACGTGGTACGTTGAGTATGGAGAAGTTGCACCTCTTGGTGTTAAGCAAAGGGTAAGAATTTCTTATGCCAAAAGCATTAAAAGCATTACACTTTTACTTAATATTGAAAAATACACATAGTATCTATATCTATATATATATATACACACACACACATACACACACATACGCACGTGTATGTATGTGTGTGTGTGTGTCTATATATATATATATATATATATATATATATATATATATATTGAAGAATATATGCTTTTATTGAAAAACCTCACTTGTGGCGGAGGAAGACCATATTACAACCATCAGAGTACGAAAATAAATAGAACAAAGCACTAATGATGACGTGTCTCCAGTCATATATGATATGCCGCATTAAAACCTAGCCAAGAAAAACCACCCTTGTGGATAAAACATATATATATATATATATAGTACACACACATATGTGTATATATATACATACATACACACACACATACATAATACATACGGACGTTCCTGGTGCACTAGGCTCTCGCGTTTGTACAGGGTCCAAGGAAGGGCCGGATCACTTTGCGATCTGATGTACGCAGTCTTACCCTACACTTTGTGCAAGAGGCTGTTTTCGTGACTTGAACCCATGACATTAAAGTCATAAAGCAGCAACCTTACGGGTTGCTTCTCCATAGACACACACACACACACACACATATATATATATACGTGTGTGTGTATCTATAATACACATATGCATATATACATATATATACATATATACAGCTACAGAGAGAGTGTAATCATTAATTGCTTTTTCTTTTCTTTTTTTTAAGTATAGAAAAAATAAAAAAGTAACTATTACAAATTATCTTCATCTTCATCTTTTGTCTTGATCTTAGTCTTCCTTGAATTTGGTTATTGTTGATATATTTTTGCTTATTGTTGATATATTTTTGCGTCTTTCTTGCTGGTCTGCACACAGCGCGCGCGCACACACATATATATAGACACACACGTATACGCACACGTTTAATTACTAGATCGCGTGCGTAGGTTTAAAGACTAGCTAATTTTTTTTGGACATTGCAGGGAATCCTCATCAATGGGCAGTTTCCGGGACCTACTCTTGACGTTACGACTAATGATAATGTACTGGTCAATGTGTTTAACAAGCTAGACGAACCTTTCCTCATTACATGGTATTGTAAATTTGTAATATGGTTATTTTTCTTTTTTGACTTTGTGTTTCTATACAATTGAAGTTCAATGCCGGTAAAATGACTAATGTAATACTTTTTGTCTTGATTAATCTAATATCAAATTTCACATTGAATAAGTAAACAATAACAACAACCATACCCAGTATATTTAAACTACAACAAAAGCTATCTCTAAGATCTGAGACCATTGAAGAAGTAACAGTTATTAATTAGATGGCGAGGAAAATGTGAATACTAAATAGGGCTGTTCAACGAATCGAACGGTTCGTGAACTATTCGAATTCAGTTCATATTCGTTCGTTAATGGTCGGTAAACGAGCTGAATTCGAACAGCTATTCAGGTTTGTTTACTAAAACGAGCCGAACTAGTCGCAAACTATTGGGCTTGTTTAAACAATTAAAGGGTTATCGAGCCAAACTCGAACCAGTTCTAAAGTTCGTTTAGCTAAACGAACCGAGCCGAACAGTTCATTTAGCCAAACGAATCCGAATTCGAAAACCTAATATTCGATTCGGCTCGGTCCATTAACACCCCTACTACTAAATAATTTTAATTGTTTTGGTCATTTTAGGCATGGGATAAAACAAAGAAAGAGCTCATGGATGGATGGAGTACTTGGAACCAACTGTCCCATTCCTCCAAATAGAAATTGGACTTACAAAATGCATCTTCAAGACCAAATTGGAACCTACGGTTACTACCCATCTACTCTAATGCATAGAGCTGCTGGGGGTTATGGAGCCATTAATATATTGCAAAGGTCTGTGATACCCATACCCTACCCCCTACCCGTCGAGCAGTTTAGCTTAGTTATAAGCGACTGGTGGAACGTTGATCACAAGGTAATTTGGTACATTAATCATATGTCACAAATTCCTCTTTGTATTTCCTGAATTCCCTCACTAACACACTAGCACATCATATCTTTATTATTGTGCCATATATGAGGTACATATAGAGCCGGAGGTCTCACTGGAAGCAAACTTTCTATCCCTTGGGATAAAGGTATTGTTTGTCTGTCGGTTACCTTCCTCAGATCCTAGCGATAGCTTTTGCTGTCGTTGGAATATATTGGGTATGATTGATGATGATGATGATGAATCATATGTCACAAATAAAATTTATTAATCAGTGGATATATTTATTTAACTATTCTGAAGAGTAACTCCAATTCTTTTCAGGTATTGCAACGAAAATTGGACAGGGGGAGAACTTTTCCTTCTCCTGATGGCCTTCTCATAAACGGGCTACCTGAATCCAAGTCCTTCACCGGGATCAAAGGTATGTATCTATAGATGTATTCATATTTTCAGAGATTTCATGTTGCATTAGAGTATTTACTTTTAACATTAATATTTACTAAAATTTAGAGAAATGTTAGGGGTGGCTAGTATAGAAGATAAGATAAGGGAGGTGAGACTGAGATGGTTTAGACATATCAAGAGAAGACAGATAAAGGCGTCTGTCAGAGCAGTTGAAAGCCTCATTGTAGAAGGAAAGAGGAGTAAAGATGTTTCAAACTTAGGATGAGCGGATTAGACATGACCTACTAGATTTATACCTCTCTAAGGACATGATCCGGGATAAGAGTTCATGGAGTCAGATGATTAAGATTAAGGAGGTTTAGCCAGGACACAGGGGCACCTCAGAGTATATTTGGGGGCTTAGATACTCTCTACACTTTATGTTGACTTTGCATTTTTTTGTCTTTGTCTTTCATTATTTATGCATATACATGGTTATGACTATTTTAATATCAGAAGCTTTCTATTTACACACACATAACACATATCCAATATATCTCAACGACAACAAAAGCTATCGTTAGGGTCTGGGAGGGTGAGAGAGAGGTAAACAATAACTACATACCAATGGATAGAGAGTTTACTAAATTCCTTCACTCGCATACTAGCACACCATATTTCTATTGTTCTGTAATCTATACAGATACATATAGAGCCGGAGTTCTCACAAGAAGCAAACTCTCTATCTTTTAGGATGAAGCAAACTCTCTATCTTCTCAGACCATATTTCTATTGTCTGACTCACACCCTTCTCAGACCCTACCGATAGCTTTTGCTTTCGTTGATATATTAATGAATATGGTTATTATGGTTGTATTTACTAAAAGATGCTCAAACTAAGCTAATAAGTACCTGCATTACTTTCACTGCTTTGAAACTCATGATTGACCCAGTGCTCTAAAATGTGTACAGTTTACTAAATAAATAGTAACTCCTATTGAGGTATTTATGTTATATGTATATATGTAACACAATGGAAATACTAATAGATTATTGACCAAATTCTTATTTAATGAATGTCAGGACAAATCTATCAGTTCAGAGTGAGAAACCTATGTTTGACAACATCAATAAACATTCGAATCCAAGGACACGTACTTGTTTTAGTGGAAGTAGAAGGATCACATGTTATTCAGCAAGGGTACGATTCCCTGGACATTCATGTCGGACAAACAGCAGCTTTTCTTGTTACCTTGCACGATGTTTCCGAACCCATAGACTACTACATTGTTGCATCGTCACGTTTCACGAAACCTGTCCTAAACGCTACTGCAATTCTCCATTACAATGGTTCCACCACACCACCTGCCCTGCCTTTGCCCATTGGACCAACTTACCAAGTCCATTGGTCCATGAAACACGCAAGAACAGTCCGATGGAACCTGACTGCGAACGCAGCCAGGCCTAATCCTCAGGGATCGTATCATTATGGTACGATCCCTGTTGTGAGAACACTTGTATTAGAGAATTCTCGGGATTTGATCGATGGAAAACTACGATATTCGGTTAATAAGATATCGTATGTGAATCCGGAAACACCATTAAAGCTAGCGGACTATTTTAACATACCTGGGGTCTTCGTGTTAGATGGGATTAAGGATAGACCTCCTGTCGATGGTAATGCTGTTTATGGTACCTCTGTTTTCGGAATCAATCTTCATGATTATGTTGAGATCGTTTTTCAGAACAACGAGAAGAAAGTCGTCCAATCTTATCATCTTGATGGTTCTGATTTCTGGGCTGTCGGGTAAGTCCATGTACTTCTTGTCCATTCATATTAAACATTTGATGATATAGGACGAGTCATAGAACAACTGATAAGATTGGTATTTTGTGACTTTGAGGCGACCGTTTGAATTTGGATCCTCTGCCGAAGGAGCCTATTATTATCGGAAACGCCCTTTTACATTTTGTACTGGCTAAATATCAAACAATTCTCACAAAAAAAAATTTTTTTTTAAAAAAAAGTTTTTGCTTCAGACAACCAATTGAGTTTCTCTTATTGATATCAGGTATGGTAGTGGCGTATGGAACGAATCTCTAAGACGTAGATTCTACAATTTAGAAGATGCTACGCCTAGAAATACCATTCAGGTATGTTTATATGCGATTTTATACTTGTACATTAATTCATTCTTAGGCGATCAATATATACAAATTTTTCTGTGGTCAATGGGTAAATCCTAGTAGTTATTCATCAACCAATGAAAAATATAATAACATGGCGGAGCATCTGCTTTGTACATGTATCACTAGCACACGTCAATTATTCGTAATGTTATTAGTTAATGAGTGTTTAGTAGTTACTCATTGACCACCATAAAAACTTGTCATCAATATATATTATGGATTCTTCACCACACCTTAGTTATTGTGACAAATTCTGAACTATAACATGCAAAAGAAGTGTCATGTATTGTGAGTCAGTAGTTGATCGACACAACTTGACTCAATTTTATTATAGATCATCGGGAAACAACCTCTGTGGGTTTCCAACACATGGGTATGGTTGCGTACATCTGACCCCCCATACCCTGTTATAGACGGGAGCCTATAAAGCAATGAGGTGATGTTGTTGTGGTGGTGGTTAGTTACTTCTTTTCTAATAAGATATAAACAACTAAAATTATAATACGATAGAAACAACTAAAAGAGAGTGTGTTGTTGACAAGATGATTATACTTAAAACAAAATGATACACCCATTATTTGTGTAGAAAGATGCACCCACTATTGAGATAGAGGTATTATTTGCCTGTCGTTCACTCTTCTCAGACCCATCGACAGCTTTTGATACCGCTAAAATATACTGGGTATGATTGATTGATTGAACTATCAAAAATGACTTGTATTTGATTGTTGAGTGTTATAAATTTGCAGTAAAATAATATGAATAACGTTTGTATCTATAGGTGTATCCCCGATCATGGAGTGCAGTATATGCATCATTGGACAACAAGGGAATGTGGAATTTGAGGTCTGCTATTTGGCCAAGGCGTTACTTAGGGCAGGAAGTATACATTAGGGTGTGGAACAATGAGAAAAGTTTATACACTGAGAATGATATTCCAGAGAATGCAATACTCTGTGGGAAGGTTGCCAAGTAGTTGATGAGAGTCTTTTTTTTTTTTTTTGTGTTTAATTTAATTTGATTTTTATTTTTCTAGCTTTTTTTCCATTTTTGTTTAATCGGTTTTAGCTACAAGGATTAATTGTATTGTCAATGTATTCAAGGATGGCAAGGGGATTTGTTACCATCCGTACTCTTTTTTTCTTCTTCTTCTTTGGTTTCTTTTTTTTTCCTCTAAGGAACATTTACATATTTCCGTATTTATTTTTGTAGCAAATAGTTATTTTTCTTCTCTGAACTTTGAACTCTTTTTTTTTATTATGAAAATTGAACTTTTGGTGAGTATGTTTTGCTTAGTAGCAATAACAAGCAATTAGGCGAGAGCGGGCCTTAAAACAACTGATAAGGTTGCTGTTTTATGACTTTGAGGTCACTGGTTCTGTTCAATCAGGCACTTTCAGAGGAAAAAAATTTTTCTTCCTTGCATTTCATTGATCGAGTATCAACATATTTATGCTTTACAGATTTTTCTAACTATAGAATAAAGAATCTGCACTAATGATAATTGCTAATTACAATCAATCAAAATCATCCCGATATGATAAGTCTATATGCAGCTATCTATGATATGATTTTACAATTAATTCATACATTATCAACACTCCCCTCAAGTTGAACAGTAGGATCGCAGATGTTCAACTTGCGCAGTACATACTCAAATATTCGCCCATTTACTGCCTTCGTTAAAATGTCTGCCAGTTGATCTTCAGAGCGTACATGAGAAATCACAATAATTCCTTCGCCGAGCTTTCCCCTGATGAAATGCCTATCCACCTCCACATGTTCAGTGCGATCATGTTGCACTGGGTTTTCTGAGATACTGATTGAGGCCTTGTTATCGCATTTTAAGCATGTTGGGTCAGGTACCTGAAAGCCCAGCTCTCGAATCAACTTCCGAATCCAAAGCACTTCAGTAATCCCTTTTACAATGCCCCAAAATTATGCTTCTGAGCTAGATAATGCTACCACTTTTTGTTTTTACTCCTCGATGTGACAACATTGCCTCCAACTAGTGTAACATAGCCTGAGGTAGAACGTTGATCGGTTTGATTTCTCACCTAATCAGCATCAGTATACGCCTCAATGTTTAGATGACCATTATTTTTGAAGAGTAGCCCAACACCTGGAGTTCTCTTTAAATACCTTAGGATTCTGATTACAGCGTCAAAATGGTGCTTCTGCGGACCGTGCATAAACTGACTGACTACTCCCACAGCGTAGGCGATGTCTAATCTGGTGTGTGACAGATATATCAACTTTCCAACCAATCTCTGGTACTATTCCCGATCTGCAGCAGGTGCTCCTTGTACAAACTCCAGCTTATGATTCTGAATCATTGAAGTATCAGCTGGAGTCCAACTTCTGTTAGTAGGTCGAGGATATACTTTCGCTGACAAATGTAGATCCCGGCTTGCGACCGCGGCACTTCTATCCCCAAGAAGTATTTGAGTCCTCCAAGGTCTTTCATCTCAAACTGAGTAAACAGATTTTTTCTGAGACGAGAAATTTCATTAGTTTCATTCCCAGTAATAATCATATCATCGACATATATAATAAGACAAGTAACGAGTCTTCCCTATCGTTTGATGAATAAGGTATGATCAGCATTTCTTTGTGTTAACCGTCTTTTCTCATGACAGACGTAAACCTGCCAAACCACGCTCGGGGCGACTGTTTGAGTCTGTATAGAGCTTTCTTTAACCTGCATACCTATCCTGTTGTAATGGCCAGTTCTTATTAGCTGCAATGGAAAATAATATTTGGATAGTATCAATCCTGGCAACTGGTGAGAACGTTTCTGAGTAGTCTATCTGTATAAACCTCTTGGCTACCAGCCTTGCTTTATGCCTTTCGATGCTCCCATCTGCTTTGTATTTAATGGTGAACACCCATTTACATCTGACTTCTTGTTTTCCTACGGGCATACACATGGTTCCCACGTCTTACTCTTTTCCAGGGCATTAATTTCTGTAAGCATGGCATCTCTCCATTGTTGTTGAGCACATGCTTCCTCTACTGTTCGGGGGATCTCTTCAGCACATGGTTGTCGTGAAGCTTTTTGCTGTGTGACACAACTTTCTTTCTTGTATGGGATATTTGGAGGCTCGGACAACTTTGGTAGGGGAATATCTTGTAGGTGGAACTCCTCTTTTTTTTCTCGGTGGTAGGACACGCCTCTGTTCTTCTGTCACAACGTTAGTATGGTCCATCTCAATGGGTGTAGGATCATCTACAAGGGACTCATTTATTGTGTCAGGAAAAGAATCAGGCAAATGTATATCAAATACATCATTAGGAGTGCTACTAATGACAGTTCATAGTGACGTGGATGCGTTGGGTACGAGGGTTATGACACCAATATCCCTTTTGCATCGGAGCGTATCCGACAAAGTCACATCGCTCGGCACAGGGTCAAGTTTGTTGTGTTGGATTTTTGGGATATGTATGTAGACGGTGCAACCAAAGACTCTAGGGAGTAGGGTTAGGACCGAGGGAATTTTGACTTGACTGGATAAAATTTGAAGTGGGGTTTTATGATTGAGGATGGTCGTAGGTAGACGATTACTTAGATAGGTTGCGGTGGACACTGCCTTCGGCCAAAAACCCCGAGGAACCGACGACTCAAGCATCATTGCACGGGTCATCTCAAGAATAGTACGATTTTTCTTTCTGCGACACCATTTTGTTCAGGGGTGTCCGGAGATGATGTTTGATGAATGATACCCATAGTACTGAAAAATGTTTTTAGTGCCCCGTCAAAGTATTCCCCACCGTTATAGGAGCAAAGTATTTGTATGATCGAGTTATATTGGGTTTTGACCATATTGTAAAATTCAACAAATTTGGTGTAACATCAGATTTGTGTTTTAAGATATAGAGCCATGTCATACGAGAATAGTCATCGACAAAAATAACAAAGTAGCAGAAGCCCAATGATGTAGAGTGTGGAGAAGGTCCCCACACATCCGAGTGTATAAGAGAGAAAATACGATCCACACCTGTATTATTGGAGCGGTAAGTCGCTCGTGGTTGTTTGGCCCGGAGACAAATGTTACAGGTAAAATTATGCAAAGAAGTAGAAAACAATTATGGAAATAGTTTCTGAAGATAACTAAAGGATGGGTGGCCAAACCGACGGTGCCATAACCATAACTGGCGTGAGACCATACCGGTGGCAAGATTAGATCTACCCTGTTGTACCACCGCATCTACGTAATAGAGACCATCGCGCTCAGTACCACGTCCAATGATCTCCTGAGTATGAATATCCTGCAATACGCAAAACGTGGGATGCATAAGTACAACACAATCTAATTCTTTGGTTTGTTGACTGATGGAAAGTAATTTAGTGAAAAGGGATGGAACAAAAAGGCAGTTGGGTATGGTGACACGTGGATTAATTGTGATAGGACCACTGCCATAAACCGGAATGGTCTCTCCGTTAGCAGTTCAACATGTGTTTTGGTGGGTGAGTAAAGGGCAGTAAAGTCCTTGGGATCAAAAGTCATCGTGTCGGTGGCCCCACTATCAAATATCCAATTGGTATTGGGGGAAGTGGTGTGGTGGGTGCGTGGTGTAGTTTGGGGTAAAATATAAGGACCAGTTTTTATAGTTGGAGATTGCTGGGGTCGGTTTTAAAGGCGGGCAGAAGGTCAGGGGGCACATCTGGGGTTTTTAAAAATTGAAGGTTCGAAGATGGAAAAGGGGATTCTGAAAGGACCATATTAACGCATGCAGATTTTACAGGGACTTCTGGGAAAATTTGTGGGGGGTCTTTTAAGTAATTTTCTGTATTTAAGGTTGGTTGGGGGTTGGTTTATTTTCTAACCCCCTGGTACCTGTCCCGCCGTCTGCCCCTTTGGCTCCTTCCAGATCTTTCTGGTCTCCTTCGCCTTTTCTTTCTCCTTCGTCCTCGAATGCTCTGAGGGCTGCTTCCTTGCCTCCTCCTCCTTGGGTAAGTACCTTCTTGCCCTCCCACCAGTCAGGATAGCCCAAAATTTGAAAACAGCTCTCCTTCTCATACCCCTTCTTTCCGCAATGTTTGCATTGAAGGTGGCTTTTGTCCACCTTTGAAGCTGACTGGTTCAGTTTGTCTCGTCCAGAGCTGTGGTCTCTGCCACGGCCTTGTCCCAGTGATGGTTTTACCGCAAGTCCTTGTCCTATCTTCTATGATGACATTATTTCTGAGGGGTTCTGCTTGATGAGTCCAGATCTGGACTCTGCCCGTTTGATCTCTGAGAAAGCTACCTCCACATTGGGTAAAGGTGTTTTCTTTAACAATTCTTTCTTCTCTGCTTCGTATTTGTCACTGATGGCCATCAGAAACTGGTATAATCTGAATTCTTGAATTTTTCGGTTGTATGCACTAATATCCTCAGGGCATCTCATGTGGTTCAAATCTAGGGTGTCAATCGATACCCATAGATCCTGAAGGGTATTCCAGCATGCCTCCAGTGAGGTCTCTCCTTGTCTGACTCTATTTGCGCTCCTATGCAAGTCAAATACTTGCAAGGAGTCCCCCTGAACCATAAGTCAGTGCCAATCCCTCCTAGAGGGCTTTGGCCGTTGGGTATCTTGAGACATTGTTGATCATACTGGGATCAACATTTTGCAGGATCCATGTGAAAACGGAATTATCATTTTGTTCCCAGCATGGGAACTGTGGGTCTGCTTGTGATGGCGGAGGAGGCACTCCTGTAAGATGGGAGCTACATCCCCTGCCCAGTATGGCTCTGTAAATTACTCTGGACCAAAGAGCATAGTTGCTACCTGTGAGTTTGACAGCGATGTTCAGATTCTCAGGTAGTGGATTATGTGTTGGTGAGTTAAGGTTGTTTCTGAGGATTTGGGCCACTTGGATGGCCAAATCCCCAGGGTTGGGTGTGTTGGTTTCGGTTTTTGGAGTTTCTGATGATGCTGGAATATTCGACATGGTATTTGAATTATTTGCAGGGAAGTAAAAGTTGTTCTGTGGGTATGTCAATGACGACAAAGGAAATTTGTCTGAGATATTTAGAATCAGTGGTCAGGATGGCTAGACAAGGTTCAGCAACCGATTTACTGGTAAATTGGTCCTTTGGCCGGGGAAGGTATGTTTAGTTTTGGCCGGATATTGGCCGAGAAAGGGTTCAGGCGATGATGATTCTTTATTCTGAGCATATGCTCCGGAATCACACATCCTTAGGACTGTGCCTACTCTGATACCATGTTCAATCAGGCACTTTCAGGGGAAAAATTTTTCTTCCTTGCATTTCATTGATCGAGTATCAACATATTTATGCTTTACAGATTTTCCTAACTATAGAATAAAGAATCTGCACTAATGATAGTTGCTAATTACAATCAATCAAAATCATCCATATATGGTAAGTCTATATGCAGCTATCAATGGTATGATTTTACAATTAATTTATACATTATCAACAGGTTCGAGTCATGGAAACAGCCTCTTGCACAAAAAAGTGTAGAGTAATGCTCCGTATATCAAATCACAAAGCGATCTGGTCTCTCTCCAGACCATGCGAAAACACGAAAGCCTAATACACCGGCAACGTCTTTTTAATAACAAGCAATTATGCATTGCCTTCGATTAGTCAAATAGAATCGAAAAGATATTTGGTTTTTTTGACAAATATCTCGTATATGAATCATATAAATTTCTAAGGGGACCTTCAGATGAGACGAGAGAGGGAGGGAGGAATTTCTAGGTAATCGACCATTATTTGATTTTTTAATCACTAATATGGTTCTGTCTTAAAATCATATAATAATTCTGAATGAAATGTCCATTAAAAATCAAACGATGGCCGTCCCCTTCCAACGATTTTCCTGCTTTAAATGTATGCGTATATATGTCATATGTATGTTAGATAAAGAATTGTATAAAGCCTCGCCACAATAATTTTATATAGTAATACGCTTCATTTACTTTTGCCTCTAATCACAAGGCCTCTCACATAAAATAAAACAAGATTTTACACACTACATGCTTCAATAAAGTGAACCACTAATACTCGAATTGTTATTAATCCGAGAGGTAAAGTTATTCTGTTGCAATTGAACTGTTATTAATCCGAGAGGTAAAGTTATTCTGTTGCAATTGAACTAACAACTACAACAACAACATTACCATATTGTCTTACAAGCTTCCTGGATATGGAGGGGTCGTGTAGCGCCCCGCTCCCGAACCTTAGTATCGGGAACAGTGCACCCGCCGTATCTCGCTAAGGAGAATACAAGGCGTCGAGTCAACTTTTTACATGTCTGAAAATACGTAGAAATTTTTCTCGCGGAAATGAAATACAATAACGTTAAGATTCATGATAAAAGAAATCCTCAATACAAGAATGTATCGACTTCTAGAAAGAGTATTGGCATCTACAATCTATCATTTAATACAAGGTAGTGTCTGATGTAATCCCAATAAAATAACGACAGACAGCTGTAAGGTCTCTTCGTATCCTAGGTGCGACTATCAGTCTGCCCATACTACCGTGTCAGCCCTGTCCTCAGCAAAGACATAGTCGTACGCTTCTTCGTGCTCACCTGGTGGCGGGGAGAGTAGGGGTGAGTGACGGAAAATCACCCAGTAGGCACCTGCCTCCAACTAGTACAAGACGAGCATACAAAAATGATATAACACATAGCACATAACATGATATCACATAAGCATATAAAAGAATGCGGAAAGGTAATTTGCTCCAGATAAAGAATGCGCAACATCGTGATGCATGTCCTACTATGCATGTCACACGCAACGAAGTCATGTCACACAGAATGCCGATATCTCCACCATGCAATGCATCATCCTGGGACCTACTGAGTGGTTGTAGGTCGTACCCACCAACAGACACCATCCTGAATGTACTTGGTCTCGCCACTATACACCATACTGAACGCCCGTGACCCGTACGTCACGACCCACCATAAATGCAATACACGTGCCATGAATGCAAAAAAACCATCGCCTGAGGCCCCTGTCCCATTCTCACCATCCTCCGGCACTCAAATCTAGGTTCATTTATTATCCGAGTAATGGTTTAACATTATTTGGCGTCAAACCCATTTTTCATGGCTTGTATACATTTATCGTGCATTTTCTATATTTTTTCTCATTTTTCCTATTTATTTCTATTTATTACCTAATTATCCAACTTAAATAAATTATCACAATTACAAAAATTTAATGAAAATAATTTAATTTCAGCATTTAATAATTTATGGAGTTTATTTATATTTTTCTGATATTTATTTCTATTTTTCTATAATTATTACTATTTAAATTAATTTAAATAACAGTTATACAATTTTCAGAAATTCAGAAAATTCTTTAATTATTAAACTGAAATGGCCGGCCTGCTTCACCACTATTGGTCTGCCTTGTGCATTCTTATCTCCAAGGCTCAATTCACACTATAAATAGGAGGCAATGGTGAAGAAGATGAAACACACTTGAAGCTCACTTGAAAGCATTTGTTGATTTGTCTAGTTATCATCTTCTTCTTGTTGTTCTTGTTTCATTCTTTGTAGCAAAGGTGTTATTGGTGTATTTGTTGAGCTACAAGCCTCTTGAGCTTCATTTTGTAAGATTGATTAGCCAATTCTATAAGGCTATATCAATAGGTGGTAGTGGTATTGCAACTAAGTGTTGCATATAAGATGTTCATCTAAGTCTTGAATAGGGTTGGTGTATAACCTAAGGATTAAGCTTGATTCTTGTTATAAGTTGATTCATACGATATTGAAATCCATGGAAAGGTGTTCCTTGGGATTGAAGTAGGTCACATTGACCGAACCAGGATAAATCCTTGTGTTCTTGTCTTGTTTCTTCCTTTATGTTTTCTGCCCGTTTTTACTGTAGTTTTTACTCAATTTTTCACGTCTTGAAAAAATAGCTAAACACTTTCAAAATTCGTGATTTTTGGTGGAGTTATACTTCAGACTCTTAGCTTTCATTTGCGATAAGAATCACTTGATTTGCGCAAAGGAAAATTAGTGTTTCAGTCTGTACAAGATAACTGCTCCAATCTGCCTGCAATCTGACTAGTTTTGAGAAAACTTGAATTTTGTTTTAATCAAGAATTGTTTAATGTCAGATCCTTTTGAAATCATAAACTAGACATTTTAAGGAGTGTTTTGACATAAAGTTCAACCTTTTTGGTTGAGTATTCAAAAGAAACTCATTCTTCAATTTCATCAACTTTCTGTCTAGTTCTGTCTAGATTGACTATCTGAATCTTTTCATTTGTTTCAAGGGCCAACAATCTTATTTTTGTCTAATTTTTGGACAGAATCTTGTTAACACATTGAAGTTAAGTTCTGAAAATTGTCATAATTTTTGGAGTTGTGTAAAACGATTTTTGAATTTTTCAAAAACGGGTTCTGAATCTGAGGCAGTCTCAGATTACGTTTTCAAATGGGTTTTTAAATTAATGGTAGTAGTGTAATTTCCGCTAACCACTATTCATCCTTCCTCTAGTGGTACTTATTGCAGGTGCACGGTCCAACATCCACTTGCCAAAGACATCAGATATCTTATTTCAAGCAATAAATGAGCTATTATATACACCATTTTCGCTATGGGTAAGGAATAATTACTAGAATCAACGACTAAAATGATAATCATAATTTTTTTACAATTGCGGGTGAGATTACTTTAATTGCATCAATATCTAACGAAGAGTTTATCACACCGAGTTGGCAGCAGTGAAATTGCTCTAATTGATAAAATCAGCAATTGCGAATTACAAAACCCAAAATAAAAACGAAAACTTGAAGAAGTTACCAAATGGGCGGAACTGTGAAAAGAAATTTCGACATTGCAAATTCACACGAAAACTTGAAGAAAATCTTTTTTCTTTTGATATATGTATTATATGAATTCTAATTCTAATCAAAATCAAATGAAAAAAGAAAAAAACGCGGAAGCAATAAAAGTTACATATCATTTATGTATGTAGACTATTCATGCTTCGAATACGTCACGCTTCAGGCATGTCCATTAATCATGCTTCAGGCATGTCATGTATTCATGCTTCGATCATGACAATTATTTATGTTTCTGGTATAACAATGATACATGCTTTGGTCATGCTAAAACGATTCGTACTTCGTGTATGATAACAATTAATGCTTCAGACATTTTAACAATTCATGTTTCGAGAATGATAAAATGATTCATGCTTCGGACATGATAAAACGATTCATGCTTCGGGCATTATAACGATTCATGCTTCGGGCATGATAACAATTAATGCTTCAGACATGATAAAAGTTTCTGTATATGGCTGCAAGCCATATACTATTCTTCTTTTTTCAAAGAAAATCTAAACTTCAGGCTAGATTAGTTCTTTTATAAATATTTCGAATATAAGATAGAAATAGGTAACAAGAGAAACGAACAAATCATAATTCTGGAAAAAAAATTCGTCAAAAAAAAAATCAGTCTCGAAAATTACCATTTCGGCCAGATCTAGGAGTGTCCAAAACACATCTCCACCGTTCAAAACATACCTTTATGTGTTAGGAGTAATCTGTCAAAATTTGGTAATAATCTAATGGTGGATGATTTGGAAAATTCAGTTTTCCTAGACCTGCGTAATACTGGCTGCACTTTATGTTCAGATTACGATTTGTACCCATAGCCACTGTTAATATAGAGCCGGAGGTCTCACTGAAAGCAGACTCTCTATCCCTTGGGATAGAGGTATTGTCTGCCTACCATTTATCCTCCCAGACCCTAACGATAGTTTTTGTTGTTATTGGGATATACTGCGTCCGGATGATGATGATGACCCATAGCCACTGTTACTCTTCTTCCTGCCTCAAGAATTTGATCCACTACAACATTCTTATCAAACCCACATCAACTGTCGCACCATCAGAGTCACAAACATGGGATTTTATAGTGACGCCTTCTCGATAGGGTCCCCACTCATGCTTGCTCAAATGATCCGGGGCATCTAATGGTGGAAGAAGACCCGCAAAAATTGGTAGAGTTATCGTGCTGATAACGTGTTATAAACTCAAGCAAGAATATAATAGAGAAGAAAAGAAAAACTAGAGAACTTTTTATCTCAAGGTGTGTCGTTCATATATGATATGTAGTCGTATTTATAGGACTCCTAGAGTGAAGATGAACTTGGACAAACCCATTATATATCTATATCTAATCTGATATACATGGTATACAAAAGATATAATACTTTGGATATCCACGTCTAATATAATGTCTATCTCTACAATGTATATCAACATCATGTTTATCTTTGAAATTCCAATATATCCATAACAAAAAGAACTTATATTACATTTATCCCTTCTGTTGTTAAAATATAGAGACACAAATCTTTAAACTCAAAAGAAAATTTGTTTTAAAAAAATCTTTGATTAAACATTGAATTTTATAAACCCAAATGGTTAAGTGAACGAAATTGAACATGAGAGTTTGGTTTCTTTACTGGAGTATTCGGCATCTTCATCACTGTTTTACAATTGAGATTGTGAAAATTTCTTCAAATGTTTTATTTAAAACTTGTATTCTTTTTAGGTTATAAACTAGAAAGCATGAGATTCGCGTGTCGAATTTCTATTACCAAGCGAACGTAAGTAATCAATTATACAGAAAAAGCGTAACAAAAAAACTAAATTGTGGGTACACAGTAAGAATTGAGAAGTTATGAGTGAATGTTGCTATCAATTATATCAAAAACATAACACGACAAATAAGTTGTAGGTATACAGTGAAAATTAAGTAGTAACTAGTGAATTTTGTCATCAATTGTGTAAAAAACGTAACGAAATAACCAAGTTATGTGCGTGTAACAAGAAAGTTGTAATACAAAATAGACATAACAGCTATGGTTATGATACAAAATGTCATTTTCTCCTAATATATTGAATTTGTTTATGAAGGACTGGTGCTTCCTTTGCTATAGTGGAAGCAAACTCTCTATCTTTTGGAATGGATGTATTGTTTGTCTGCTTTTCATTCTCTCAAATCATAACGATACTTTTTGGTGTCGTTTAGATTGATTATGTGGGGATGTGATTACCTCACCCCACGCGTGACCACGCGACACGTGGCAGCAAGGGGGTGGTGATGCTAGATGCGGGTGACTCTCATCTAGCCTCACCACTCTTCCTTGCTGCCACGTGTAGCGCGGTCACGCATCACCGTACGGGTTTGCGGTGAGGTGATTCTATCCCAATTATGTGTTGTTGTTGTTGTATTTGTTATATTAATAAATTCCTTCTTTTATACATGAAAATCATAACCGTAGTAGACATCTTAACATAGACACAAATCGACATACATACACACTGACTTTGATCGTTAGTAGCTAATAAATAACCAACTGATATTAACAATCAATAATTAATTATTGTTATTATGTAATAATAAATTGTTATCATTATATGGTCAGTGTTTTGTTTAGTAGCATTTTATCATATAGTCATTTATTATTGTAATAATTAAAACGGTCATATAAGCAATTGTGTGTGTCTGTTTTTTTATTATTCTATGATCAGTCATTTGTTTACTAGCACTTTTTTATTATCATATAGTCATTTATTGTAATAATTAAAATGATCATATATATAATTGTGATTATACATACATACATACATACATATATATATATGCATACATATATGTATATATGTATATGCGAAAAACTTTTAGATCTAGCGGTTGAGTATCATTTATCCCATTTTCAGTTTCGAGTTTGATTCTACTTCCTAATTTTTTTTAAAAAAAAATGTATGTATGTATATGATCACTTTAAAATTGTATTTATTAACGTAATAATACGCGGCTGGAGTAGGAGCCCACGGAATGTCCCTACCGCCGGCCGGGAACGCCTCAATCTCGATTTCCGCCAAGATTCTTGATCTTACCGGCGGCTAACTTCTTTTTTAATGCTTTTTTTTTTCCCAGCAAAGAAATTGATTCCTTCTATTGAGTCATCGTTGATCCTTTTTGATACTCTTCCCAACTCGATTTTGCCGATCACGACGGCCAACAGCCCATGAATATCGAAGTTTGCCAACTGAAAGAACTCGTAAGCCTCGTCTTTGCTAACGCTAGTCAATCGATTACTTTACTTTCACTTCATCTGCAGTCTACGTTGACCTCTGATTTTTTTTTTTCGATTTTGCAGGATGTCGAGCACTTTGAGATACGCGAGGTTTTGCGATGTAAGTAAAGTTCTTACCTTTCTTCCTCCTTCATCTGATCAATGCCTGCATTTTGCTTTTGTTATACAATTTTTCTTTGTTGTTTTAAGTTTGAGTTTACAGAGCAGGAAAAATATTCTGTTTGCTATGTCCAAGTTCAGATTGTTGCTTATATTGCTTCAATTTCTTATAATGACAATATGTTGAGATATGTATCCTTTGTGATAAAATGCTTGAAGTTTTCGTCTTTTGTGTGTTTTGACTTGTGAGCAACCGGTGCCTAGCTGAGTATTGAGGTTTCTACTTCCCATCATACTGTTAAGCCTTAATTCTTTTCTCGAATGAGCTCGTGTGCGTGTGTCATGTGTGATTTTGTTTTTCTTTCGTGCGCATTAATGGAGATTACATCTGCCACTGCTTAAACTTCGCTCAAGATACTTGTCCTCCATGATCTTCCATATTTCTTTTGTTCTGTACTGAGCTTGCGTTTTAATTGTTTAAGTTATTACATTGGTATTATATAGACTTATATAGTTACTTTCCAGCTGCAATTATAGCTCTGTCCTTTTCTGAAATCCACTTTCTTTCTGGATTCTTAGTTTTGGTTCTGAACCCTTTATTCATCCGCGATCATTAAAGTGCTTCTCACCCCTGAAATGCCATGTTTATAATTTGCAGGCATTCTGCACACTATTCTATTCCACAGAGCATTAGGATTAGTACGACCAAAGGACATTGACTTGGAGCTCTTTGACATTACATATGTACGTTCGAGTATCTGACAGTATGCTTGACGTTTTCCTTAAAGATGTAGATAATGTTCATAGTTCGAGTGTTCCATATTATGTCGAGTCTCCTTTTATTCTCTGTCTTTCTGCCTTAACATGAATCCCTTAGCACCTTTGATATTATAAAATGCAGCATTTAGAAGGGAAGAAGAGAAAAAGGAATGTTGTGAGTCCTCCCGTGTGTCATATATACAGAGAGGTTTACTTACTTGGTGAAGAACCGTATATCTTTACCTTGAAGATCTTGTCAGCACTATGCTATGCAGCTAGATGGTGATGCTTTATCAGCCCTTGCTTACAGCGATATGTATATTCAAAGATTTTGTGATATATGAAAAATGGCCTATATCAATGTGTGTGTAAAGTAGTTTCAGTTTATCAAGGTTACTTCTGAAATTTTGCAGTTACAGAATTCTACTAGCTTATCTACGGGAGATTATTAGGTCTTTGTAAGAGGTAATTTGACATAATCTTATCTAGGGAGATTATTAGGTATTTTTAAGAGGTAAATTTGATACCCTAAAGCCATTTCTAGTCCAATTTTCGCTGATTTGGCAATAGAGGTGATCAATAAAGTAGGTATTTGTATACTTAAATAATGTAAATAGTTATATGCTTTTCTGTCTGTTTTTCCAGGTGCAATGTGGGGACGTGGAGCTTGAAAGGAAAATAGATGAGAAAATTGACCAGTTCATTGATAGGGTGGAAAAGCACCCCACCAAGAAAAATCAGGTTTGAGTTGTTATTGATGCTCATACATGAAAACAGGATTGTACATAATTGTTGCTCTTTTAGGGAACCATCCTTTGTGGCTTCATTTAATTCCATTCACTAAGCATTTGCTTGCTTCTGTCTTATTTTGTGTTAATATTCTTACGTTTATCAAATCTGGCCAATGGGTGGTGGCATTGTTTTTACTCTTTTGAATTAATGGTGCTTGTTGATTCACATGCACTTATGCAATATCCTTGAAATTTACAAGAAATGGGAAAACGTGATGGAAAAAGATTAGCTTTTTAAGCCTTTAATAGTTTGTCCTTTTTTTAATAATTATACTTGTCTTGTTAGGAATGTTTAAAATGCTGGATTGGAGATGATGTTTCCATGATTTATATCATTAGACTTGTTAACCATGTTACTTTGATTTTTTGGAGCTTATAGCCTTCAATAATTCTAGTCCCAACCACCCCTTTTGTCGATCCAAGTATATTTTTGTTTCTTGCTGGTAATTGTTGTTGATTCTCTCAAAATTATGAGAATGATATTGATGCATGCTTAGCTGAAGCACACACTCTCAAACGACCTATTGAAAACAAAAAAAAAGTACTCACGAAAAGACACGAAGAACACAAAGAACATGAAACACACATGCAAAACATGAAGAAGAAAGAGAAAGACGAGGCTGGAAATTAAAGAGAAAGACGAAGAACCTTGTTAGACCCTTTGATAAAACGCAGCTTCGCAACAAACCTTGTTAGACTCGATGTTTATCCACATTGAACAACCCATGCTTGATTAACAATCTTCTAGCAATGAATCTTAGTAGACCCTTGGAGAGCTTCTTGAACGATATGGGGATGAATTCAGACCATAATTCCTGATCAAAAAATTGATTGAATTCAAAAAAACGAAACTTGATTAAACAAACTTCAAAAAAAAAAAAAAACACTCAAGACTGGTTTTAGTGCGCAAAAGGTTGATTTTTTAACTTTTATTCTTGAAAGGGATGTTAAAAATATTGTCTAAGATGGCCTATTTTTAGGCTCACACAAAACCTATTTAAACAATAAAAGAACTTTTTCTGTATCAGAATTATTTGAGGCTGTTCTTAAGTGATTTTATAGACTTTCATAAATGATAATAAATGGAGTTAAATGAGCAAGTGAGAAGAAGAAAGGGAGCATAACCAGTGATTCAATAAATGAGAATTAATCTCTCTCAAACTGAAATTTACAGTGGTTCCAATCCTTATATACATTCTTTCTACAACGGTCATAAATATTACCGTTGAATATGCTAGTCTAGGAAATATACTGAGACTGTATATATGTACAATACCTATCTCTACAGTATATACAACAAATATATACAAAACAAACTCCTATATATTTCAACACGCCCTCTCAAGCTTGGTGTATATATTAATACAACCAAGCTTGATTACATGAGTATGGAAAACATGGGTTGACACAGGCTTGGTAAAAATATCTGCAACTTGACTGCCTGTTGGAATATGTTCAAGTCGAATGATGTTGCTTTCAATCTTCTCGCGAATAAAGTGTCTGTCAATCTCCACGTGTTTGGATTTATCATGTTGGATAGGATTTTCTGCCATATTAATGGCGAATATGTTATCACAATATACATAGATAGGCATAATAGCTTCCTGGTGTAGTTCAGTAAGGACCCGTTTAATCCATAAACCTTCACAAATGCCGAGAGCTAAGGCTCTCAATTCCGCTTCTGCACTACTCCTGGATACAACAGATTGCTTTTTGCTTCTCCAAGTTGTCAAGTTTCCCCACAAGAACGTGCCATAACCTGTAGTGGACCGCATGTCTGGCTTCGATCCACCCCAATCTGCATCAGTGTAGATAAGTATCTGTCGATTTGTGCTTTTGGTAAATGATAATCCCTGTCCAGGAGCTGCCTTCAAATACCTAAGAATTCTCAAAGCTGCTTTAAGATGTTCATTAGTAGGATTATGCATGAATTGTGAAACAAAGCTAACAGCATAGCATATATCTGGACGTGTATGAGAAAGATAAATAAGTTTACCTACCAATTGTTGATATCTAAGTTTATTTGTGGGATTATTATTACAGTCTTTCTGTTTACCATGTCCAGATTCCATGGGAGTAGCAACGGGCTTACAACCTAACATTCCTGTTTCATTTAACAAGTCTAATATATACTTTCTTTGAGAAATACACATGCTATTAGTAGTCCTAGCTACCTCCATTCCCAAAAAATATCTCAAATGTCCAAGATCTTTTACATCAAACTCACTAGACAAATGAGCTTTAGTATTCTGTATTCCTATATAATCATTCCCAGTAAGAATAATATCATCCACATATACAATCAAAATAGTAAGAACCATAGGACTAGAAGATCGAATAAAAAGTGTGTGATCACTGTGAGTTTGCTTAAATCCATATTTTAGTACAGCAGTGGTAAATCTCTTAAACCATGCTCTAGGGGATTGCTTCAAGCCATATAAAGATTTCCTAAGTCTACATACCATATTATGGTTCTCGTTGTTGCTAAGACCGGGAGGGATGTCCATGTATACTTCCTCTTTTAAGTCACCATTTAAGAATGCATTTTTTACATCTAATTGAACTAAAGGCCAATCAAGATTAATAGCTAAAGAAAAAATAATACGTATAGTATTAAGATTGGCCACAGGAGCAAATGTATCCAGATAATCTATTCCATATGTTTGAGTAAAACCTTTGGCAACTAACCTAGCTTTGTGTCTATTAACTGTTCCATCTGTATTGTACTTAATAGAAAACACCCATTTGCACCCAACAGGTTTTATTCCTGTCCTTAAAGGGACTAATTCCCAAGTTTTATTCTGGAGTAATGCGTGTAATTCCTCATTAACTGCAGCTCTCCAAACTGAGCTATTTAAAGCTTCCGTAATCCCAGAAGGTAATTGTTGTCTATCTAAACTACATGTAAAAGTCCTAAGGTTACGGCCTAATCGATCATATGCAATGAAAGTGTATAAAGGTGTTTCGTGCATTCACGTACTCCTTTTCTCAATGCAATAGGTAAGTTATCATTATAAGTAGGAGAGATGTTACCAGAATCATTACTAGTTGGTAGAACCTGTAAACCTTCGTTGATGTTATTCCGCCGAGTATACACATGGGTTATAGGTCTATCAGTGCCACGATTGTATTCAACCGTAGATTGTCTTCCCAATTCATTGGCTGGAGGAATCTGAGGTGATGATTCTGGGCTTGTATTCATCCGTGGTTGATTTACCTGAGACTCAATAGAGGAATTAGGTACACTTGAGGTTGCAATATCCAATATACTCCAATAAGTAGCAGGATCAAATTCTGGCTTAGAACTAAAAATATTTGGAGTATAATAGGCCTGTTGTTCATCAAACATAACATTTAGTGAAACAAACATTTTCCTTGTTATGGGACAATAACACTTATACCCTTTTTGGCTATTAGAGTAACCCAGAAATATACACTTAACAGTTTTCTTGTCCAGCTTAGACCGAAGATGCAAAGGAACAAACACATATACAACACATCCGAAAACGTTACAAGGAAGCATAGAAAGCATTTTCGTATTAGGATAATAGGCAAGTAAACATTGCTGGGGTGTTTGAAATGACAAAACACGAGATGGCATGCGATTAATTAAGTATGTAGCTGTAAGTAATGCTTCTCCCCACAGAGATTTTGGTACAAACATAGCAAACATAAGTGATCTTGCAACTTCTAGTAAATGTCTATTCTTCCTTTCGGCAATTCCATTTTGTTGTGGCGTGTAAACACATGAGGTTTGATGGTGTATTCCATTAGATGCCATATATTCCTTCATTTCTTTATCAAGATACTCAGTCCCATTATCACTCCTAAGCACTTTAATGGTGGTATTAAACTGATTTCGAATAAGTGTAACAAAATTCTTGAATATTTCACACACTTCAGTTTTATGTTTCATTAAATAAACCCATGTGATCCTTGTATGATCATCAACAAAGGTGATGAACCATTTCGCACCACTTAGGGATGCAACCCTTGAAGGTCCCCATATATCTGAGTGCACCAAGTTAAATGGTGTACTTGATTCATATCCTTTAGGCATGTAGCTAACTTTAGTCTGTTTAGCTAAGATACAAGTTTCACATCTTAATTTATGAATGTCCACACTGGAAAATAGTTCTGGCATCAGCCTTTTGAGATACACAAAATTTGGGTGGCTAACCTGTTATGCCATAGCAAAATACGGTCCAAAGTGTTAGTCCTATTACAAGAATTAGACTTTAAACTAGAGTAAGACATATTACAACCAGTTTCAGGATTAATTCCATTTCCAGTTTCAGGACTAATTCTATTTTTACTGAAAATAACCTTCCTATAGTAATTTATAGCTTCCAAAATGTGTGTTCACTTCCTTGAGATTTGATGATGTAAAGCTCGTTTAGTTTGTTAGCATTGCCAATCATCTTCCACGTAGTTTTCTGCAGAAGCAAACACGTAGAAGATGAGAACAATGCTAAACACTGGTTATCAACAGTTAGTTTACCAATGGATACTAAGTGAAAGTTTAGTCATGGTACATATAAGACTCCATATAGTACGAGTGTAGGCGTTAAATGGACGGTACCCATTCCAAGAACAGGAAGGTCAACTCCATTTGCAACTTTTACTGTTCTTGGACTGGAAAATGCTATATAAGAACATAAAATAGAATAAGAGAAGGTCATATGGTCTGAAGCTCCAGAATCAATGATCCAAGAGCTTCGTGCACCATTACACCTTGTACCTGTAGAGGCCATGGGCATCTGTTCATGATGGCCAAACTCTAGTCCAGAAGATTGTGAGTTTTTGGTCGGGAGTTTCTTAGAAAGAAACTGTAGCAATGCTTCAATCTGGTCAGATGTTGGTAACTGGGATCCACTAGTCGCAGGAACACCAGCTGTATTGTTTGTGGTTGCTAAAGCTCCTTTAGAAAGTCTCCAGTTGGGTGAAAACCTTGGATTTGGATTTTGGTTCGGTTGATAGCCCCAATTTGATTGCATGCGAACATTCTGGCTTTGAGATGGTTGATTAAATTTGACTCCTTGACTTTGCTGTTGAGATTGCATGAGCCGTTGGAGTTTAAAACATTCCTCCACACAATGGCCTGGCTTTTTACAGTATTTACAAACATAGAGTGAGGATTTGTATTTGTTGTTATGAAAAACTCCTCCAGAACTGTGTCTAACAGTATTTCCAGAAAAAACATTGACCTGAGGAGGACCAAAAAAATCATTAACAGTATTTGTAGTGTGGGTTTGATTGTCCGCAGAAATAGGTTGAGAGGCGGAGGTTTCTGTGGATGAAGCAGGCTCAGCCATTAAATCTTTATGAGGTTAAAACCAGAAATATAAGATAATGGAAGTAACAGAGGAATGTTAGGATGATAGTGTCAAATACACAGTTGACTCAGAAGAAGGAAGATGAGTGAAATATATTTAGAGAAGAAGACCAGAAACTCGTATCTTAGAAGAAAGAACTGAATCCTGGTAATAAAGATGGAAAGACGTAAAGGAAAATGTAGTGCAGAGTTTTTGGTGGAAAAGATGTAGAGCAGAAAAGATAGAAACGAAGTGACATGAAAAGAGAAAGTGGAAAATGAAGGACATGTAAAATAATAAAAAGGAAGAAGAGAGACGGATGGAGACTTAAAAGTGACAGGCGGAGGTTTCGATAACGTTGGTGGAAATAACATACACGCAAACAAAGCGTGTAAAAAGAGAGAAAGTGGAAACAAATAATTACAACTGTCAAATTTTAAAATATTAGAATCAATAAAAAAATAGGTCAGTGGTGCACATGGCCAACTTGCATTTGCATTAACGATTATTCTAGAAACAAACCACACGTGTCATTTATCCACTGGAGCAATAGTGTGGTAGGATTATTTCACTGGTTTGAAGAACTTATCGATGCAAGTTCAAGCAGAATCAAGATGCCAAGATTTCCAGACACAATATGTAGTTGCAAGTTGCTGGGATTATCCTTCCCAAGCTAAAAGAATATAGGTTCAACAATTTAGCAATCAGTAATGATCAAGAAGAATCTTGAAGCAAATGAACAATCTGCAATAACGATTCAAGCAGATTCAGCAATCAGAGGAATGTTCGTTTGACTCAGATAGTAAACGAAAATTCTGCAGCAGAAGTTGATTGCTCTGATACCATATAGACTTTCATAAATGATAATAAATGGAGTTAAATGAGCAAGTGAGAAGAAGAAAGAGAGCATAACCAGTGATTCAATAAATGAGAATTAATCTCTCTCAAACTGAAATGTACAGTGGTTCCAATCCTTATATACATTCTTTCTACAACGGTCATAAATATTACCGTTGAATATGCTAGTCTAGGAAATATACTGAGACTGTATATATGTACAATACCTATCTCTACAGTATATACAACAGATATATACAAAACAAACTCCTATATATTTCAACAGATGTTACATTGTTCTAGTATTCTTTATATTTATAAGTTCTTTCCATTAATTTCTTAATGGAGATTTAATTAACGAGACAGGTATGCTTATCTTTCTATGAGGTGAAAAATAAACAAGCATCATGGTTCACCAATAAGGTGGAGCGACTTTACTGGGAGCAGTGGTACATAAATTTGAATGCAGTACATCATGCCAAACCACATTTTGGGAAATCACATCACTCCAAAGTAGTGGTTGATCCAGGAGGTATAGTTTTCTTTCTGACATGTCAAGGTTTTGACAAGTGCTGCCACCATACCCAGCTTAAACCCTCGAATCTTATTTATTTGTCCTTCCTCCTGTAAATGTATACAGAGAGTGACTCAGAAGAGAGAAATGCTCGTAGGACAGCCTTGGAGTCCTCCCTTCGTGAAGTCCTATTCCAGATAATCAAGTTTGCCAATGAAAAGAAGGACCATGTTCCCCCGATACCAAACCTCGAGGGTGTCTCCTTTCCTTATGAAATCACAATCTCAAGGTACATTTTCCCTATAAATTAACTGGATATGCATTCAATTTCTCCCTTCCTTTTCTCTATACAGTCTTGTATTCTATTTCTTTTTCTTTTTTTCCTTTTCCCTTTTCTGTTTCATAGTTTCCAACAGACATGGATACCCCTTTATTTCATTTTGTTTTACTTTTCTTTTGGGGCTCGGGGAGTCAGATTGGAGAAGGAAGGAATGTCCATACGGACAAGGTTTTTGGCTGCTTTGCAGTTTGAAATAGTTCACCATAGGATTATATATGAAAAGTGGATGAGATTAGTTCATATGTTCTCGTCAAAACTGAACCAGCCGAAAGAATCTGCACATTTCCTCTGTACATCTTAATATGCTAAAACAGTTCTGTCTAGGAATTTAGCAAGTCTGGCTTGTCTACTGTGTCATGTTTCCCTTCTTGATCACCACAGTTAAGAATCATTTATTGTTTATTTCTAGGAATGATGGGTGGTTCATGTTTCTTTGCTTACATAACGGTATTTAATGCATTTTGTTATTGCTGCTGTTTTACCTTCTTAGATCTGTCTGAAGCAAAGTATAAAGTACGTTATCTGCTGCCTTGTTCAGTTCATCAGATTCTGCATTTGGAATGGACATGTTGAAGAGAATGCTCCAGACTGGCCATCCAACAATGCTCAGTTGATAAACGCTGCCCCCTGCAGAGATGCTATAATGTATGCTTTGCAAGGTAATTTGTGGATGCTTGATCATGTGAATATCATATGCTATGGTTATATATGTGGAAAGTCCAATGTAGCTGCACCGATGTCCTCGTGTCTGTAGCAACTAAAAGGGAAGTACAGTTGTATATAGCAAGCCTATCATTATGATTTTCTTTTTCCAATGTGTAAATTCTTTGGAGCTTTCTGTCACCATCCATAGAACATGGAAACGTTGTTGGTAGTGTGTTGGCCCCTGTAGCCCTCAAGATACTTCTTTCCCATGACGATATTGCATCGTGGCTTGTCTTTAACAGGCAGCATTGCATCAGCCATTTACTTTTACTCTCGCTAAAGGAATGGCTTTGGAAACCATTGGAACTGTTATTGGATGTTTTGTTGCTTGCTGGTAGAACTGGTATCAAAATCCACGAAATGACAAATAGTTCTCTATAACACTTCTGGTTGCAGTGTGAAGTTTATGATATATCCGGTTATGTACTCATGGATCCACTTGATTGTGTTATTTGATCGTATAAAAAGCATTTTTGTTTTGGAATCTGAACCAGCTGCACTATTGGTGGGCAGCTTGATGTTTTGGGGCTTGCTTTCATCTTGTAGCACATGTGTGATACTCAATAAGTTATGATGAACTACTCTTAGTATGCATTTATTGTGTGTCAAAGCAATTGCTTCTCCCAAATCTATCCTCAATGATGTTAGTAGTTGATCATTATCTAATGAAAACAAAGACAAGTTTAGATAGCAGAAAACTAGCTGGCATGTGGTTGTGATTAGTCTCTATCGTTCCAGTCTCATGTTTATTTGACGCTTTTAACCCTTGACCTTTTACTCTCTGATTCATGATTAACAAGTGACAACTGAGATGATGAGTATGGTACTTTCTATCTACAGGACATAAAAAAGCAGCTACATTTTTTCGGGTTCAGATTAGGAGAGGCAGAAAGTGAGGCAAAATATGAGGCCTCTAATCTCGCGCTTCCACGTGTATAATGAACCCTTTTTTAAAAACAAAAAAATTTTAAACATCTTTTCTTTTTTTGTACACGTGGCAATGCGTGATTGGAGTCCTCATATTTTGCCTCACTTTCTGCATCTCCTGATCTCAACCGCATTTCTTCTGCATATGTTAGCTCTTATATTATCAGTTTTTTTTAATAATGAGCTTGCAGAAAAGATTATAGGTTGGCAAAATCCACATAACACAGCCACTTTATTGCTTCAATTCTTACTCAATTCCTTGCCACATGCAGATGAAAAATAGCCAGACCGTTGTCACTGTCAAACCCACCCTCTTGAATGGATTTTCAACAGAGCGACCATATCGGCAAACAGAGCAAGTATGTGATGTCTTTTACTTTTGATCATCTTGTTGTTAATAAGTAAAATACTAAATGTGGAAGCGATAGTTTTATGATGTTTTAGGAGTTGTAGTTACTCATTAACCGACACAGAATGTATATTAATGGGGAGGGTTATCATGTCCCTTGAGTTTTGCAGTTTGAACAAGGGGGTTCACCTTAGAAGCAAATCAATCAATCATACTCATTAGCTATCGATAGGGTCTGGGAATGGTGAGAGGTAGGCAAACAATACCTCCATTCTAAGGGATAAAGAATTTGCTTCCAGTGAGACTTCCGGCTCTATATGTACCTGCATAAATGCCAGTAAGATGATTGGTCTAATCCTCTTCCTACAAAAAAAAATTATTATTTTTGTGATTACACCAAATAATACGTACGTCGACTTGCTATGCCTTCTCTTATGGCATGTTATTGTATTACTTTGGGGATAATGATATCTTAAACTGTTGACAAAAATGTATAATCGAAGTTGTATTACATAGTTTCTCCAAATCAGTACACCATGCAGTATGCACACTCTCTGACAATTTTCTCCTTACAATAGGCACTCAAATTAGGGGGGGGGGGGGGGGGGGATCCACAAGGACATCAACAATATTCAAAGATCCCTAAGTTGTCGGATAGTGATGGGAGATACATATTTCTTGTCGCCGTCTACCAGTCGCTTAGCAATAATAACGTTGGCAGCTTCACTTGGATGGTAAGGATCCCAGAACACATGTTTGTCACGGTCTGAACACATACTAGATGTTGGCCCGCATGGTATAATCCCAGCAAACTGGCCTCCATTTCCACAACATGCAGTACTTGCTGTTTTAAATCCTGCAAAAAAAAATCACACAAGAAATTTGCTTTATGGTCAGTGTTTTTGATGTGCATAGCTTATAAGGAGTCAAACCACCATGTTGAAACTTGGGTTTACAAGGTGAACTTCATATCCACGTCCATTCAAAACCAAATGAGTGGTGGTACTCTTTTCATATAAATCGATGTGGGATAATATTCTCAATACCCGCTCTTACGTGGCAACGTGGCTTGACATGCACACATGCCTTAAAACCCGTCCTCAATCACTAACCATAACTCACGTGGCAATGTGACTTGACATACACATACGCCTTAGAACCCGTTGCCCTCACATCACCCACAATAAATGGCCAACCATAGACCAAGCAAGATATGAGTCCACATATTAAACTCTGATACCACATTGAAGCTTGAACTTAGATGAGGTGAGGTTCATATACACTCAAAACTTTAAACCAATGGATGGTGATACCTACTTCTCATATAACCCATATATTTTTTCCTCAAAGTAAACGGTGTGGGACAATATTCTCAATACCCGATCTTACGTGGCAACGTGACTTGACATGCACACACGACTTAGAACCCGTCCTCAATCACTAACCATAACTCACGTGGCAACGTGACTTGACATACACATACGCCTTAGAACCCGTTGCCCTCACATCACCCACAATAAATGGCCAATCATAGGCCAAGCAAGATATGAGTCCATATATTAAACTTTGATACCATATTGAAGCTTAGACTTAGATGAGCTGAGACTCTATCCACTCAAAACTTTAAACCAATGGATGATTATACCTCCTTCTCCTATAACTCATATATTTTTTTCCTCAAAGTAAACGGTATGGGACAATATTCTCAATATACCACCCACGTGTCTTTGTTCTATCCTTGTCTTATGACTCTATATACCAAGCTAGATGAACATGCTTACAAACTATATATTCTAATCTTCTTAAGTACCGTTTTATTAGATACACTAATAACATTAAAAGAATTGTACAGTAAATTTATGTGTACATTAAATTGATGTGATTTAAAAGTTCCATCCAGTATATCAAACTTTTTATTGATATTATTGTTATTAACTTTAACCATTGAACATATATTTTAGAACATATCAAAATAGTAAAATAGACTTATATAGAATAGGACAACAGCTAGTTACCGTAGCTTTGGTAATTGGCTATGAGGTCGGAGACAAGGGCGTTAACGTCGGCATGTACGAAAGTGGCTCCGGCAAGATTTTGGTTGAGCTCCGACATCAGACCTTTGAGTTTAGCATTGTACTGAAGGGCAAGCTTGTTTGGTAATTCCACGCATTGATCTGCACTCAGCTGATTAATGGTCTTTTGATATGGGATACAACCAATGGGTCCCACGTTCCCTATTATAAATTTTCTCCCATCCAGCTGGTATAGCCTCTGTGGTCGATTAGTCTATGTTAGTTCAACAAATTTCATTATCAAGTGTAAATACATATTTTTTTCAAAAAAAAGTGAAAAAAAAAAATCAAACTCGAGCCTCTATAACAGAGAAAAAATTTACACTTTTTTTCTAAAAAAAAAAAGCGAAAAAAAATCAAACTCGAGTCTCTATAACAGAGAAAATGTTACCTAACCGCTAGCGTAAAATTTTTTAAAAAAGTCTTATAACCAAGGTACAATATACATGTAGTTGAAACATATACATGCAAGTGTCACTTTATTCCATCACACAAGCCTCGATTTTGTGAAGAAATCATGTAGTTATCACTCAAAAAATACAAATACACATAAGAAATACATACATGCCTGTATATAGATACACATATACATACATCCATATATATCTGTGTGTGTGTATACACACACATACACACACACATATATATATATATATATATATATATGTGTGTGTGTGTGTGTACACAGATATAATATGTGTGTGTGTGTCTATATATATATATATATATATATATATATATATATATATATGTAGACACACACACGCACATACATACGTATGTATGTATGTATACATACATATATATATGTATGTATGTATATATATATATATATATATGTATGTATGTATGTGTATACATACATATATATATATGTGTGTGTGTATACACACATGGTTGTATAATACCTAAAATGAAACTGTTGCATGACAACAATGCAAACTACAATGGTTAGAAGATAAAAGCATTCTATTAATTAGTTGTTTCATATTCGATAAGATAAAGAAAAATAAAGGAAAATATTATGTCAGCGCATGGTTTTATGGAGGTTAAAATTTATCTCGTATTTTTATATCTTTTATTTCATATAAAAGACATCTAGTATGAAACTTAGCCGTTAATCTCATACAATTTTAAAAATTTCGATAGTCATAAAATAAATAATAAGTGAATTAATTAGTAAGAACAGATCAAAAACAACATTGCTTACAGTGAGCTGATTCCTTAAGTGGTTGATAAGATCGTCCACAAAAGAACTTGGGCTTTGTCTGATTCTAGCTCCAGCAGAGATCACAGGAAGCAAATAATTGTTGAGAAAATCGTTTGATCCGACGGTTATGGAAAAAATAGCTTTTTTTGAAATATACTCTTTTCCCTTGGATGCACCAAGTAATTGATCTATCTCTTTCCTTGTGATGTTGAAGTAATCAACCTGGATGTCCATTGATAGCCTATTTACCTGTCAAAAATCACCACCTCAACAATATTTAATTGGAGCAAATGGTGAAATCCCTCACTCCGGGGCTTCTACCGTCTTATCTCCAAAGAGCATGTGTAGAAGATGCGAATCAGGAGTCCAGCAGCCTCCTAAATTAGGTGATGAATTACGTAGTGACCCACACAAGGTGCCTCCCACAAACCGAGCCTTCGGTCTAGTACCAGAGGAACACACATCGTGCGTGTCCATGGAATCGAATTATTGACTTCTTAGAGCAAATCTCAACCTGAGTACGTACCAACTGGACTATGCCCTGGGGACCGTCAACAATATTTACTAAGCATACTTCTTGTACCAAATCGTACAACTAGTCACATATAGATATAGATATAAATTTTCATCTACTTCAATTATTTTTAGGTAATTTTATAAACTAATTAAACTCCGTTAAATAGAGGACGGGCCTTGGACCAACTGGTAAGGTTGATCCTTTGTGATCTTGAGATCAAGGGTTCGAGCCGTGGAAACAGCCTCTTGCACAAAGTATAGGGTAAGACTGCATGACCCCTCCCCAGACCCTGTACAAACGCGGGAGTCTAGCACATCGGGCACGCCCTTTAATTAAACTCCGTTAAATACATACTAATCGGATGCAATGATGATAAAGTAATGTTTAGGCATAGAAGGTGAGAAGAACTTACGAATATCTGACCAGTAGCATTCATGATTCCACCACCCCCAGAGGCATAATTAACACCTCTTAGTATTGTTTTACCAGTGCAGTTTGGAGCCAAAAACGGCGTCGCATAATATGGTTGTCCCAGTTCCTCCCCTAAAGTTTATCAAAATTTCACACAAATTAAAGTTCAGAATTGAGATTATATTACTCAAATTTGGAAACAAACTCTCTATCTCTTAAGATGGAGATATTGTTTGTATGTCTCTTATATTCCCCAAACCCTAGAGATATACCGGGTATGGTGGTTGTTGTTGTTTTATATGCACACGGACGAGGAACTTGTTAGCAGATTGAACCACAAGCCCAAGGACCCCCCACACCTCGGCCCGACGAGGCAGTTGGGAGGATGTAAATCAGGTACTCAGCGGCCCGCTAAGGAGAGGCACAGAACACGCCGACCCACACTAGGGGCCTACCCTCCAGACCCACATTGGAGTCTGAAGATAAGACACCCACAATGTAGGCTGCGGGATTCGAACCTTGCACCTTGTTAGTAAATCTGTCCCTCCGGAACCAGCTGAACTATGCCCTACGGGCCACGTACGAGGAACTTACCAACAATGTCGCCTATGGTTCTGCCGTTTGTGTATCTTCCCGTTGGATTTCCTCCTGATGCTTTGAAATCAATACCGTTTGGTTTAATATTAGCCTTGGACAAAGTCGATAAATAATTGTTGTTTCCTGCATCCACTAAAGAATCTCCAAATATATAGGAAGCTCCAAATTTAGTATCATCATCATACTGACCAATTGCAGACAAGCTTAAATTGATCACTAAAAAACCCATAAGAATCATTGATCTAAAAAGGAAAATTTGATTAGCAGCCATGATTTGATGGCAACTATGTCTGAGGATTCTGGAGAATTAAGGTAGAATGTGGATGAGGAAAGCATGCAAATGATGAGACATGTATTTATGTTACCAAAAAAGAGGAAAACTAAATAAAGCTTCTTGGGAAATTGAAGGTTGATGGATATCTGCAATTTGGTAAGACCAGATCTTGTGATGGAAAATGGTAAATTTTCAACAAGTAGGTTAACGACAAGGTGTAGTGTTTCTCTACCTGCATGGACTCTAGAATAGTTTCTTGTGACACAAGTCATTCGTCCACGTGATCTGACCCCAGGTCAAAATTTTCATTCATATTTTATGTTTATTAGTTCGTCTTTTATTATTTGCCTATGCAAGTATATATAGAGAAGGAGGTCTTGCTGGAAGTGAACTCTCTATCTTTTAGGATGGAGGTATTGTTTGACTGTCTCTCACCCTCTCCAGACCCTAGCGATAGCTTGATGTCGTTGGGATATATTGAATATGTGTTGTTGTTGTTTATGTTAGTAGTTATGAAATTGATTTTTTGCGGCCATTAATAGTATTTCTCTTAACTTTTTTTACTCTTTTTTATGCATTATGCAATATGAGAGAGAATACCTATATGTATGTGTGTTTGTACACATACGCATATACACATACGGAATACATGTGAATGAAACAATTAGGCCTCCTGGTAGGATACAAAATTTCAACATTTTGGAGATCTAATAAATAAATCAGTTGGCTCTAAGCAGAGTTGTATAGAAACTTGAATTTGCTTTTAAATGTCAAATTTTTGCACGTTAATATCAAGCTATCTATGTGGACTCTCATCTAGCTTGATCAATGATGGATATTTAAAATCAGTAATTTCTCCAAATAAAAATGTTCATATCAACTCGAAGTTTATTATTGACGGTAGATTTTTATTGATCATACGTCAAGCTAAGCTGTTACACGAAGACGGTTATTAAAAATTGTCGAAATTGATTAAGGAGAGCAAAAATGCATAGGTCCATATAAAAATACAGTACCATTTAATATGTTAAGTTTTAGATGGATACAAGTCTTATCTAATCAAATTTCAAATACTAGTATCCAGTTTCACGAAATGTCGCTTATATGTCATAGCTCAGTTGATATTCAGATGATGGATTGCTTTCTAATTGGTGCAGGTTTGAAAACGGAGGCAACCGCAGCGTGTATTTTACTGCTTTCCAAATAGATGTTTCTGACTTAATTGAGATACGGATATTGGTTCAGTTTGCAATGAATACCTTGTTGACACTTTTGTATATGACCATTCCGTCCAAGAAACCGTTAAGTTCCTTGTTTTGCATTCTCTACAAAACTCTTTAGCACTGAGACGATAATACTCTCGAGATCTCGATATGACCTTTATGCTCTCCAAGTTTCAGGAAACGTCTCTCCTTCAACGATATGAGCACCGACTTTTAACCATAACCATAAGCACAGCCGCCAGTTTTCTTGAGTTTTCAGTTTCACCGGTGGTCTTTGATATATATTTTTGTAGGCAACCAACCACAAGAAATAAAAACTCAAACTTCTGCTTTCTTAGGTATTCTACATTCAGTAAACTTAATGTCTAGTCTTTATTTAACCATTTTAAAACTAGCTAAATCTGCTCCATTCTGTAATGCGTAAGTCTGCATATGTAAACCTAAGAGTTAATGAATAGTTTAATTGTGATCCTAGCGTAGTATAGACCAAAAAGATGCCATATCAAATAACTTAGGTTGCACTCAAGGCATACTCCAGTTGGTACACAGATTGGAGATTGTCAGAAAGAGATCATGAGTTCGAATCCAGAAACGACACGCAGAGTGTGGGTGTTTCCCTGCTGTTAGGCCAAAAGCCTGGTTTGTGGAGGAACACTTTGTGTGATTAATTGCGTAAGATCTCGTGCAATCTAGAAGACCGATGAGCTCCTGATTTACATCCTACACGCAGCTCCTTGGGGCTGGAGCAGTGGAAGCCCTTTGGTTGGGTCCAATCTTTTGCCAGAAATAACTTATGTTTAAATTAGAGTCCAGTTATGCTATTTTCTATATTTGCTTATTTTTTTATTAAATATTACATAATGGACAAATAAGTAATTAGTTGCTCCCAATATATATGATAGAATTTGCGGAGTTTAAACTATATCCGAAACGCATATTTAACATAAATTTGTAAGATATAACAATGTTTCTCTAAAGGACGTTGATTTGCACTAGTCTTCCGTGTTTATATAGGGTTTGGAAAGAGTCATCCTCAATTGTCCAATTTTTATTAGTAAAGGATGGCGATATTATGTATAATCGTTATTTCTATATCATTTTAAATTAGATGATGTTCCAAAATGGATGCACCTATCCTTTGCTTTTACTAAATATACATTACACCCAAAAGTAAATGTGTGTGCTCTTTTTGTAATTTACTTCAAAAATATAGATAATAGCTAAAATAGATGTAAAAGTATTAGTTTTATTGTCGCAAATGAAAACCTTTTGTTTTTAGACATGAGAAAGGTCTTCCTTTGAGAAAGGATTAAATATCTTCATCATATATTTTATTATATCATCTGATCATGTTATATGTATTAATATGATCACAATAAATATATTATCTTAATAGACATATCATAATGTGACCATTCATATTTCTTTTTTTTTTTTTGACATTAACCTTTTCCGGATTTTGTTCCTCTAATGCCGAAGACAAATGGCGGAAATCTAGATAGTTCTTACTTTACTTTCGACATATTCTGTTTTCGTTTATTTAGATTTAAACACTCAATTACAACAACCATCTTCAAACGACAACAAAAGATACCGTTAGAATCGAAAGAGAGTGAGACACACAAACAATATCTCTATCCTAAGGTGATGAGCCAAAAATATTCGGTTAGTCAACAAACAGTCAACGTAGCTCAGGTTCAGCTGTTTGACTTAATAGTCTCGGCCAGAAGAACTCAGTCTCGGCCACTATTATTTATAGTTGAAGCGACTAAGGCAGATTCAAGTACAATTCTTGGTCGGCTCGGCCGCACACCTGAGTCAGGTCGGCCCTTATTCAATACGATCAGAAGTGAAAGATTGTAACTAGTCTTCGGAGATCAGCTCGGCTACGACATATATTTGATTGCCCATGAAGCATGTCAGCTCGGCATATTACACCTCAGCTCGGCAATACCCTAATCAAAGTAGCTGCTTATAGTCAACCTTAGCAAATAAAAGGAATCAACAATGAGCTACTTCTATAAAAGTATACTCTGCTCGGCCTCGGCACAACTCTGGCCTCAGCTTCATATTAGCATCAAGCTCTGACCTCGGCCCTGCTCTCACGAATGCTTAGTCTCTCGGAAAAGATCAGAAAAGACCTTATCAACCGCCATCTGGGACCCACCAAGATAGCTCTGCAAAGCACTTTCCAGGTGTCAAGCAACGGCTGGTTTAGTACAAAGTCATCATTGCAGGCCGACCTACACATCATAGAGTCCGCCAGTGACACAGCTGTAGCCACAGACATTTGTCACATCAGACTGCGCACTAGCAGTAGACAAGACAGCCATCTCAGACACATCACAACCTCATCATCTGACGGAGGGCTAGACCTCCTCAGCTTTGAGTATAAATATACCTCCTTCCAGACGGGGGAAGAATGATGCAATTTTTCACAAACTTCAACTACAAAAAAACACCATCTCGACTGACCCTTAAGCAGCCTCATTCTCAGTGAGATATTAATCCAGGTTCAATCTAAACCTATGCTCCAGTGTAAACTACTTACCAAAAACTTCCATAACTGACTTAAGCATCGGAGGGTTATCCCAGAGCAGCGCTCTGGGCCTCTAACGTTTTCTTTTCCTTCTCAGGTTTCGTTCTTGGGTTCAAACGGAAAGTTAACGACAAATTATAAGGATCACCTCTGATACACTGGGTGAAGATTTCTGCTTCATCATTTGGCGCTAGAAGGAGGAGCCTTTTTCCCTCAATCCAGTAAAAAAATTTCTAAAATCAGAAACAGCCAACGTCATTACATAGCTAGAGGTCACCGTGAAGGTTTGGGTGAGTCATCCAATCCTCAACGACGAATGGTAACTCGATCCGGTATCCCAGAACAGGATTCTCGGGAACCCGAACAACCTAATCTTACTCCAGAAATATCAATGGAGGATAGAGACAAAGCGATAAAATATGTCGCTAAAAACTTGAAAGCCTTTGAGGCTATGATGGAGCAAATCAAAGGCAAACAGAAGGAGGTAGAGGATATGGATGAGGATCCCCTTCTTCATCATAAGGAAGTATCACAAAATCAATCCTCTAGACCACCTAGAGGTTTCATGGCTGATGCCAGAAGACGCAGCTTCAAAGCTCCAACGGTAGAGTCAGAACCTATAGCCAGACAGCGTCTAAGCGTAAGGTCAAAGTCTTTGAAGAGCGTCCCCAAGGAGGAAGAAGTTCATCGCATGCCGAGAACTTATTATGAAGAACATAGGCACGAATTTGTGCAGGCAGTCCAGGAAAGTCCTTTTTCCTGGGATATTACAGAATACATGGCACCTGACAGCTTCAAGGTGCCAAAGATGGATACCTATGATGGAACAACAGATCCTACAGATCATCTTTTTCAGTTTCAAACTGCAATGGGTCTGAAAAATGTCACGGATCCTCTGCGGTTGCAAGACTTTCCCGATGTATTTATGGGGAAAGGCCAGAAGGTGGTTCCAGGCTCCCATCAAAGTCAGTGGGATCTTTCAAGCAGCTGGCGCAAAAGTTCAAATCTCAGTTTGTGTCCAGCACTCCCTTCCTGAAGAACTCATCGCACCTGATGACCTTGAGGCAAGGTCCAGATAAATCTGTGTTGAAGTATATGCAACGTTTTTCTGATGAGTCACTGCAAGTCAGTGACAGAATTGAGGGCGTCAAAGCAGCTGTCTTCATTAATGGGCTCCGAGCTGGTCGCCTCTTCTCTCAGTTGGCTGAAGAGGGACCTACGACCTTAAGGAAATGTCTGGAGAAAGCCCATCAGTTTGCCCGAGGTGAGGAGGCAAACAGACTGAAGAAAGAGGCCGAGTAGGGAGCTCGGCAAGAGAGCCGATCTAGCTTCAAAAAAGAGGATCGGCACAATGAAGGAAAACCCAGCGAGAGGCGCGATGCGTTCGATCGCATGGGTGGAAGAGGCAAAGGGAATAAGGAAGGTCTACCCCTTTTAGCCTCTAAAGAAAATATCTTAGCTGTCATGGAGAAAGATGGCTTGAGGGTCGATCCTAAACCCTTGAATGGGCCCAGAGAAACAAGGGACCCAAAGTTATATTGTCGATATCACAGAGATATCGGACATGATACAGAAGATTGCAGGTAGTTGGCTCGGGCTATTAAGCAACTGATAGAACAGGGTCACTTAAAACAATTCTATGACCTACGTTCACGCCTGTATAATCGATTGGACTTTCACAAGAACCCTCAGAAGGACAAATGCTGACCAGAGTCTCCACCTCGGTACCGCAGGTCGGATGACGATAAGGAACAAGGTAGACATGGGGCTGCAGGTCGGCCCCAAGTCAATTCTATTATTTATACCATCTCTGGAGGTCCGCCTTACACAGGCCGAGGTGAATCCAGTTCAGCAGGAACCTCATTAGGTCCGCCAGCTAAGAGAACAAAGATGGGTAAGGAGCTGACTTATGGGCCAAAAGATCCCATTCCATTGGACTCCAACAACACAGGTCTAGTAATAGATCTGTGTGTGCACTTAGCTCCAGATAAGATTGTGGAGGTCCGCTGTGTTTACGTGGACACCGACAGTGCCGTGAATGTGATGTACTATCGTGTATATCAGCAGATGGGCCTACCAGATTCTTTGATGAGGCACGTCACTTCTTCATTATATGGTTTCACTGGAGCTGCAGTTCGGCCAGCAGGTCTGGTAACACTCAGTTGCAGCTTCGGAAAACCCCCAACCTATCATTGTATATGGGTAGATTTTGCGGTCATCAAGGAGATGTCCGCATACAACATTCTACTAGGTCGGCCAGCCTTGGTAGCACTGGAAGCCATTGTATCACCTCTGCACGTAAGCATGAAATTCCCCACTCCAGCTGGGGTGGTGACAATCCACGGTGATACACAAGCTGCACAGAGTTGCTACATCATTGCTACTCTAGGTAACGAGGCTGTTCAGCAGGTCAGCCTTGATGAACTGATACCTTCAGATGAAGAACGTTTGCAATCAGATGAAGCAGTGCAAGACTTCATACTTGATCCGAGCTGACATGAAAATGTTATAAAGATTGAAACATGCATGCCGACCGAGCTGCTAGCTCAGCTGCAGGATCTGCTGAGGGAATTTGCCATCATCTTTGCATGGACTGCCAAAGATATGCCCGGGATCCCCTCACATTTGGCTGAGCACAAGTTGAATGTTGATCCTCAGATAAAGCCAATAAAGCAAAAGAAGCAGAATGTTGCCCCAGAAAGGATCAAAGTCATTGAAGAGGAAGTCAAGAAGCTCTTAGCTGCAAAAGTTATCGTGGAGGTCCTTTATCCAATCTGGTTGGCTAACCCGGTGGTGGTTCCCAAGCAAGACGAATCATGGAGGATGTGTATCGATTACACCGACCACAACAAGGCATGTCCCAAGGATTGTTACCCACTTCCTAAGATTGATAGGCTAGTGGATCAACACTTGGACATGGGATCTTCGACTTCTTGGATGCCTTCAAAGGCTATCATCAGATTATCATGGCAAAGGAAGATCAAGAAAAAACTGCATTCATAACAGAATCAAGTACCTACTATTATGTAACATGCCATTTGGGTTGAAGAATGCCGGGGCTACCTACCAACGTCTGGTCAATTCTCTGTTTAGTGAACAAATTGGCCGGATAATGGAAGTCTACATAGATGATATGCTCATCAAGAGCAGGTCTCTTGATCAGTATATTCAGAATCTGAGAGAAGTCTTCATTGTGCTGAGAGACTCACACATGAGGTTGAATCAGAAGAAATACACGTTTGGGGTGCGCATTGGAAAGTTCTTGAGATACATGGTCTCCAAAGATGGGGTGCAGGCAAACCCTGCCAAGATTGAAGCTATACAAAATATACATCCCCCCATGAATATAAAGGAAGTGCAGAAGTTAACAGGCCGAATTGCTGCGCTGAGCAGGTTCCTCTCCAAGTCAGCCGAAAGATCTCTTCCTTTCTTTCAGATCTTAAAGAAGAAAACGGCTTTCAAGTGGGACGACCAATGTCAAAAAGCCTTCGACGAGCTGAAGTCCCATCTGGCCGAGATGCCGATGCTAACTTCACCTTTGCCTAGAGAAGAGCTCTGTGTGTATCTCTTAACATGTAAAGAAGCTGTTAGTGCAGTTCTGTTCAGGGAGCAGGATAATGTGCAGAGGCCCATCTACTTCGCAAATAAAATTTTACATGGGCCCGAATTGAGATATCCTAATGCTGAGAAGGTGTTCTTGGCACTTACAGTGGTTGCAAGGAAGTTCAGGCCTTACCTGCAAGCTCATCCAATCATAGTAGTCACTGATCAGCCTTTGAAACAAATTCTGTCAAGGCCAGACACTTCTGGCCGAGCTGCCAAATGGGCTGTAGAGCTTGCAGAGTATGATATCCAATACAAGTCAAGGACTTCTATCAAAGCCCAAGATTTAGCAGACTTCTTGGCTGAAGGAATATCCGTGGAGGAAGATGTCAAGCTAGTGGCTGATTGGACTCTATATGTTGATGAGTCTTCCTCTAAGGATGGTTGTGGAGCAGGTCTCTTAATCATCAACCCCAACAAGAAAGAATTTGAGTATGCCTTGCATTTTGACTTTGAATCAACTAACAATGAGGCAGAGTACGAGGCCCTAATAGCTGGGCTGGGCCTCGCAAGGAAGTTAGGGGCAGAACGAATCATTGCCCGAAGTGATTCACAATTGGTCGTATCTCAGATCAATGGGAATTATGAAGCTAAGGAGGAAAATATGAAAAAATATCTGGCTAAAGTGCTTCAGCTCGGCCAGACTTTTGAACGCTTCAGCATTGAGCATATCCCCAGATCGGCCAATAAGAGAGCCGATGCTTTATCTCGGCTAGCTTCATCCACTTCAACCACTTTGGGGAAAAAGATAGTCGTGGAGCTAGTAAAGCATCGTGCTTATGATGTCAATGGAGTGCTGCAAATTGACTATGGCAATACCTGGATGGATGAGATTGTTAGCTTCTTGTAGCATGGAATTCAACCCGAGGATAAACAGGCAGCTCGGCGTCTTCGATTGAAGGCGGCAAGATATGCTCTCTTTAACGACCGCCTCTATAAAAAGTCGTTTTTACAGCCTTGGTTGAAGTGTGTAACTGAAGAAGAAGGAGACTACATCCTTCGGGAGATGCACCAAGGAATCTGTGGAAACCATCCTAGTGCGCGATCGTTAGCACGAAAATGCCACCTTGCTTGATATTATTGGCCCACTCTACATCATGATGCAGAAGAATTGGTCAAAAAATGTCAAGCATGCCAGGTTCATGCTCCAATTTCACATTTGCCTAGTCAAGAATTCACCGCTGTCGCAAGCCCTTGGCCTTTTGTGCAATGGGGAATAGATCTCGTTGGACCTCTGCCCGAGCCTCCGGTTCAGTGAGATTCTTGGTTGTTGCCATTGATTACTTCACCAAATGGGTGGAAGCAGAGCCCTTAGTTACTATAACAGGGAGTCAAATTAAGAAGTTATTGTGGAAGAACGTCATATGCCCCTTCGGCCTTCCACAAGTTCTCATCTCAGACAACGGAAAGCAATTTGCTGATGACCCCGTTAAAAGTTGGTGTGCCAAGCTCAAAATTGAACAACGATTCACCTCGGTAGCACACTCTCAAACAAATGGGTAGGTGGAGTTGGCAAACAGAACAATCAAGGACGGGTTAAGGAAACGACTATACAAAACTGGGGCAAGTTGGATGGATGAACTCCCAATCATATTATAGGCATATTGGGCTACTCCTTCCACCTCCACTAAGGAAACACCTTTTTCCTTAGTATATGGTACTGAAGCAATCATCCTAGCTGAAAATGGTTCCAGCTCTGCTCGGACAGCTCATTACTCTGCTGAGACCAATGACCAAGTGCTGCAGTTAAATTTGGATGAGTTGGAGGAGAAAAGGGAGCAAGCCCATGTTCGAATGGCTCAATACAAGAATCTAATTGCTCAGTACTATAACTCTCGAGTGAGACCAAGGTCTTATCAAGTGGGGGATTTAGTATTGCACAACAATGAAGCAAGTCATGCAGCACCAATTGGGACTTTTAACCCCAAGTGGGAAGGTCCCTACCGAATAGTTGAAGTGCGATCAGCTGGAGCTTACAAATTACAAAGCTTGGAAGGCAAGAATTTACCAAGGACTTGGCATTCTATACATTTAAGACTTCTGCATCAGTGACGTAGAAGTATGTCATCTCAGCAGGGCTGAGCCAGTTGAGCAAGGCTCAATATTTGATGGGGACATGTTTCCTTACAAGTGCCCCACCTTAGCAGGACTGAGTGGATCGAGCAGGACTCGATCAAGCAAGATCTCGGCAGGCCTGAGGCAAATGCTCATTAAGACTCAAAAGTTTTGCGAACAGGATTCACAACTATCAATTGCTAGCAGGACTAGAAAAAAGTGTAAATTATTTGTAAAGTTATCAGCAGTGCTGAAGTTTGAATAAAACAGTGTTTTATGGCAGTGACAGACTTAAGATTATGCAGTCTCATCTTTCATCTTGCATTCTTTCAAAAGAGAAACTATTTTATTCTTATATGGACTGAATCGAGGTTCAGCAGAGCTGTAGCCCAGCTAAGCAATAAAACACCCTTGGCAGAGCCGAGGTTAAAAGTTTGCATTACGAAGTCAAATAGGCTGGATAAAGTCTTTTGCAGAGCTGAAGTCAAAATTCTTGGAGCCAAGGGAGAACAATACGAAGACCCTTGACAGGGTCGAGCTCCCTACATTCTTGAAGAATAGATAGCTGAACGGCTAGAACAGAGCTGGATATTATTATTAGCCATAAGAGACAGGAATATTGTAAGTGGTTATTTTAGAGAACTACGAAGTGTGATCTTGGCTACAATAAGTCATGTATAACGGCTCAGCTCAAAGGTAGACCTTATTCTTAATTCTTAGCTCAGCTCGGCAGAATAACAGGTTTATTCTGAAAACTTGAGTTTGATAACTTAATTCATTTAAACTGAGTTGAGATTATCTTTAAAAAGGCCGACACTGAGTCTCAGTGAAGACAAGTTGAAAAAGTAACTTAGCAGCAATTCTAAAATAGAAAGTGCAGAACAGAAAGAAAGGCTACAAATTACAAAACACTTGGAATCTTCCATCGATAAGAACGTTAAATTACAAGATACTGATCTGCTAAGCAATATTATAGAAAAAGATCCTACAACTAGTCTTCATCTTCTCGCAAGTCAGCTCCCTCCAAGAACTGCTGGAATTGAGTATTGAACTCTTGGACGGCAGTTGAATTGTAAAGGTTGGCCAGTCGAGGATCTTCCTTGTTTAACTCAGGATGAACCTCTGAGCAGACGTCAATGGCCTTTGTTTGGCCGACCTCCATGGCTGAACTCTGCAGCAGTATCATGTTTTCTTCAAACAGCTGGGATCTCCTAAACTTAGCAACTGCTTTGACCTCAGCCTCGGCCAATTGTTGACACAGTTGATCCAACTACTCTTCAAAATTATTGCTCTGCTACAACAGTTCAGCCTTGTCCTTCTTCAAGGCTTCAATCCTAGTCAGAGATTAGATGGAAGCCAACTCCAGGTCAGCCACTTTGTGTTCCAACTCATCCACCTTGGAGTTGGAAGTGGCCAGCTTCATCTCAGCATTCTCTGCCCTTTGCTGGAATGTAGAAACCTCAGCTTGCAGAGTGTCGATTCTCTGAGTCAGTCCGGCTCTCTGCTGGTTAGCTTCATCAAGATCCCTGGACTTAGCTTGGAGAGCTTCATAGAATCTTTCTCCTCGAGCCAAGGTTTCCAACTCTTGGACTCGGACCTGCCAGGGTAGCAAAGTGAGAAAAGGACAAGTGTTAAACTAAATGAACACTTAGAAAAAGTTTCATGTACTTACCAAGACGATGTTGGAATGGAGGGCTTCCTTCAGGCTCTCCCAGGTGGCTGCTTCAAACTTCAGCTGATCCCGGGGAAGAACAGCCACTTTATTTAACTTCTTGGCTATGGTCGGGTCCACAGCAGAGTCGTTTTCTGAAAACTCAATCAAAATTGGGTCATGCGTCTCAGCTGGCTGAGGCAGGACTTCCTCAGTTGGCTCAGATGGAGCCGCTTCTAAGGGTTGAGACGATCCCGCATCTCGGCCACTGGACGAGCCTTTGCCCCGTTGCCTTTTTCTTGGGTGAAGGCTCAAGCCTTCACCAACTTCTGCCATCTCTTCAGGTTCGGGTGAGGCCTGAGGTTGGTTTTTGGCCTCGGGGTCATCATATTGAATTACAATTGGTAGAGCTGCAAGAAACATCAAATGAGTTAGAACCAAATCACGATCAAGTGAAAGATTTGGGCTGAAGAAATCTCAATTACCTGGCTGGGGCTCTTCTTGCATAGGTTTGGCCACAAGAATAGGTGGGGGCAGAGCCGGCACAGAGGTTCCCCAACTAAAAGTGCTGCAACTCGTCTAGCTTTACGAGCTCTTTTCCTGGCCGCCTCGGCCATTCTGGTAGCATGATTGGTATTACCTGAAGCCATTGAGCCTGCATCAAGAGTGAAATAGTTATCAACCGGAAGTTAGAAAAAATACAGAATTTAAAGTGTATCAAGACCAACCTCTGACAATGATCATATTATCAGGAGAAATGGGCAGATAATTCTGACCCACGGCCACATGGCACAAGTCAGCCGCCATCAGAATGTCGTAATCCACCTTCTGCCAGTCAATTATGATGGGCAGACTCCGAAGTCTGGCTGCTTCATTACAGTAATCTGGGCCTGGCTTCAGGTTGTCTGCCTTGCCAGACTTCCAGATGTTCCCCTTCGGCAGCTCAGCCTTCTTATAGAAGAATTTACCTTTCTAATTCTTGGTAAAGGTAGGAATATTAACAGCAAAAGGAAAATCGCTGTTAGAAGCTCGCTTGCTGAAATAATACCAGCTATGCGAAGCCCGACAAGCAAAAAGGGCTCTAAAAATATTTATGTTAAAATGAGACTCGGCTACTCTAAGAAAGATGAGGTAGCAAAGGATGAGTTTCAAACCATTTGGCTGAATTTGAGGAATTCTAAGATCATAAGCACGTAGAATTCAAACAAGGGGTTCACGGATGGGAAGGCTAAACCCCGACTTAAAGTAGTCCTCGTAGAATGCTTCATAATCCTTTGGAGGATCGTATGCATTCTGACCAGGCAGAGGCAGGAGCGTTCTGAACTGATCCCGGTCAATTCTGTAGGTCTTACAGATCCGACTCAGATCGGCCTCGGACAAAGAACAAAAAGATTCTTGAACAAAAGAAGAAGGCAGACCTCTTTCAAGGACTCCCGTAAAAAAGGATGGAGACCTCTGCAAAATGGAGGGGTTTACAGATGCCGGAGCAGGAGCAGTCCCTGCTTGCTCTGGTGAGGAATCAACCACTGTGACGGCTCTGCTGGACTGAGCGGTGTCACCAGTGGTTTTGCGCAGACTACTTATTGGACGGTCATCAGCAGAGACCTTCCTACCATACGGAGATGGAGATTTAAAATTCCCTCCACCACTGGCGGTATAAGAAGCGCCCTCAAAGAAATTCTGGGAATCGCGAGAAGGAGAAGCAGACATGATGAAAAGTGAAGAAAAGGAGACTTACCGAGAGGATAAGCTGAAGAAAAAGAAGGAAGAAGGCCGGAGAAGACTGAGGAGTCCGGAGAAAACTGGGATCGCCGGAGGAAACTGGAATAATGATGCCGGAGAAGAAGAGTACGAGAGAGCAAAAAGCAGAAGAAGTAAATTGTAATTCTGAAGGCCCTATTTATAGGCCTTCATCTCGGCATCCCAAGGGTCACCTCGATGCTTCCACTCTCGATCTCTGTAACCGTTGAAAATGAAAAGGTGCGTAACTGACGCCTCGTACTCTATGCAGACAGTAAATGCGCAGAGCAGCCTAATCGGAGGCAGACACGTCATACTTGAAAGGACAACTCATTAAAGGCTCTGAATCGATTAGCCTGCCCTTCATGGTCAGCTCGGCCAAACTAATCTGGGGGCAAATGATGAGCCAAAAATATTCGGTTAGTCAACAAACAGTCAACGTAGCTCAGGTTCAGCTGCTTGACTTAATAGTCTCGGCCAGAAGATCTCGGTCTCGGTCACTATTATTTACAGTTGAAGCGACTAAGGCAGATTAAAGTACAATTCTTGGTCGGCTCGGCCACACACCTGAGTCAGGTCGGCCCTTATTCAATACGATCAGAAGTGAAAGATTGTAACTAGTCTTCGGAGATCAGCTCGGCTACGACATATATTTGATTGCCCATGAAGCATTTCAGCTCGGCATATTACACCTCAGCTCGGCAATACCCTAATCAAAGTAGCTGCTTATAGTCAACCTCAGCGAATAAAAGGAATCAGCAATGCGCTACTTCTATAAAAGTATACTCAGCTTGGCTTCGGCACAACTCTGGCCTCAACTTTATATTAACATCAAGCTCTGACCTCGCCCCTACTCTCATGAATACTTAGAGTCTCGGAAAAGATCAGAAAAGACCTTATCAACCGCCATCTGGGACCCACCAAGATAGCTTTGCAAAGCACTTTTCAGGTGTCAAGCAATGGTTGGTTTAGTACAAAGTCATCATTGCAGTCCAACTTACACATCATAGAGTCCGCCACTGACACAGCTGCAGCCACAGGCATTTGTCACATCAGACTGCGCACTAGCAGTAGACAAGACAGCCATCTCAGACACATCACAACCTCATCATCTGACGGAGGGCCAGACCTCCTCAGCTTTGAGTATAAATATATCTCAATCCAGACGGGGAAGGATGATGCAATTTTTCACAAACTTGAACTGCAAAAAACACCATCTCGGCTGACCCTTAAGCAGCCTCATTCTCAGTGAGATATTAATCCATGTTCAATCTAAACCTATGCTCCAGTGTAAACTACTTACCAAAAACTCACATAACTGACTTAAGCGTCGGAGGGTTATCCCAGAGCAGCGCTCTGGGCCTCTAACGTTTTCTTTTTCTTCTCAGGTTTCGTTCTTGGGTTCCAACGGAAAGTTAACGACAAATTATAAGGATCACCTCTGATCCATTGGGTGAAGATTTCTGCTTCATCATAAGGGATAGAGAGCTTGCTTTCCTTGAGACCTCCGACTTTATATTTACATGTATAGGTAGCACAATAATAGAAATATGGTGTGCTAGTGAAGTAATTTAGTAAATACAAATAAAAAACTTCCGATATTAAAATAGATATAAACGTGTACATACACAAATAATGATAGACAAAAACAAAAACAAAAAATTGCAAAGTCAACTTATAGATAATATCTAAACTCTTAATTATACTCTAACGTGTCTTTATATCCTGACTAAACGCTGGATTAAATCTATGATATATGAGGATAACTTCCACCGTTACTAACTAATGTGAAAATGTTTACATATTGCATAAAGTTAAGATTTATTCCATCAAATCAAATTTGAGACAACTAGACGATACTAGTTACAATAGATAAATGAAAAAAAGGGACAAAAATAAAAAAGTTATACTCCTACTTTTTTTCAAATTTTAAATTAACGAATACTTTTTCATGAAAAACTTATACACCCAATGTGACTAAGCCTCCCACTACTCACCCCAATTTTCTCGCCTCACGTGTCACCGTACGACACGCGACAGTAAGAAAAGGTGCTGAGGCTAGATGAGGCTCATCTGTATCTAATCTCACCATCACAACTTGTTGCCACGTGTCGCGTAATCATGAGTGGAGTGAGGGTATTGCGGATGAGAGGATCTTATTCCCTAGCGCTAGCCCCAAGGAATATCTCTCCTATTCAAACAGCAGTCGACCGTTGCAGAATGCAGAACTGCAGACCCTTTGAGGAGAATACCAAAATCGCAGGTGAAGAAGATGAATAAACATATAGAGAGAGGTGTGGGAGAGGTGCAAAGTGGCAATTGTTGAGTTCATTTTCTTCAAGTATCGTTCAGTAATGGTGGCCCAGAAAGGCAGCACTACTAGCCCTAATGTCCAAGAGAAGAAAGATGATGGAGAGAGAAAGAAAATCTCAGAGTACGAGCAATCTAGAAACGAAAGAGTCGAACAGAATCTCCGGCGAATGCAAAAGCTTGGAATTTTTGATCTTTCCCTTGAACTCAAGTCTGTCAAGCCCATTACAAGGCCTAAAAAGACCTTTTCACCTCGCAAGGTCTCTGTTAATTCCTCTCCTTCTCCTTCTGCACCCCCTCGTCGATCCTCCAGGTACTGTCCTTTCTAGCTTGTATAATTTCTAAGAGATTAGCAAGATTTCGAGATATATTTGGGTTTTGATTTTTCTGGTTAAAGACTGAAACTTTGACCTTTTGCATGTTAAAATCGGTGACTATAGGCTTCAAAATTCGACCCCAGTTAGCTACTCTGAGGCAGATTTGAGTAAGAAAGATGAGAAATTGAAAGGCGAGTTTTGGAGGGAGGAGGGTTCTAGGCCAGAGGTTTACACTGAAGAACATGAGAAGTTGTTGGGCAGCACCGAGATGAGCTGGACCCTTTTCGTGGATGGAGTTGGAAAAGATGGGAAGCGAATTTATGATCCTGTCAACGGAAAGACATGCCACCAGTGCAGGTCAGGCCTTCACATTTTGTCAGAAATTTAACAATTGACCTTGTTTTATTATGATTAAAGAAACCGAAAGGACTCATCTTTTGGCTCTGAATTGTGAGACATGCTTGTTAATGGTTGTGATGCTGTCAACTATTATTTGCAGGACTAGAATTGATATTTAGCGAATCTACTTCGGATTCGAAACTACTAGATTTACCAATTGAAGTTGGTGCTATAACTGTTTTGAATGTCAGATAGCTATCTTTTTGGGTTTGGGTGGAAATCATTAATGCGGCTAAGGCTGGTTGGAATACTCCATAAGGGCCTTGTTAGTTGAACAAAGGCCTGAAGCAGTGATTGACATTACTATTTTTGACTTGCGAAGTGGATAATTAGGATATTGTGCAAGTGTTTCAACTTTCATATATAAAGAAAGGATACACTTTTTATAGGACTGTGGATTCTCCATTCATCAGTTGCATGGATATTTGTTTATCCTGTCACATATGGTTCATTGGTCGCATACATTGAAAAGATACTGAGCTGATATTTTGCAGGCAAAAAACTCTTGGGCACCGTACCCATTGCAGCAGCTGTAGCATGGTTCAAGGGCAATTTTGTGGAGATTGTTTGTATATGAGGTATATTGTGATACAATTGTTGTGTTTATGGCTAATTTTTCTTTATATCCAGATATACTTCATGTTCATGCCTTATCGAAAAAGGAACCGAGAATGTCTTTTTTTCTTTAAGTGGTTCATCTTTTTTTCCTGATTAATAGCTGTAAGGTCTCTGAGTCATTAATTAGAATATCGTCTTTGTCCATATTGACATCTTATAGCATTGGCACCTCGGAAACTAAATTGTCTGTCTGATCCAGCTTCAAGTCCTTTTAGTTTAGGAATGATTGCATCGCGTGCTTTTGGTATGTCAAGCTTCGTGTCAGGATTCTTTGTTCCATATTTCTGGTACCCTTTCATGCTTTCTAGTTATGCCTCCTGTTTGTACAGTACTATATTTGAAAGCGAAAGACAAATTTCCTGTTGCAATAAGGCTCATTGTATCTTCTGTGATATTTAGTTACATCATCCTGTTTGCACATTACTGTAATGGAAAGTGCGACATGATTCTTGTTTTACAATGATCTTGGACATCAACAAGACTCAGATATTCCCGCTCTTTAATGATCTTGGACGTCATTGGTCTTTTCTGCACCCACATTGGAAGATGTTATCATGTGTGATTCATTATTTTTTGCATAGATATGGGGAGCATGTCCTTGAAGCAAACCAGAACCCAAACTGGATTTGTCCTGTTTGTCGTGGAATTTGTAATTGTAGTTTATGTCGCCAGTCTAAAGGGTGGCCACCAACGGGTCCCCTCTATAGGAAGGTAATGCAGGGCTTGTGTCAATATACAGTCTTCTTTCTTTGATATTTTCTCGTCTCTAAACTTAATCTGTTTGTCTGCTTGTCAGATCTCAAGTCTTGGTTTCAAATCTGTAGCTCATTATCTCATTCAGACCCGGCGTGCAGAAACTGAAACAGGGAAAGCTGTGTCTTCAACTTCTGTGATAAGATCAGAACAGTGTTCACATATAGGCTCAACATCTGGAGAAGAGGTGGTTGTGGAGTTCAACAGGATTGAAGGGTCAACTTCAGATCATGGAGGCAAAAAATCCGATGATAATGTGGATGCTACAAAAGAAGAGGGAGACAAATCATCAAATTGTGACCAAGTTGAAAGCAGGATTGTGAAAGAGAAAGTAGACCCTCCCGAGTCTCCCAAATTGATGTTCGACAAAAATGGATCACCACGACCTGAAATTGGTGATGAATCTCAAGGTCACAAAGATTCGAAAACGCTCCAGTTGGCTGACAAACACTTTAGCGGATCTCTTGCAACAGAATCGAGCCCAAATCCCAGAAAGACCAGTGTCCACACTAGTGAGCCAGATGGGGATAGTATTGGTGGAAGACTTAGGCAGAGCAGTTGTATGAATATTTGCCTAGAGGAACAGAAGTCTGCAAGAGCTAAAGATATATCTGTGCATGCTAAGTTAGAGTTGGAAAATATCTCATCTCAATTAAATCTGGAATCTTCTGTTGATCTTGCCCAACCTATGGTTGCTGATTCAGGTAGTTTGAAGCAGATGGGTAGTGAAGAAAATGGAAAAGAGGAACAACTGCTATCAGTGGGGAAAAAGACTGGAACTTTGGATTTTCTGCAGAGAAAGAAACCAACCATTGTCTCAGTTAAAGAAGAATCTAGCAGAATGCAATCGAGTCTTAATAATAAGAAGGATGCAGTGTTAGCAAGTCCGAATCCCAAGAGGAAACGTTCCAACACCAAAGTAGTAGACCCTGACAGCATCGGTGGAAGACTCAGACAAAGGCGCTGCAGGAGCATTTTGGAATAAATAGCTAGCAGACTGCTGATTATGTATGCATGCAGGAGGGAAATGTCTTTAGTCACTAGTCTAGGTTGTGATAATTTTTGTTGGATGAAGATCCAATGTGAAGGACCTCTGTGATTTCAATTCTGGCTGTTCATGATTAACTCATTTGGTGAAGTCCCTATTGTGTGATCTCCTTTTTGCTTGGAAAAACTGCTTTGGTGAATGGCAAAACTGATATGTACTCTCTGCCTTTGGCTCTATTGTTTTGTAAAAGTTGGGACATATGCTCCTTCAGATCATTGTACTATCTATCTTATTAGGTTTCTGCAAATACTTGTTCTCTGTTTTCCAGTTCTTACCTTCCTATCCTGGAGATAGCAAGTTAAAAGACCGTTTTCAATACACTAATCTTTCGCGTTTGCACAGGGTCCGGAGAGGGGTTGGATCGCTTTGGGATCTAATGTACGCAGTTTTACCTTATACTTTATGCAAGAAGCTGTTTTAGCGGCTCGAACCTGTGACCTCGAGGTCACAAAACAGCAGCCTTACCAGTTGCTCCAAGACCCGTCTTCGGATACCAACAAGTTCTATTTACTTAAAAAAAAAAAAAGTTTTTAGTACATTTTTTACCTCTATACTGAAAATGCAGTAATATCCATTTTTGAAAATGGATGTGGAAAAAACTAGGATTTCAAAAAGCATTCTAATCCCATTTCAAATATATAACACGTGCATTTTGCCACCTAAGGATTCTTTTGTGGCTTTAATACACTAGTACCGTTCAATTTCTGTAGGTGTTTTATATCTTTCTTCAAATTAGATATAAATTTTATTCGCTATTCTTTATATAAATAAAAGAGACTTGAAAAGCCCAAAAGATAAAATAGTACAAAGAAGTCAGTCATAGGAAAACTTAATAACGTACAAAACATTTTTTTAAAGAATACAAATGCAATCATCAACAACATTATCCCATTGTCTTAGAATCTTCCGTTTATGACGGGGTATGAAGGGTCAGATGTACACAACCATACCTATGAGTTAGAAACACACAGAGGTTGTTTTTTGATGACCTATAATGAAAATTGCATCAAGATGTGTCGATCAACTGCATCTTCACAATATAAGAAGCGTAGCTACTTTAGTGAGTCATTTTGCTTTATTCCCTCATATTCGAAAGCCAACGAAATGTGTGTCTTAAACTCCATTGAAAATGTAAAAAATACAAATGTAATCATATGTATGCAAAATGATTTGAATATACCTAAGATAATAAAACTATATAACTGGTTTACTAAAACTCCAGAGGGTCTTAGGTTATGTAGCCAACGATGGCATTAAACTCTCCATAATCAAATCCACTCTTCATGTGGGCTTAATACAAGAAAAAGAAACGCAGGCCGCGCCTTTTGTTTCTGCAGCTTGAGTTGAAAATTTTGGCTCTTAGAATCCAGCGATAAATAGCTTTCTTTCTCCTGCTGTCATTCTTGTTCAATTCAAGGCCTTGGTCGGATTTCAGGGGCGAAGTAATTCGTCTAGAGGAGATGGAGGACATATATTAGCAAAAAAGGAAGGATTTTTTCTTCTGTTCCTGCCAAAGCAGAATCCTAAGGCTTAGGGGGAAAATCTGGGGTCAAGCTCAGATCCATTAAACTGCAATTGTTCCAACTTTTAGTCATGGTCACCATTTTGTTATCACCGCTACAGAATACTTCGCCAAGTGGGTTGAGATATTCTTGAGCGGTTTTTTGTATCTCCAAAGATGGGATTTTCCCTCTTTTCAGGGTCAAGGAGCTAGCTTTGTTGGGCTCATGGCCATATTTTGATTGTTGGGAAATGAGTTTTGACCCACACGTCATTATACGAAAATGTTCCACTAGGAATCTTTGCTCTTTGAAGTATTTTTTGGGATTTTCCACATCTTGTGCTGCTAAAGTACTGGAATTCGTGGATGAAAATGTTGCACAGAAAGTGACCTACAATGAACTGAAAGATAGAATGCAGAAATCTGCAGCTTCAGGCAGGCTTATGGAAGCTTTGGAGGCTTTGAATTCAATGAGGTTTGTGCCTGGAAAACCGACAGTACTTGATTATAATGCGATGATATATTTTTACTGCAAGTCTGGAAATGTTAAATCGCATGACCTAGATGGGGTGTTTGATCATATGAAAAGATTTGGTCCGTATCCAAATGAATTTAGTTATATAACCCTTTTGAATGGAATGATATCGTCCGGCTTGGTGAATAAGGCAATCCTTATTGTGGAGGAAATGTGTGTTGTTGGGCTTGTACCATCCTTCATTTGTATATCTAAGTTGTTTAAGAAAGCAATCAGATTAGGATGTTTAATGGATGCCATGTCTGTGCTAGAGCTAATGTTGAGGTTGAATTATCGTCCATCTGAACCATCATTGAATTCATTGATTATCAGCCTTAGCAAAGCTGGGATGCTGAAAAAAGCTTTCTTTGTTTTCTCTGTTTTGCTTGGTTCAGGACAATTCCAAGGCCCACACAATTATAATCCTATTCTGTGGGCTTTAGCAAAGTCAACGAAGAGTAAATTTTCATTGGCTTTTTTCTGTTTCTTGAGAAAGAAAGGTCTTGCAAGTAACGTCTGTTCATACACAGCTCTAGTTAATGGGTGTTGTAGGGAACAAAAATGGGGTGAAGCCTTCCGTTATTTGGATAGAATGAAACTTGATGGATTTAATCCCAATGTGGTAACATACACTATTGTAATTAAGTTTCTAAGCGATTTTGGTAAAGTTGACGAGTCATTGGCCCTCCTCAAAATGATGGAGATGGATGGATGTGATCCTGATCTAGTTACATACAATATCATCCTGCGCCAACTTTGTCTCCAGAATCGATTTGTTGAAATTGGTAGGCTTGTTAGAGTGATTGATGAAAAGGGATTCTCTCCAGACATGTATACTGTGGCTGCCTCAGCTGGAGGTCTGTTAAAGAGTGGGAAAACCAAGGATGCTCAGGAACTTCTTCTTCGGATGATTTCAAGTTCGTCCTGTGCAGATGTCATAGTTTATAACATGTACTTGCACGCTTTATGTTGCGAGAGAAAAGTAGAGCAAGCATTGTCTGTGTTGACGATTATGGTAAAACAGGCCATTAGACCTACTAACGTGTCATACAACATAATTCTGAAGGGAATTTGTGAAGAACAAAGCATTTATGAAGCTATGAATCTCTTCAAAAGCATAAATTGGTTTATCAAGGGGCCTGACATGATTTCCTATAATACAATTTTGTCTGCAGCATGTAAACAACGGAACTGTTCCATGATTTGCAGTCTTTTGGAGGAAATGTCAGCGGAAGGCTTTGAGCTTGACATCTTTAGTTACACTAGTCTAATACAGTATTATTGTTTGGATGGAAATGTTACAGAATGCTGGATGCTTTTGAAATTTCTTATTGTTCATGGCCCTACTCCCACCATTGTCACTTTTAACACCACACTCAGCTGCCTTTGCAAAAACCGGTTTCTTCAAACGGCTCAGTGGATATTCAAGTACTTTGTGAGCTATGGAATTTTACCTGATATCACTACCTATAACATTCTTATTTATGCATTCATGCGACAAGGCAATACTTCACAAGTCTATCAGTTGGAGAGGGTTATTTTTAACCAAGGACGGAAACTGGATATTGTCACCTACAGATGTTTAATCTATCTGCGTTGTAAAGAAGGAGATATATCTTCCGCCTTAAAACTAAGGGATCAAATGCTTGAGGAAGGAATTCAACCTACTGTTGATATTGATAATACCCTTATGCGGGCGATTCTGAGGAAAGGAAAATGTCTGGACGTTTGATTGTTATGAAAGGGCATATAAAGTTGTAGACCTGATCTTTGAATCTGGACAAGCACCAATTCATGACCCTCTTGAAGAAAGAAGTGAAAGATGTAGTGGCAGTTACTGGAGATGGAGGTGATGATGCTCCTGCTTCGCATGAGTCGCATGTTGGACTAACATTGGGAACAGCAGGAACCCAGGTATGTCCGTCTCTATAGTGAGGAATATGTATTATAATAGCCTGAATGAAATTTTGATTAGCCATTTGCTTTTTAAAAGTAAGTTGAATTTACATCTCAATGTTATTCCTGTTAATTTGTTTTTGTCATTTGAAAACAAAGAGAATGTTCCTGTTTCTTGCAGGTTGCCAAAGAAAGCACTGATATTATCTTGGATAATAATTTCAGTACAATTGTCAATGTTGCTAAATGGGGTTGTTCTGTTAGTGAAAGAAAAATGTTTGTACAGTCTCAGCTGATGGAATGTTGTGGCACTCATCACTACTTCCGTTTCAACATGTGCCTCAGGTGCCATTCATCTCATCACCCAACTTACCTGTATCATTTATATTTTGATCTTCTCTTAACCCTCCTGATTTAGAGGGCAGGGCTTGGGACAGCTGGTAAGGTTGCTGCTTTGTGACCTTAAGGTCACGGGTTTGAACTACAAAAACAGCCTCTTGCACAACGTGTAGGATAAGACTGCGTATATCAGACTGCAAAAGTGATCCGGCCCATCTTCGGACCCTATGCAAAGGGAATGCCCTTTAACCCTCCTGACTTAGTCACTACATATTTTGCACCTCTTACTATCATCTGGTTGCTTAGGGTGAATATATGATCAAGAACACTATGGCTCACTAGCACTTGCCCTTTTAGGATGCACAGGTGGAACAGCCACCTATTGAGTGACGTGTTAGGTTCAACACAAACATCATGTGAAGAAACAAAATTGGTCAAAACATCTACCAACTAGCTGTGCTTGAAGTTGAAGGCGGCCTTGACCCTTGCTGGATCCTGCAGATGCAAGGCGCAAAGGTGCATCCAGCTTTACTAGTCTTTTGGATTGCTCAAGTTGAATTTTAAATATTCACTAATCTTCATGCATTTGTTATATTACAGGTATTCAGTGAAATAAACAGCCACGACTCTGATAAAACAATTCGCCACCTTTTCGAAAGTAGGACTTTCATGATTGTGATGGTTAGTGTCATTCCAAGTTTTATCCCAGTCGAATCTCTGGGCAGTTGCACTCAAATGCTTAACTATTTGCTTGAAGAAACCAACTGGCAATGTGAAGCGACATGGCTATACGCATGTTCCCACAGGATAAGATCCGGCTTGAAGTTTCATGCCATATTCATAAGGAAAAAAGCTCGTCCGATTGGGACTTCAAAACAATGTAGGTTGGAATCAAGGGTGTTGAGATTGCCAAATATGCATATAGCTCTGATTTTAGTGTAGGACAAACATTGAACGTTCATGCTTCAACATTTTGGTCTTTCCGGGAGCCTGGTTCTCATATTCCATTGCCTTGGGTTGCAGAATCTGTCTTTACTCTTTGAGACTGGCAATGAGAATTACATTTCCTTTTCCACAATCTAACTTACAAAAAAAAAGGTTGTACATATGGGATGTGTGGAGATTGATTTTTCTTTTTCAGGTTTAGTCAAGTGGTTTATTAGTGTGTATGCCACATGTTTGTTTCAGTAACATGCCCAATCAAACGCCTCCTGGATACGTTGAGCTGAGGTGATTTAAAAATGTCTTTTAAAAGAGGTTTATTTTAAATTAAAAAAAACTCTAGAATATTACATTTCTACACTCTGGAAGCAGAAATCTTGAATCTATCAGACAAGAGATGGTTACAACAACCAACATATTCAGTATATTTTAATGACAACAAAAAAACAACCAACATATTCAGTATATTTTAATGACAACAAAAAACTACCGCTAGAGTCTAGAGAGGGTGAGAGGCAAGCAAACAATACCTTCATCTCAAAAGATAGAGAGTTTGCTTTCATTGAAATCAAGTTTGTATATATACATGTATAGATGACACAATAATAGAAATATGGTGTGCTAGTATACGAATGAAGGAATTTAATAACTACAAATAAAAAACTTCCGATATTAAAATAGCTCTAACAGTGTATATACACAAATAATGCCAGATAGATACGGTTAAGATAACTAAATCAACATAACGGAAACAATATTCAGCGTTCCACTGCCTAACCAAATGACCCTTCCTTGAAAAGCTTAAAACAAGTGTTAAAAGGACTCCACTAGCCACCTCTCTGAGATAACCTCCCTTTTTCAGTTTTTCTACACGCACACGCACACAGAGAGAGCTTAACAATGAATTCCTCTTCTCTATCTGCCTCGTGCCCTTCCCTAAAAAATCTACAACACCACTGATGTTTCTGGATATTGATTTACTTTCTGAAGATATATGATGCCATTCTTGTGTCCAAGACTTCTCCTATGGAGTCTCTGACAGGTCCAGGAGAATTCAGTTGAGAGATATCAACCAGACTGGTCAGCCACAAAGCTATATTTAGTTCGCTCCACTACACTCAACAGAATGTTTTTGTAAGACCACCCACATCTTGACATTTCTTCAACCAATATGTCCAGGTTTTGTTGTGCCAACTGTTTACTCTCTTCACTCAAATGTAACCATTCCTTGAGAACCATATGGGAGCCATCACAAACTTCATCATTAGTCCCCCACATACCAGGTCTGTGTAAGAGATTTTTCCGCATATAACAGGCCTACATATTCCAAAAGTACACCAGGTTACATGAAATGGAAATCACTTTAAACAAACAAAGAAGAAGAAGAAGAGGAGTCCAGAAAGAATAAAGCTCAATCTAAAAGAGAATTTTGGGACAGCATGAAAAGGAAAACTATTGGAAGCTCAGAAGTTTCATAAGAAAATTTAATACCTGCAAGAATCCCATAATGACATCTGAATAGCTGGACCCTTCACGTAGACAAAGAACGATACCATGCTGTTATTTTGAGCACGACAGACAACAAAAAGGAGTTGTATAAGTGATGATCTTACTCAAATCCAAATGTTTAAAGTAAATGTCTGAGCTAAATCTATATGCCACAAACTATATACCACAAACTACAGAACTTGGCCAAATCCCAAAAATTAAGAAACTAAATATTGAGGCATACTTGAGCAGCTCCAGTCAGTCCTTTCCTAAATCCCTCCATACAGATGAAGTAGAAATCCTCGTTCCTTAGAGCTCGAATAGTATATAACAATAGCTCCGGTAGTTGACTCTTCGGATTCAGACAGCCGATTCTTATAGGCCACAAGTTCCTGTCTAATAAAAAAAAACAGTAACAAGCCAGACTGGATGTCAAAATACCAAAGGTTCTTTAGAGTCAGAGTGGATAATTTACCTCTGCTCCATATAATACCGATACCTTCCTCTTTACTAACTTCAGCAGGTGATGGAACATAACCTTCATGAACCCACGTATTTATTATGATGTCAAGCCTTTCCTGGAAAGGAGGAAAGAGAGACAGGGAGAGGGAGGGAGGCAAATAAGATAAAGAAAATAAGATGCTTTAACAGCTAATTAACATGCAGTTTTCCTTGTTTAAAAAAAATGAAAGGAAGACGTAATAAAATGAAACCAAACAACCAACCGAACAAAAAATGATTTCTACTGTGGCAAATAAGCACAGCTTAGCCAACTCAAACGTTGAGCTAGGTTGAGATTTTACTAAAAGTGAAACTACTATCACTATCCATTTGGTAAAAATTGGCTGGTAAACTACAAAAGCATCCAGGAACTGGATGGTTACCGATTAAATATTGTAATGTCCAAGAGCTAATTTTTCTGTTTGCAATATGAAAACCAACCTTAGTTAGAGTTTGTAAATGGACGTGCTTTAATCCTTGATAAATTCCAACAAGGTCCAAGACTGAGAAAATTGGATACACAGCAAATGGTAGGGCTGCCTGCAATCTTTCGTGAAGATCCAAAGAAAAGCAAACAAAAATGAATTACTAACATCAGCTAATTTATAATTTGTGATTGGCACCACATCTAATATCCAGGCAAAGGTCTCTGGAAGATCAAAAACAACATCAAATAACATATGAAATGTAAATGATAAGTAATGATATAGAAGTCTAGACCTTGGGTTGTTTTTCAATGCAATGTTCAATGTTGCTGCGAGCAGAAGACCAAGGTTATCAAAGCAAACTGTTTGAATCTGAATCAAGCTTAAAGTCAAAGTCAGGAAAACAACAAACAAAAAAAGTACTAGTACTTGCAGCCATCAAACTATATTCAACCTGTGCCTTTGCAGATACTTCACCAAGGTTGTCTGCGACTGCAAAGCTTTTGTGAACAGCTGTCTGATAACAACGGGAGAAGAGTTAATATTTCATCCTAATAATATCACATCCAAAATTATTCATATAAAGGGAAAAAGCAATATTGTGACAATTTGCGTGAATCTTGAGGCCCATATACACCATATCAGACTTCAAAAACGTTAAGAGAGCAGAAGCCCTAATGGCAGTCCCTGTGCTTGGAATGCATTATCTCCAGGCAAATGCATAGAACAAGAAAACTAAGATCCTTCTTTATTGAACTCCACACATTCACATTGTGGCAAGTAGTTTATTTGATGAAATGGAGAAGATACATAGTGTTCCTGGTCCACCTTCCAATTGATTTGAAGGAACGGGTATAATTAATTAAATGCCTAAAGAACTAACAATAACAAGGAGCGGCGCAAAATTGGAAATATAATACGGTAGAAAAAACACTTACACCAGTGGCCAAGTAGCATGCCAGGCTAATTTGCTTTGCAATGTTGGCAACCGAAGCAAGCAGCAAAAAGTACTGGGGAAATGCTGGTGTCAACAGCTCAACTCCAATGCTCAAGGTGAACAGAACAGATGTGGAAAATCTGACTCTCTTCACTTGGAACAGAAAAAAGTTTTAAAAGTCAGAGACACTGAGATTTCATTTACAGAGGCATATAAAAAAAGACTGCTGGCCGTGTTCAAGAATCATGTATCACCAACAAGTTCTGTTGTAAAGCACATGTATCTGAAATCATATTATCATATCATAACACAAAACATGCTTAGTGTACAACTTAAACCCCTGAAGTTGATAGCAGATAGGTTTAAACAGGTAAAGGTAAAGACTTTGAAAGAGGATTATACCTTCAGATTAGTGTCAAATGAAGATGCAAGGCTTGCAGTATAAATGCATCGACTCAAACGTCCAAGCCCATCCTTCAACACCCAATTCAGAGCAGCAGCTGATGGAAGTGAACGTGAGAAGCCAATTCCAATAGCACGGAACATAGCCTACATTTGTATATCGAATCACTAAGCTCTTTCCATGGCAAAAAGTTAAGTTCCAAGAAACAAAGCCACAAAAAAGGGCCATTTAGAAGTCAAAAAGAAAACTATTCTATTTACTTGAAATGACAAACCCAAACAATCCAGAACACAGATTATGAGACAGCAAAAATGTAAAGAATGGTTTTCCAAGTGGCAATTCATCGAACATGATTAAACTACCATCGACATCAAGCCTGAATACATTAACTTCAAAGTAAGCAGAAGAAGAACCTGGGTGGCAAGAACTTGAAGAGCAGAGCTGAAAACTCTATGCAACAATTTCCACTTCACATATTCTAAATAATTCCTGCTAACTTCCCTCGGAAGAAAAAAGTTCCTCACCGCATAACCGCATATTCTCACAAATTTTCTGACCCAATCTCCAAGACCAAGTCGAAAATCCAATAAAGACAAAGAATTTCCATCAAGGGACACCAATTTCAACCCATTCCCGTCCCAGAAGCACCTAGAAACACTGCCGGAATTGCAAAAAAGAATCGGAAGGGGAACCAAAACAGGACCCTTAAAGTTTTCCTCTCTGACACCGTGGCCGTTGTGGAACTCGAGGGAGGTTTTCAGAGATTTGCAAAGAGTTTTCAAGGGTCTAGAAGAGGTTTTGGGTCTGAAAGATCGTATTTTTAGCCAAGGAATTTGTGCCCTTTGAACAACGGCAGGCCTTAGGTAGTTTGTAGAGCTACTGGAAACTGCACTCGAAGTCGCTTGCATCGGGAAGCTCCCGAAAATGAATTCACACAAAGGAAATAAGAAACCGAATGCGTGAGAGGCCTTGTGGAGTCGGAGCACAATGAAGCAGGCAGTGGCTTTTTCCAGTATTTTACTTCAAGGACCAAGAATCCAACTGCTTCCAAGGAAAAGAATGGGAAAGGCAACAAGAAAGTGAAATTTTCTTCCCATTCTCGTACCTGTTAGCGGAGGCGTGTCTCCTTTGTGTAAATGTTCCACGTTACTGCTCGAACACAAACCGAAGCATATGTTTTAATATACCGATGATACATTAGGTTTTTGTCGATAAGAATATGTTTAAATCGAATATGTGTGATGAAAATAAAACAAAATCACTCAGTCAGCCGTCGATCGACATAGCTTGACGCAATTCTCATCATGGGTCATCAAAAAATAATTCTAACATATAGGTATAGTTGCGTTCATCCGACTCCTCATACCCGTTATAGACATGAGCTTCTAACGCAATAAGATAGTGTTGTCGTCGTTGTCGTCGTGCATGTTGTTGAATTCAACAAAACTCAAGCAGTGAGGCTCCTTTTCTGGTTTTCAATGAGAGCATGAAGTGCCATAGGCCGAGTACTCGCTTGCGCTAAATTTAGGTCTTTCTTCATCCCAGTTTACAATCTCCCTAGCGTACCTAAGTACTTGGCCTGCACTAACCATTCTTCATAGACATAGAGTTTACGGTCAGTGAGAGAAGAGAAGCAAAGAGGCGTTTTCGATGCATTAAGCTCTCTCGTTTGTACATGGTCTAGAGAGGGGTCAGATTATTTCACGATCTAATATACGCAGCCTTATCCTATACTTTTGTGTAAGAGACTGTTTCTGCGGTTCGAATCCATAACCTCAATGTCACATAACAACAAATTTACCGGTTGCTCCAAGGTAGCCTCTTGAATTTAACATCAACATAATGGAAAGCCAGTTGTCCCATGGAGGGAGTGCTGTGGATATTAGAACTGCTGCCACGAGAATGAGTCATCACTGGATGAAAGTCATCAAACCATTCACAGGTAGTTTAGAGGGACGCGTTCCACCTTTTGCTCAAGCATATCAAACTTGTTTAGTATTAGCAGGAAGTACATATGATCAAAACTTGGATGGGAAACAAAGCTTTCAAAGAATTTTCTGCTCAATATCATTTTGTTCACTAGCTCTCCGTCTCCATTCTATGATGAATTGGTCGCAGTCACTAAGAGGAACACAAAATAGAACAATTCGAACATCCTCCAACATCTCAAGCCATTTGCTATTGTATTAGTTTGTAAAGGCAATGGAAAGAAGAATGAGGTTGATTGGAGCTTAAGTAAAGCAAGAATAGTTTGACACGTAACATGGATCGATCAATGTCTCAGGTGGATCGATCTATGTGGCAGGAAAATAAGGCTGAGTATTCTGCCTGACTTCGATCTATCACATGTATCGATTGAAGTGACTTGGACTGATATTTCGATCGATCAAAGTGGCCTGGATGAAAAGTTGAAGCACACTGTGTGACTTCGATCGATGACATCAATCGATCGAAACGGTCAACAGGTGCAACTTTTCATCTAAAGTTATAACTTATGCACCAAGGGACATATCGAATCATCCATAAACGGTTATGTGCGTTTGATATGATGTTTAATAGTCTATAAAAGACTCTTTTAACACATTTCTAAGACATTTTAATTTCAAGTTCAATCTTGCAATGAAATTCTTCTTCCTTTTCTATACATCATCAATTTGAAAGTTCATTTGAGTTTCTTCCTTATTGATGAGATAAGACACCTTTGGTTTGTTGTATCCAAAGAGAAAACTTGTCTATAACCATGCAGCAACTAGTGTAAGCAAATATTCCTTACGAAAAGTGTGTCAACACGCTTCAAGCTATCTCTCAATTACTACTTCTACTCTCCCTACTCCATTTCACTTGGTTTGTTTTCCTAAGACTTGCTTCCCCAAGTCCTCGGCATGATACCTACAAAAGCAAGACAGTCACGACCGTTTTGCTATCCGGCAGATTGTTGAGAATTTGTAACAGGTTAGGAACAGGAAGCAGAAACTATGTAGTATAATGATTCTGTATTTTCTGGATAATTGAAAACGTCTCGCTACCCCATCAGGCAATTATTAACTCAAAAAGTGTACCAATTCTGATCCATTCCACACACACATCAAAAACCATGTGTTTTCATCATATGTGGTCTCTGGGAACAAGTCCATGCAAAAAAGCCCATTGGATGAAGTGAAACCCTCAGCATAGAGAATATCCAAATCAGATGGTTGATAATCAACCCACAATATATCCACTGCATAAAGGAGGGAGAGAGAAAATTGGCGTTTCCGGTGCACTAGGCTTCCGCGTTTTCGCAGGGTCTAGGGAGGGGCTGGATCGCTTCACCATTGATGTACGTAGCCTTACCCCACACTTTGTGCAAGAGGCTGTTTCCGCAACTTGAACCCGTAACATCAGGGTCACAAAGCATAAGCTAAAATAGAAAATTTTGGAGAGAACCAGCCATATACGCCTCATGGTTCACCAAACAAAAAAAAAATGTGTCACATAGCTCCAAAAACAAACCAAGCATCAGACAGTTTGCATAATAAAAGCCAATCCAGCTATAAATCAAACAAAACAAGCATAGCACAAGATTAAAACCGACACAGTTCATTTTTCAGAGCTGTTTACGTCGAAACGTTGTTCTTAAATCCAAACTCTTTCAGACAACTATTGCAGAAAAACAATAACGTAGTTAGCTGGTGAAGATAATAGCAGTACAAGCATTAACCAAGAAGGTTGCTTTTCTTAGTTATAGAAAAAAAAAAGAATTAGTCGCTCTTCTGACCAGTACAGAGACCATTACCATCTATAGAACATGAAAAATTCAGCTTCAAAACTGATTTGAGCGTCTTTTTGTCAATCAAAAGAAACAATCAGTCATAGTCATCATCAACATGCTCAAACTATACCAACCAACAATTTAAGTTTAGCACTGCTCCCATTGCCTTAAAGTCTCCCGCCTATAACGTGATAAGAGAGGATCGGATGTACGCAACCTTACTCATGTGTTATAAACGAGGCTGTTTCTGAATGACCCATAATCATAAAATTTGTGACAAGTATAGTGTCGACCGACTGTTACTTCACATTACAAGAATCACGGAAACTTTTGACAAGGCAAGAATACTTAAAATATATCAGACTACTCTCAACTAACAAGAAGCTTCTAGGATAAAGGTCAATTGACATTTTCACAAACGGCTACTAATAGCAAAAACATAAAATCATCATTCAGGCATCATCTAACCCGCTCTATGAAATAACTAGCAACACTGGGGAGCATTTTTAACTCTGCTTCTGAGCTTGTAGGTGGCCTGGATGGCTACATTTCTCAAAAGCTCCTCAATAAAAGGAGCATATTCCCTGGTAGATACAGGGAAAGCAGCTACCATGTCACCAGACACCATGATATTTAGAAGCCAATCTGAGAAAGCTTTCAGTATCGTGGAGATGGAATATGTAGTTTTCGCTCGTTCCCATTATTCTTCCCTGTAATAACCACCAGCAGGATTCAGCCGTGATTACTTTAAAACTAAGAACAAGGCAAAATTTGGCATTTTTCAGGGTCTTTAAATTGGACCTCGTCCTACTGAAAACAAATAAATAAGTAGATATTTCATTATAATACTCCTTAATGTAGTAGAAAAGCTACAACAATTAGTTTCCATAGTGCCCATATTTTCAATACAAAGCTCTATCCATGCAAAAGCCAATTCAAGACTGCACTAGTCAAACTAGAGCCCAATGAAGTGCAGGGAGCTTCACCAAGTACACCTACCGATGGTTCTAAATTTTTCCAAATTGCAGAAAAGGCATTCAAAAGATATGCCAGAAATGCTGCTTGATATACGAAAGGATGATGAGTTGCAAATTTAAAAACCAGAAAAGGCATGGAGTGACACTTGAGAAAGAAGAAAAAAGAGAAGTGGGACTGACAAAAAAAAAAAAAAAGGAACCCCATACCTATTAACCCACACTCATTTGAGGATTGATGTTTCTTCCACACACTTGAACTTCTTCCTCAAACTTCTCCCGACCCTCGAGCAGTATGCCAAGGCAGCCATAAACATAGCTTTGGATCAAAAGTTCTGCATGCTCCCGCTCCTCGTCTGATAAAGGGACATCCTTGTATAGAATCTTAGCCTGAAGTAAGAAAAGCTCTAATTGATCACTTTATTTGAACAGAAAAACAGCCATGTTGAGAATAAAATCAAAAACAGTTCCCACAGGCTTTGGGGGAAAAAAACAAAAGCACTAGCGGAGAAAAAGATACACAAAGGCAGATGGGCCACTAAAGATGTTCTGCGGATCAAAACACTACCTGCTTAAATATTGCACTTGTTGCAGCTCCAGTAGATCCAATCAAAGAAACTGTCTAATCATGCTCTGCTCAAGGTAGTTAGGAGTCGTTCGATTAGGCATGTCACTTGTATGCTCTTGACAAGGATTAGAAGTTTTAGAAGGAACTGGAAATGATAAAACTGCACAAACCAGCTTTGTTCCAGCCTGAACAAACACGAGAAAAATATATTGAAAGTGACACATTTGAGGAAGGGAAAAACCTTCCCATCTGCTACCGAAAGAAATATCCATGCCCTGGAGAGCTAATGCATCTCCCCCTTATCTTTTTGGCAAAGTAGTCGCCTTATTTTCTTTGTTAATTATTTTTTAAAAAGTTATATAGGATCTGAAATCATGTCATCGCCGCGCGGGACCATGAAAATAATGAAAAACGCCCCATTTATCGAACGGGTTTTGTCAGAAGTGGAGGAAGCTAGGGCTTTCGCAATTGCTTCCCGCGAGGCTGATCCATGGCGAACCGAGCGGCAGATTTCAAGATTGAAGGTTCAAACGGACAAAAGAATCATAATTCTGTTGAAGCAATAATCGAGTCAGTTATACAAGGAGGAATGGAGTCTAAATGCAACAATGCGGAGAGCGCAATCTGTTGTTTATGAAATTGGAGGCGAGAAAAAGCCCCTGGAGTATGCCAAAGGGTTGATGATGGAAGGTTCTAAGGCTGCAAACGAGCGTGTAGAAATATACACTAAATAATACGTGTACATATGTACATTGTAGCACGTACATACACTGTAGCACGTCTACAATTAAGTTAGCCGTTGGCCAACTTCCCGTTAGACACTTTTCTAGCCGTTGCCTTCTTCCTTATATAAGGACTTCCATTTGTACATTCAAGTTAAGTCTGAATAATATTTTACATTCAGCCTCCAAACATGTTTTCTCTAAATTTCTACATGGTATCAGAGCTATGAGAGGAGGAGAAGAAGACAAATGAATCTTTGAGTCTCAGTTCTGAAAAAAGAAGAATCTTTGAGTCTCAGTTCTGAAAAAAGGAACTGAGTATCATTTGAATTCTCACCATTTTTATTTGGCTCAACAATATTCAAAAGTTCCAAGAACTTACCTTTCAAGCTTAAACATCCTCCATAATCCTCAACGCTTGGAGCATTTACATACCAAAGATCTACTGAGAAGAAAAAAGATCTCGTTGAACACTACGAAAGCAAAGGAGCTCTTGAAACAGAAGAGGATTCCTGGCTGAAGGTTGTTGGTTCAAATCTGCCTCAATTCTTTCTTCCAGACAACTCTTCAAGGGACGGTCGGACTCTCACAGGTATTTCTGTGATGTCTATATATATCTTCTAGTTTCATCTTCTCTGGAAAATAGAGAATAAAAAAAATTCATCAAGGCCATAGAGCCTCAAATGCTTCAAAAGACCATAGAGCCATAAATTTTTCGAGACCATATAGCCTCAAATGTTTCAAAGGCCATAGAGCCATAAATTCTTCAAGGCCATAGAGTCTATTCTTCTTTTAAAAGGCCACAGAGCCTTGGCCAATAGCCAAAAAATTAAAGAAAATTCAAGAGGTCATGTAACCTCCAAGAGACCATAGAGTCTTCCATTAGTTCATAAAGCTAAACAGCTTCCAGACCATTCACTATTTTTCCAAAGACCATTATGTCTATAAACTTCCAGGAGGCTATGAAGAGCCTTGGCTTAATGCCGAAATCTTTTTCAAAGAGGCTATGAAGAGCCTTGGTATAAGGCCGAAATCTTTCCTTGAATAGGCAACAAGAGCCTCGGCTATAAAGTGATTTTTTGATAGCTGAAATCTGTGATAAAAACAAAATTTACTCCAGATGACATCTGAAGAAATATATAAATTGAAAGGAATTGTTTGGTGTAGAAAGAACCATTCATGATACAAAGAATTGAAGAAATCAGCAAATTTCTGCGAAATTTTTTTAATTCCAGTAAGGTCTCCAAGAGCTATTGAAGGATCTTGATGCATGCAAACTGGCTCGGGACAGACATATACTCTTTTCTTAATAACTTCATTCCTATTTCTCTACTTGAGTTTCCATGGCAAACTATGTCCTCTTCTGTGAAGCTGAAGATTTTGATCTCTTTGAAATCCTTTGTCATCTCACATACAAACCGTTTGTTGCTAAAAAGGGTCTTTGTTTCATATCTTCATTACTGAAGCAGAGAGGGAGGATTAGGAAAATGCAACTAGAGGCTGCACCAAGAAGAAAATAGTTGATTAGAAGGAAGAACTTGTGTTTTTTTATGAGTAATTCCCGTTCGAATTACTTGTGTTTATAGAGATACCCATTTGGAAAGAAATTCCTAAGTTTAGATCAGACGATTTTGGGAAGAGTAGTGGGGATGGAGAAAAGCTCAGATTCTCAACGAAAAATGAGAGAAAGAAAATGGTAGAAGTGAATTGTTAAATTGATGTATGAACCACTACCACTTCAAATAGTCACTTCTCCACCGTGCTATCTCTTTTCTTTTGTGCGATGGACAAAATTGTCCTTTGAAATATATATTGTTTCTGAAAGGATGAAAAAAATGACTGTCTTGTCCTTAGTTAATTAGAAAGAGATTTTACAACCCATGTTGATAAAGTGTCTGTGGTGATGTGGCTAGGGGTGTTAACGAACAGAGCCGAACCGAATATCACTTGTTCGAATTCGGATTCGTTAAGGCTACCGAACTATTCGGTTCGGCTCGTTTAATATAACGAGCCTAAAACTCTGTTCGAGTTTGGCTCGATAAAATTATCAAATATTCGTATTCGGTTCGTTAGAGTTCGATAGTGGCTTGATAAGGTCGTGTTCGGTTCGATATGTTCGAGTTCGATAAGTTCGAGTTCGATAAACACTAACGAGCTTCTGTGTTGGAAATTGCCAGTTCGATAAACACTAACAAGCCAAAGCAGATCCAAGCAAAAATAGGTGATGTGTAGTCACGCCACCAAATAAATTCAACATCAGAAAACACAGATGTTTGTATCCAAATGCAATTATGCCAAATGCAGAGGTGCTGCGGGGATAGTCTGAAGAAGAAGACAGAAACTGGGGGGGAAAATAGGGTTGAGTTTACATACCTTCACTTGCGGGGATAGTCTGAAGAGGAAACCGGAGGTGAGTCTGGACTCTAAAGCCAAGGGGAAGGCGAAGCAAGGCGACGGGGGAAAGTCCACGGGGCTGCGCTTGGGCGTTGCAGTTGCAGAAATCAGAAATGCAGACCAGAGAAGGCAGAGGCTGCGAGGGAGAGAAGAAAGTGGGGAAAAAATTAGAGTTGGGCTTTTATATACCTCCTAAACGAGCCGAACACGAATATTCGTTAAAATGCTCGGATTCGTTCGTTAAGTAAACGAATATTAATTCAGGCTCGAATTCGGCAAGTTTAACGAAATTTAGCGAACGAACTCGAACCAAACACGAACCGAACTCGAATAGTTCGCGAACGGTTCGATTCGTATGACACCCCTAGATGTGGCACATGTTCACCCACTCTTTCCTGACTCACTTGCACACGTTTACCCACTACTATGCTTTGCATATCCTTTGCCATCGCTTTGCCAAAATCAAGGACTCTTCTCGGGAGACCCCCTCGATTTCTGTTTTCGAGGGTTTCTGCAGCTCCTGTTGTCATTTGAAACCGAAACAAGCCTGCAGGTTTGCCTTTGTTAAATAATAAAGTCATCTCTTTGCTGGACAGCTGTGTTTCAAGTCACATCGGTCTTCACAATGCATTTACTACATCTTTATTTACAACTACAATTATTACACCACCACACAACTACATTTATGATACTTATTTCATCAAACGTGTGTTTCCAAATTTCACTCATTACCAAGTGTTATACATTCCTTAGGAAAAACTCAACACCAGCTGTCCTTAGTGTCATCCATTTTATTTTTTTAAAAATTTACTGATTTTTCATTTCCCAATAAACGTTGAAAATGATTCTCAATAATTCCTTTCACTTCAAAACTTTACCAATAACTCCCTTCATTTCAATTCTTACTCCTGCACGACAAGTTTTTCATCTAGCGTTTCTTCTCTGCTCCATTTGCCTCCATAATTCTTCCACAGAAATCTTCTTCTGTTATTCATTTCCAGTCAACAAAAATCCACAATGCATTTACTACATCATATTGATACGCCCGATAATAATCCGAATGCTCCGTGGGAGTTCTCCGAAGCTAACAAAGGTAAGGTGAAAGAAATACTATCTTACTACCCATCCAACTACAAGCAGTCTGCAGTCATTTCTTTGCTGGATCTTGCACAACTTAAGCCATGAACGAAGTGGCTAAGATAATTGAAGTTGCTCTTATACGAAGGCATGAAATTACATCACAAACCTACGTTGTTCCCCTCCTGTTACCATCACAAACCAGAAATTAACTGGGAATAATTTTCTCGTATTCTTGCATGATCTGTGTTTTTGATCTGTTTAGAATCTTCCAATTGTTTTTGTGCGCTGTCTTTTCTTTGAGAAATCGCTGTAAAAGTATGAAGAGGTGTGCATCAATGAACAACGAGAGCTGCAACATCAGCAACATCCGGACTGCGGTGGCGTCCAAGTCACCAAATCTAAACTCTAGTAGAAGAACTCCAAAGGGGGAGGAAAAAAGGGGGATGTCACAAAATGTGCTACTGATGCTTAAATTAATTCTGTTTTTGCTCTGGCTGTTACTTTTGCTGGATAACTTGTTGGGCTATGGCCATTATTCCTCTATCAGTACAAGTAAACGCCATTCTCCGGTTAAATATTTTGGTGGAGAAATGAATAAAGTTCAGGTGGAAGTTGCTGCGTTCACATCTCTGAAGAAGAAAAGAACCCTTCAAAGCATTTCCCAAATGACCTATGATCTGTTTCTTGCAAACCATTTAAACCTTGCCTCTTCTGTTTTTGAATATTACAATATTGTCGGACTATGTTGACAGATCAATAATGGGCACCCTTTGGAGCCAAGAAAGGTAAAAGTTTTGCAGTTTCATAACATGGACTCAGGTATTTTTTTTCTTTTTCTTGGTTATTTAAGGTTGATTATTTAATCCATCATGCTCTCTTTTGTACATGGTGCACGACATAGACTCATATAAATCTATTTCCTTCATTTTAATATACATTTCTTCCTGGTACACGACACGGTGTACCTTATGTGGCTTGCTTCACTACTGGATGGTCATGTATTAATGACAGTTTTAGAAGCGCTAGCCAAAGTCTTGTCAAATATCCATTGATAGTTGCCGCTCTTAATATATCTAAAGGTCATTAAGAAATAGATGTTGCCTTTATACTGAGAAATGCCCAATGTGTTTTCTTATGTCTAGTAATGTATACATTGTTATTTTTTGAACAAGATTAAGCTTTCTGTTAATAAAAGCCAAAGGATTCATAGTATGAACATTTGTGAATTACATTATCCTCAAAATGTCTTGAAACCAAAATTTGTCTATGCTTATCGTTTGTTAAGATCTGTATACATGGTAATTTTTTGACCTTTTGCCCCCTCTCAATTTTTTGAAGTCTCTATTAATGCAGAACATTAATGAAATGCTAATGATGCATGTTATGTTTTCATCACATAATTGTTTGTATTATTATATAACATTCATGTTAGCTTATGTAAGTTTACTGTTAGAAGATAATATCTGAAGGTTTGTATGTCATTCTGTTGAAAAAGTATAGTTGTTTTGAAAATAGAAAGAAGGTTAACTCATACTAAGTTGAGGTTGCTACAAGTCAATGTGTATTCTGTGGAGTATTGTGAACTTAGTAAAACATGTGTAGTAATTTATGCATAATAATCATAATCTATTAAAGTTTTAGAATAACAAGTTAAGTATAATTGATTGTCTATTTGAAAAACAAACTGTTTATCTCATATTACTCTGGATAACTGTTATAGTTGGTTAAATTTACACGTGATTATACTAACGAATACTTCAAGTTTGGTTCAAGGTTTCTTTTAGGTACCTGGAGAAAGCATCGAGTCAAGGAATATAGAGTTAATTGCACCTGGTATCCATTCTTTTCCACCAAGTTTTAAGTAGCATCCAATGTTTCATGAAACACACTTGCCATCCAGACTTATAGGGTTAATAGACATCTGGCATCCATGCTGACGTCATAAAGGCAATTTTCATTTATTTTTTAAAAGTTTATAGAAAAAATAATTCAAAAATAAAAAGAAAAACCCCACCCTCACCCCACTCCCCACAATCGACCTCTCTCCCCCATCCTCCCCATCTTCATCTTCTTCCTCTATCTTCCTCTTCTTCCTCCATCTTCATCTTAATTGTTGTTTGAACCAATCCTTCATCAACCCGCTTCCCTCTTGGTCTTAGTAACTTAGACCAAAAACTACTCTTTTTCTTTTTCTTATCTCCATCCGTCCTCCGCCCCGTAGCAGCCGTTGATCTACTCTTTTTGAGCTTATCTTTTCCACCTCTCATCAAAATCAACGGCCCAGATAACGCCTGCCTACTTGGGGAGGCACAAGAAGAAGCATTTGAAGAGTAATGTGAAAACAAAGAAGAGAGAGATGAAAAAGAAGAAGAATAAGAATCCAGGACAGATCTTCGTTTTCTTGAATATGAGCCTAAAGATAATTGGGAGAGCTTTTGTTTTATCTGTTATCTTTATAAACATTTCAACATATAATCCCAACAGTGAATTTTCGGAGGCCAAATTTAGATGTTTATGGCTAATTTTAGTATCCGAACAGAATGGAGAAATAATCTGAAATGCAATCTGCACTTCGTTTTTCAAAGTCTGATTTTCAGCAACAAGCACAATGAAGCACCAGAAAAAAAAAAATGATCTTCAGCAACGAATTATCAGCAGCAGATCCTTTTGCTGCTTCTGCTGGTGGGACTGATGAAGATGACCATGGTTGGAAAAAAGATGAAGATGAAGATGGAGGAAGAAGAGGAAGATAGAGGAAGAAGATGAAGATGGGGAGGATGGGGAGGGAGATCGATTGTGGGGGGGTGGGGTGGGGGTGGGGTTTTTCTTTTTATTTTTGAATTATTTTTTCTATAAACTTTTAAAAAATAAATGAAAATTGCCTTTATGACGTCAGCATGGATGCTAGGTGTCTATTAACCCTATAAGTCTGGATGGCAAGTGTGTTTCATTAAACATTGGATGCTACTTAAAACTTGGTGGAAAAGAATGGATACCAGGTGCAATTAACTCAAGGAATATATTAGGGAAATCAAAGACAGAAGCATACAAGTGATGAAATCAAACTCGGGAAAATCCTGCCTAACATGAAGATAGAACATGAAGTTATCAAGATGGAACATAACTCATACATCAATTACATTGCAGATACTTTTCACCAAGCCAGTGACTACAAGAATATCTGGATGGGACAAGTTATCAAGATGGAACATAACTCATACGTCAATTACATTGCAGATACTTTTCACCAAGCCAGTGACTACAAGAATATCAGGATGGGACATATCTCAAACACTTGTTGTCAAGCCTTGCTGTATAAACATATACACCAAGCTTGAGGGGTAGTGTAGAAATATACACTAAAGAATACATGTACATATATACATTGCAGCACGTACATACACTGTAGCACGTCTACAATTAAGTTAGCCGTTGGCCAACTTCCCGTTAGACACTTTTCTAGCCGTTGCCTTCTTCCTTATATAAGGACTTCCATTTGTACATTCAATTAAGTCTGAATAATATTTTACATTCAGCCTCCAAACATGTTTTCTCTAAATTTCTACAGAGCGCAATCATGCCGAGGCTACTGATCGCTTCAGAAATGGTGGACATATTGTCAGCGTTGGCAGAAGTATCGTTGGAAAGAGGTTTGTTCCCTCTTGACTGCATAACAGAGTTGGTTTTCTTCTGGGTGAGAAACATTGCAATCATTTTCCATGCTGTGCTATTTATACTTAATGAGTGCCTACGTTTTTGCCCTGTTATTGCAGAGGATGTGGAAACTTCTCTGATTGATTATCTTAAGGATCTTTCCATTTTGGAGCACCTGGTTGAGCCAGACAATCGACGTTTAGCTGAACTGTATCCTTGCAAATTTGATGTATGTTGCATAGATAAGTACTTTTATTCAGTCTGCTTAACTGCATAATACAGAAATTTTCGAATATGCTTGTGTCTAGAGATTGGTTCGAGGCCTCAGGCAGCCTTACCTTATTGCAAGAAAGCTATATCTATTTGCAAGACTAGGGTGCATCGGCTTTCAGAAGAGGTTAAATGTTCAAGATCAAAATTGGCTAAGGCTTCATCTGAGTCAGACCAAGGTCTGAAACAGTCTTTCAGTACAACCGACTCTCTTTGCACCTTGAACAAAAGTCAATTACACACTCTTCTTTCACTTAGAAATATGATGGGATAAAGCAAAATGACTTACTAAATTGGTTGCTTTGAAGTAGCAGTTGATCGACACTGACGCAATTTTCATTATGAGCCACCAGAAAACAACCGTTTTAACAAATGCGTATGGTTGCGTACATCTAAACCATACGCAGGAGCCTTTAAGAAAATGAGGTAATGTTGTTGTTGGTGCTGCTGCTTGATGTCTAGTTTTCATCCGCAATTCAGATAATTTTTTGCAATTTTTATAGCTATCATTTCCGTGATGCGCAGCTTGAAGATTTACAACAGCTTGTCGTGAATCCAAAGTCACATCTATCAGAGCTCTTTGAAATAATGGCTGCCAGGGCAAGAGCTCCTGAGAAAGCTTCTTATGAAGTAGGAATGAGCTCTTCACAGATGGCTACCTCAACTAGCAATGGAGGTTTTGAATCCATGGCTGCCAGGGCAAGAGCTCCTGAGAAAGCTTCTTATGAAGTAGGAATGAGCTCTTCACAGATGGCTACCTCAACTAGCAATGGAGGTTTTGAATCCATGGCTGCCAGGGCAAGAGCTCCTGAGAAAGCTTCTTATGAAGTAGGAATGAGCTCTTCACAGATGGCTACCTCAACTAGCAATGGAGGTTTTGAATCCATGGCTGCCAGGGCAAGAGCTCCTGAGAAAGCTTCTTATGAAGTAGGAATGAGCTCTTCACAGATGGCTACCTCAACTAGCAATGGAGGTTTTGAATCCGCGACTTCGCTGCTGGGGTAACAGATCTTGCAGCAAAAAAAAGCCAAATCTATGACTCCGAGCGCTCCATCGTACCAGCTTCAAATAGTATTTGTAAAAGATGTAAATCATGAACTCAGTGGCTTCCTAGGTTGCTCAGGTTATACATAAGGAGTGTCCACTGCAAAATAGGTCCGCCCCCTAGGTTGGTGAAGTCATGCATAAGGAGTGTCCACTGCAAACTGGGCTTTTGACACAGACAGTAGTGAAACACCCACATTATGGGTATTTCTAAAATCGAACTCATCATCTTTTGGAACGAATCCTAACCCAAATACTAATTAAGCTGAAGCGCTAGGTAAGAGATCATGGCGCGGTGGGAAGAGGGTGAAAGTGAACTCCATCACTGATGAGTCTAATCCGACAAAAAATACATCCCACAGATCCATCACCAAAGACTGATGGTGGAAATGCTTCTTGATTGCTGTGCGCTTCAGTTTTATCTCACCATAGGATAATTTACTCTTTTGTAGAGAAAATGGCTCTCGTGCTTGTCCTACATTAGGTTTGTTATGGCATTGCTTAATGTAGCTTTAAGACTTTCAGTTAGTATCACTCTACTCTATGTAGAAATATACACTGACACGTACATGTACATACACACTACTGTATGCAAATACATGTATATGGCAGCTCAATAAGCACATGTACACATACACATACACATACACAGTGTAAATATATATTTGAGATTAGAAGGGTAAATATCCCAGAATATCACTATTTGGCCATTACTAGCTGTTGGCCAGTGTATACCCGTTGGAGTAGGGTCTTCTGTTCAACTGACTTCAAGTTCTAGCAGTTAGAGATGTTACCATTGTTTCATTATAAAAGGAGCCTCATTTGTACATTTGATGTAGTCTGAATAATATTGACCAGTTTCTATTCTTTAATATTTCTACACGTTTGCTGTTGTTGGGATATAATGGGTATGATGATTGTTGTTGTAATATTTCTACACTTTCTACCCGTATCTTTATGGGATCGAGATCCTCTAACCCCCCTCCCTCTCACCCCCTTTGGGACCGCCCGCCACGTGGCACACAGGAGGAGTGGTGAGGCTGGGTGCGGGTGACCCTCACCCAGCCTCACCACCCCCCTATGTGCCACGTGTCAAGGGGTCATTCAATACCCCCCAGGAGATCTTAATCCATCTTTATGAGGGGTTGGGATCTACTCACCTCCACTTTCCTCACCCCTTTAGTGACCACGCGACACGTGGCAGCAAGAGGGGGTTGTAAAGCTAGATGAAGGTCACCTGCATCTAGTCTCACCACCCCTCTTGCTACCACGTGTCGTGCGGTCACGCGTTACTGCACCCACTTGCGGTGAGGAGATCCTATCCCCTTTATGAGTCATGTTGGATTCTAGCATCTAAGTGAACTACTAAGTGAACTTCAGTTCGTATTGCTAATACATTGTACTGCCTCTCTCTTGCTCGTGGATTATGAATGTAAATTCTTATTTTATCGTCTTTTGTATTTTTCTGTATTATTATCCTCTTTTCTTTTAGCTTTCCTTTCCGGCCAATACTACAACAACTACAATCATACCCATTATATTCCAACGACCGCAAACGATATCGCTAAGAGAAATAATTATGTTTTATGTTATGCTGGATGGACTACAGGATACCCTAAATAAAGCAGGGAGCTCTATTGAATCTTTTTTACCTTGCCTGTAGCTGTTTTAAATAGGTGTAAAATTGCTGAAATTATGTAAAACATTTGAAGTTTGTATGGGTCTGAGCTCCAGTTCGATTTACAATTCTCTTAATGAGCTGGTTACTCTCTACCTTTTTTAATTTATTCACTTATTTATTAATATTTCCTGTTTTAATTTATTCACTTATTTATTAATATTTCCTGCTTGATTGAATGCTTGCAGGGACCTTTGATGAATTTTCTGTATCTTGTCCTGCGGTAATTGTAAGTAGAGGTATGAGTAATTAACCCCAATTTACATGAACATTATGTACGAATTCGATCTCTGGATCTTGAATCCGTTAATACTAGCTCGTACAAGAGCTCGGAGATATACCACAGATATGCTTAGAATATACCGTAGAGTTGTTAGCCATAGTCAATATATATATCATTGTAATCTTTATTCGATGATCTCAACAATGAAGATTACAATGATATATATAGTGACTATAGCTAGCATCTCTATTGTATATTCCAATCATATATGTGATATATTTTAAACATATTCTAAGCATATCTGTTATATTCTATTTACAATATAAGGAAGATGCTCAATCAAATAAATATGCATTTATTTATCTGTTAATAGAGGTGTTCATATGTTATTTTATTATTCGTTTAATCTTGCACTAGAAATTCAACCCTTAACTTTATCCAAAGTCCTATAGGATAGGTCACATATTATTGTATAAATTCCGCATCAGATATGTATATGTGTGGTCATAAATAGGGCTGTAAACGAGCCGAGCATTGCGTTGTTCAAGCTCGGTTCATTTAACTTGCAAACGAGCCGAGCTTGTTCGTTTATTTAAATGAACATATTTAAGTGTTCAAGCTTGGTTCGTTTAACTGACGAACAACATTAACGAGCCGAACTTCTTAAACGAACGGTGCCACTTACCGAGTTCGAACAGAGAAAAATGTTCAAGCTCTGTTCATTAACCTTTTATCCGAGCCAAGCTCGAACTCGAGCTCGAGCCAAACGAACCGAACAACCGAACGGTTTGTTTCATTTACAGCCCTAGTCATAAATAAGGCTTATATATGATTGAGCTTTGCCTAAATAATTATCATTTGGTGTTCCCGAAAAAGGAGAGGGGATTAGCTATCTCATTTGGTACAACTTAATGGCCTCAGTATGTTTGTTTGAGGATTAGATCATCTTACTCACATTTTCTTCACTCTTCTCTTTATTACACGCCATGTGGTAGCAGAGAGACGGTGAGGCTAGATGAGAGGTGACCCGCACATGAGCGTATGAGGGGGGTTGCTACTGCCACGTGGCGTGCGGTAGGAAAAAAGGTAAGAGAAATGTGAGTGAAGTGATCCCACCCCATTTCTTTAAGGAAAAAAAAACATTTTACATGCATGGTTGGCGAGCTTAAATATCAAATGGTCAATTTTATTTGAAAGAAAGCTTTTTAAATTTCTGATCGTCGATCGTGTTAAGAACTTGAGTCGTCAGATGATGTGCTAATGGATTCATTCATTCTGCAATGTTGAGTGGAGCTACAAGAAAGATACCCATTTGCAAAATATTGTCACAGTTTATTAATATAGTGTAGTTACTCCGTTTAAAAAAATATTTATTTTAATTGTTTGTTTAACATAGTATAAATTACAATATGTTAAGAAAATCAATTTTGACAATATTTTCAAAACATAATGAGTACTAAATATATAAAAAGAATGTAGCACGATGAGCTCGTGATTGAAAGAATTAAACTGTGTGGGTTCTTGTTTTTAGGGTAAGTCTTCTATGCTTTGACATTCTTGGAGGTGACTTTTATTAAGCTTAACAGAGGCCCTTTCGTACAAATATGGTACAATCGAATATGCATTTCAAATACTTAAGAGGGTATGTTGTGTACATCCGACCTTTCATATTCTACCATAGATGAGATTTTCTAAAACAATCTATAGACAAGAGCATCTAAGACAATATGATAATGTTGTTGCCGAGAGGGTCACAGTAAAGTCTACATCTTTTTAGAGTCTTACTCATGCCATTCACAGCTCGAGATCAAAAATTTCCTAATTGAACAAACCCATAATTAAGAAAACTTTAAACGAGCTGAATCTTGACTTTTCGACATGGGGTAACAACTCAAATACGTTCATAAAAGCAACTTATGTCGGTCTTTATAATGAAATAAAGTAAAATGACTTACTGAATTAGCTGCACTTTTTATATTGTGAAGTAGCAGTTGATCGACACAGTTTGACGCATCATTATGGATTATCGGAAAACAAATTCTGTGTATTTCTAACACATAGGTGTAGTACATCCGACCCTCTTATACATCGTCATAGGCAGAAGTCTCTAAAACAATAAGGTAATGTTGTTATTGTTATAGAATTACCATGGTAGACTTGCTGGCAGTATCACAAAAGTTCATGTGTACGTTTGAGAGTAGTTGGCGTTTTTTTTATTTTATTTTTTTGTCGTCTCTAAATGTTTGGAGATACATGGTGGGGTTTGGGAGAATATTATTGCGGATATAAGCGACAAGCTGCAAATATTGTAGACCTAAATGAACATAGTGATTTTATGTAACGGCTAAACGAAATAAATAATTGTATAAAAAACATTATCATGAATTAGTTCCTTTGACTTTTTATTTTGCTTTGTCTTTGTACATACTACACACAATATATTATTCGTACTACGTTTCTGTGTTGATGCAGTAGAATCGATGCATCTAAAACCTTTTCATAAATGAGTTTTTTTTTGATTTTTTATCTCACTTAGCTTATGCATATATTACTAGTAGCAGGTAACATAAACTTTATTACGCAAAGCGTCCTCTTACTTCGTATTCTATATATCTAATTGAAATATTTAAGTATATATAACTTCTTCTTTTTGGTTTCTATTAATACTCTTATTTATTCTCGTACGTGTTGTATATAATTCAGACTATATATATATATATATATATAAGCTTCGAATGCAATTTTTATTTTTTCGAGCGCAACAGAAAGAGAGCAACATATATGTTGTTTCCAACGTTAGTCGACCTCTAGCCCGAACTAATCAACAATCAAGGCAGTAGAAAAGCAGTATTAGGTAGCTTATGTAAAGGACGTTCTCGGTATATTAGTCTTCTGTGTTTGCACAATCGTTTTGACATTTGATATCTTACACTTTGTGTACGAGGCTGTTAACTTAATAAAAGTGTTTGTTACTCCGATGAATTACAATCTACGTGATCATATTGTTTTCCTTATCTACGTATAAACTTGCTAATCTGACATATTGTACAACTTTAGAAATCAGCATTTGCATCTTTTGCATCAAATTAAACAAATAAAACGTTACACACTAAATAAGGTATTTTTATATTTCAAATATGAAATACTGTAGTTAAAATTTTAATATAAAAAAGACAATATTTTACTGAATGTAACAGTAGCACAGTTCTCTGTGTTATAATACAATAACTTTGTCACTTTCATTAGATAAAGAAAAAGTCTCCAATTACATCTATTTAAAAGAAACCTAGTCTTACTTCAGAACGTGTTAACGAACCGAGCCGAATATCAGGTTTTCGAATTTGGATTTGTTTAGTTAAGCGAACTGTTTCACTCGATTCGTGTACTGTAACAAACTTCAAATTTTATCGAGTTCGGCTCGATAACACGATAACTGTTTAAACGAGCCGAATAGTTCGTGAACAAGTTAACTTATTTTAGTAAGCGAATCTAATTAGATGTTCGAATTTGGCTCGTTTAAGTAAAATTAATAAACGAGCTCGAACCAAATACGAATCGAACTCGAACAGTTTGCGAACTAATCGGTTTGCTTAACATCACTAATAACATTCTTAGGTGGTGTTTGGTTGGCACTTGGGAATCGGAATTAGAATCGGAATGGGTATGATAGGGAATATGTTTGGAGGATATGAGTTTGGGGTTAAAAGTGATAGTTGTTTGGTATTAAAGTGGGAATGAGAATAGTGACCGGTCGGAATAGTGGTCGCCGGCGGAGGTGGACAGGTGGCGGACCGGCGGCCGACGGCGGTGGCCGGCGTCGTTGACCGGCGTTGACCGGCGGCTCCCCATTTCCCCATTCCCACATTTTGATAGATAAGGGGCTAGTATATCAAAAAACGATATTCATTACCAAATAGTTGGATATCAAAATGAAATCCATTCCCCCAAACAAACAGCCGGAATGGGTTTAGATTCCTCCAAACCCATTCCTTCATTCTCATTTCCTCCAAGCAAATATTGATTCCTCACTTTTTCGTCGTAGCCTCACTTCTATGGTCAGACAAAGTTACCCTTGATGGCTCAAAATGGCTTTGGTTTCATCATATAAAAACGCCTACGATTCACACGTCTAACACCCCTCTCCAACAAAAAAATAATTACAAACACATCTCTTAAAGTATATTTTCTGTAGTTCTACATAAAATACACGTTGAGCTATACGTATTTTTAGCGTTTTTATTAGATAAAAAGATTAAAGGGAGAAAATAAGATAAAATGCATTCAAGGCATAGCTCAGTTGATATTCGGTTGAGATGTTGCAACTAGAAGGTCGTAGGTTCAAACCGGAACACACACAGCGTGAGTGCAATACTGCTATCTGGGCCAGTAATATCCTAGGTTGTGGTATCTAACCCAATTAAGTCAAAGAGTTGTTAACTCGGTTTGTATTGTGCATTTTATGTGGGTTTTTGGTGACGCTTTACTAATGTAGGAGTCCGTTAAATTTTTGATTTACATTCTTAGTTGAAACAATAGAGGCTCTTAAGTTAGAGATTTTACTTTTGCAACTAGAAATTTAGATAAAAGATTTGGCCACATTCATAAAGTCCTTTTCATGGAAAGAAACCGTTGGGGGTGAAAGAGATGCACTAACCACATGCCTTTTGTACCTATTTTGGCAAATGAGTTAAAAAAGGCTGTAGGCTTGGCATCCTAATTAAAAGAACACACACAAATGATACCATGACCTAGTCTTATCATGAGGTTCCCTTCTTTCTTCGCTTAAGAGGGGAAAAAAATTAGTGAGTGCAATAATCTAAATGCTAATATATTTAGGGGTGTTAACGAACTGAGCTGAACTGAATGCTAGATTCTCGAATTTGGATTCATTTAGCTAAACGAATTGTTTGGCTCGGTTTGTTTAGCTAAACGAACTTTAAAATTGGTTCGAGTTCGACTCGATAACCTTATAACTGTTTAAACGAGCCAAACAGTCGGCTTATTTAACTAAACGAACCCGAATACCTGTTCGAATTTGACTTATTAATAAATAATTACTGAACGAATACGAATCTAACACGAACCGAACTCGAACAGGTCGCAAACTGTTTGGTTCGTTCAACAGCCCTACTAATAATAAACATCTTCTTTGGTAATGAAAAGTTAATGAACTTTCCCCTTTTGAAATGAAATATGTTTAAACGTAAGTCGTTTGTCATAATTATAAGATAAATCGAGATGTATATTTTAAGTGGTTATACGTCCAGAACAAAACTCATGTACAAACGACTTAAATATCTGGTTTATTTAGAAACATCTAATAAAAAGGCGTGATTCAAACCGACGACTTAAAAAATGCGTTAACTTGTATGATGAAGCCGGATCTTCACCAATGGTGTAGGATGGCCTCAAATATACATCGTCAGTTAACTCGAAGAATGGTTAACTGGTTTGAATATGATAGCTGAAATAGCTTCCTGAAAGTCCTGCACAAGGAAGCAAAGATCAGAGGTCCCGGGGGATTGACCCCGGGTAAAACCCTCCGACGTTTAAGTCAGTTTGGGTCATTTCTCACTGAGAATATAGTTTAGTGTATGGAATTAGAAAGTCCTCACAGTTATTGGCTGAGGAGAAGATTCAGTGTATTAGCTCCAGGTCGTTTCAAGAATGGATTTCGGAATCCCTTTTTTGGTCTGTATTGATTTGCTTTTATCAGCTGTTTCCCGCCCCTGGCCTCTGATAGCAGATGGGATGTTTTCTTGGGGCAGAAAACCTAGGACGCTGTAGGTCTGCTGATGTGACTGGTAGACCGGCTGATGTGACTAATAGGTCTGCTGGAGTGACCTTGGCATGTACAGGATGAATAGCCAGCTGTAGTCACTATATTTGAATTGCACTTCTGCCTGATGGTTCCACGATGTAACGCTATGCTTGATTCCTTCGCTGAAGTGCCCAACCAAGCTTCGCCGAAGAGCAAGATCAAGTCTTGCTGAAGTGTAGCGTTGAATATAACTGAAGTGACCTGAGATGCGGCACTTGGGCAGAAGCTTAAGTTGAAGTTAGTGCTGAGGTGCAAGCCTTGGCGTATTCTTCGATAGTAAACTGGATGTCATGGGGCACAACCGAAGTGCAATCACAGCTGAACAACAATACTTGGGTGCTGAACTGCAGGGATTATACCGTTTACTGTTGTTGACTAACAGACGATTAATTCTAGTTTATCATTTGCCCCTAGATTTTGTGTGGCTGAGCTGAACTGCGAGGGCAGACAAAATCTATTCTAAGTTTGTGACGTATCTTCATTAATCAAGCAGTTATCCTCTTATCCGCGCCGTAATTCTCGCTTTTAATGTAAGCGTTAATTCCAGCGCCTCATCATTATCTTTTCGGCGGTTTCAGCTCCCGAGGGGAAAATACTTGAACCGTCGCCGCTTCGAATTTGAAAAGCTGCAACTTTCACTTTCCCTTCCTATAAGTAGGGACCATTGTTCTAATTCTTTCTTTTCTTCTTCTTCTATTCTGCTCGCTGCTTATTCTGCTGTTCTGCTCTTCCTTGTATTCGAAGTCTTTCTCCGTCCTTATTCCGGCGTTCCTCCTTTCAGCTCAACTCTTCAACTTTCTGTAAGCTTTTCTTCTTCTATTTTTCTTCCATGGCTTCCGTTATTTCATCTTCTTCTTTGGTTACCCCAGAATCCATGGTGTTCTCTCCATCGGTGCGAAGCTCATTGTGCACCTTGAAAGCCACTGACCTCCTTCAATTATGTCAACATTATAATGTGGACAAGAGCACTTTTGCCCCCATTCTTCCTCTGCTGCATCAGACTGCTTATGACCCCCCAGTAGGGTATGAGGCAGTCTATGAGGAATATTTTAAGTCTGGTTTCAATCTCCCCATTCCAGCTCCTTTATTCCAAATCCTGTACTCTTACAAACTTAGGCTTCCCCAAATAACGCCTAACGGCCTTAAGGTTATTCTCAGTTACATGCTTTACCTAAGAGCTGCTGAGAAAGCCTTTTCGCTTGCAATCTTTAGGGGATTATTTGTGTGTGAGCAGGAGGGTAGTTGGTATTGTTTTGGCAGGAGGCATCAAAGTAGTGAAAATCTCCATGTTATAAACCTTCCCTCTTCTACCGAGGATTGGAGGGGACGTTTCTTTTTTGTTAAGAATATAGGATTACCCGAAGGGATCCTTTGGAATTCTGGCAGTGCAAATAACAGGAGGCCGAGCGAGCAATCTTACAATGAAGTCTCGCAATTGTTACACTTGCCCTTGGCCGTGGATTGGAAAAAGTTGGACATGTCGGTTGTGAAGGTTGCCGACCTGAACATTTGTGGCCAGAGCATAATTTTCGGCCCCTTATTCCTGTTGCTTTAAGAATAGTTCGGGGTACGTAGTAGCCTTTTGAACATCTCTAACTGGTTCTGAGGTTGCGTCTTTGACTGATTTGTTTATTGACTTCTGCAGGAGTCATGGTGTTCGAAACTCTCGCTAGGCTGAAGAACTTGGTCCCCAAAAAGAGGAAGAGGTCTGAAGGACAACCTTCCTCTTTGGGACAGGCCTCTGCCAGTACTTCTTCCGTAGTGCAGATAACTCCAGAAGCTGAAGTTCCAGGTAGGATTTTTGTCATGCGTTAGTCTTGAACATATTTTGTTTTCATTTAATCACTTGCCCTTTTTCCTCTTCAGCCGGAACTCTTGATAATCCTATCCGGGCTGCAGCTCAAGTCCTTGCCCCAGCTTCAGCTCAGCCAAATGAAACGAGTGGGGGAATTGATGCCCCCATTTTGATTCCTTCCTCTCCAGTTGCCGAAGAGGAAGTTATGCCCCTACCAAGGTGGATTTCTGATGAGGCTGTTCCTTCTTTTGAGCTCTTAGGAGAGACTTCTGGAGGAGATGCACCGGAGGGAGAGTCCTCCTTATGGAATCGCCGAGGTACCAGGACATTGCAATTTTCTTTTGTTGACACTGCTGAAAACCCTGATGTGGAAAGGAAGGTCACCGAGATGTCGGTGTTACCTCACGATTGGTAACTTTATGGCAGTATAGACTGGGATACTGCCATGAACTCATTTGCAATAAATATGGCCATAGTAAGATTTTCTGATATTTTCCATCTGTTTTAGTTTGATCCCTTATGTTTTTTATAACCAGAATGATTTCTGCAGTACCGGGTTCAAGAGTATAACATACTCAAGCAGGCTGAAGAGCAATGGGCCAAATTTGCCCAGCTCTCTGAGATCAATGCCAATATTAGAAATGCCTATGATGGGTTGGCAGAGATGGTAAGACCCAACAATTTGAGGTTGAACCAGCTGGAAGCTCAGGTGAACAGCCCGAAATCTGAAGTGGCCGTCCTTACTGAAGAGAACTCCAGACTTCGAGCGGGAAAAGAAGATTCTGATGTCAAGTTGGCCGCTGCTAATTCTCAAGTATTTGAGCTGAAGGAATCATTGGCTGATGTGGAGTTAGTATCTTCTAAGGCTCAAGCTGAGCTGGAGTTTTATCAGAAGGAGCTTGGTACTTTTGAGCAAGAGCTGTCCAATAGCAAGGCTGAACTGAACCAGCAATTGGAGGCAGAAAGGAAAAGCAAGGTTGATCTCCTTCAACAATTTGAACTTCAAACTGAGGAGATTAAGAAAAATGCCGTTGCTGAGTTCAGGCAGTCTGAGTTCTTCACTAGCAATTTCTTGAAGATTCAAGGTTCAGCAATTGCTGTTGGACAGACTTGGGCAATCGATGCTTGCTCTGAGGTCTGCCCAAGCCTGGACAAAGATCATCCTCAAATTGCTGAACTCTACAACCCCGAGGCTGGAAGCTTACTGGAGAACCAGATAGCGTAATTTCAAAGTGGGGCTGATCTCAGAGATGATAAGGGCGATGAAGAGTATAATAGGATCTTTTGTACTTTTCCTATTTTCTTGTAGTTGTAAAAGATAAATTTAATGAAGTTTTCACTTTTTTCAACTTGCGCTCTTCGGCTTGTTTCAATTTTATTGACTTTGTCTTCTGCATGTGAAGTTTTACTTGTTCTATTTCCATAATTGATGCATGTGTCTTTGGCTTGAGAGACTTTACTTGTTCTATTTTCATAGTTTGCAAGTATTTGTCTCCGGCTTGAGAGACTTTACTTGCTCTATTTTCATAATTTGCAAGTATTTGTCTTCGGCTCTGCCAAAAGAGTTCTTTAATCACTTCTACGTTGGATCTTCCCACAAGTGTTGGGCTTCAGCCTCTATCCTTGGCTCTGCCAAAAATGTTACGTTACTTGGCTGAACTTCAGCTCTGCTAAGCTTTAATAAATTTAAGATATAGGGAAGCCTGTACCCCAGTGTTGAGTCCTGCACAACCTTCTCAGACTTGCTGAGTTAGAATAGAAACCTGTCCCAAATGTTGAGTCCTGTTCAACCTTCTCAGACCTGTTGAGTGAAAATATAGGGAAACTTGTCCCAAATGTTGAGTCCTGTTCAACCTTCTCAGACCTGCTGAGTTAAAATATAGGGAAACATGTCCCAAATGTTGAGTCCTGCTCAACCTTCTCAGACCTGCTGAGTTAGAATATAGGGAAGCCTGTCCCAAATGTTGAGTCCTGCTCAACCTTCTCAGACCTGTTGAGTTAGAATATAGGGAAGCCTGTCCCAAATGTTGAGTCCTGCTCAACCCTCTCAGACATGCTGGGTTAGAATATAGGGAAACATGTCCCAATGTTGAGTCCTGCTCAACCCTCTCAGTCCTGCTGAGTTAGAATATAGGGAAGCCTGTCCCAAATGTTGAGTCCTGCTCAACCTTCTCAGACCTGATGAGTTAGAATATAGGGAAACATATCTCAAATGTTGAGTCCTGCTCAACCTTCTCAGACCTGCTGAGTTAAAATAAAGAGAAACCTGTCCCAAATGTTGAGTTCTGCTCAACCTTCTTAGTCCTGCTGAGTTAGAATATAGGTAAACATGTCCCAAATGTTGAGTCCTGCTCAACCCTCTCAGTCCTGCTGAGTTAGAATATAGGGAAGCCTGTCCCAAATGTTGAGTCCTGCTCAACCTTCTCATACCTGCTGAGTTAGAATATAGGGAAACATGTCCCAAATGTTGAGTCCTGCTCAACCTTCTCAGTCCTGCTGAGTTAGAATATAGGGAAACATGTCCCAAATATTGAGTCATGCTCAACCCTCTCAGTCTTGCTTAGTTAGAATATAGGGAAGCCTAATGTTGAGTCCTGCTCAACCTTCTCAGACCTGCTGAGTTAGAATATAGGGAAACATGTCCCAAATGTTGAGTCCTGTTCAACCCTCTCAGTCCTGCTGAGTTAGAATATAGGGAAGCCTGTCCCAAATGTTGAGTCATGCTCAACCCTCTCAGACCTGCTGAGTTAGAATATAGGGAAACCTGTCCTAAATGTTGAGTTCTGCTCAACCTTCTCAGTCCTGCTGATTTAGAATATAGGGAAACATGTCCCAAATGTTGAGTCCTGCTCAACCCTCTCAGTCTTACTGAGTTAGAATATAGGAAAACCTTTCCCAATTTTGAGTCCTGCTCAACCTTCTCAGCCCTGCTGAGTTAGAATATAGGGAAACATGTCCAATATGTTGAGTCCTGCTCAACCTTCTCAGCCCTGCTGAGTTAGAATATAGAAAAACCTGTCCCAAATGTTGAGTCCTGCTCAACCCTCTCAGTCCTGCTGAGTTAGAATATAGGGAAACCTGTCCCAATGTTGAGTCCTGCTCAACCTTCTCAGACATGCTGAGGTGAAATATAGAGGGCTATGCGGGAGTCTAACAAAGGATTGACCCTTTAATAATGCAAGGCCGAGCTGAAAAATTATGAATATACGCAAGGGGCAATAAATACTTGATTCATTTGAATCACAGACTCTTGTTGTCAACTCAACCTTGTTCGCCCAGGAACCCATAGCCCCTTTTCATCGGAATCTGAGTCCTCATCACTTGGCAACCCGTGATGAGGCCCAGGTTTGCAATTTTCATCCGGAGGGGGTCTACCAAAGTCCAGCCTGTTGTGAAACCTTGACCTCGGATTGTAAAACCGTTGTAGGTGACCAATCTCGATAAGACGTCCAATTTCCTGTCCAAGCTGTCTACAGTCTTCTGTATCATGCCCAATATCATGATGACAAAAGCAACACAGTCGGCGGTCTCTTTTGTGGATTGGTCCAGCCAGGGGCTGAGGTTCCCTTGCCAGGGACTTCTTCCTTATGTAGGAAAGGATATGAGTTTTTGAAGCCAACAGAGAGTTCCTTTCTTTACCTCGGCCTCCTAACCGAATCTTGACAAAACACCTTTCCTGCAGCGGGGCCTTGCCTTTATTGTCAACTTGTCTGCAATGTTTGAATGGCAAAGATGCTTTTTGAGTGTGTTTTAAGCTCTGGTGGCTAGACTTTTGTCATGAACGCCTTGCCTCAGCCATAAATTCGGCCTGACGTCTGGGGTGATAGTTAGGCCGAGTTGGAGAGTACTCCAGGTGGTCTTGTGGGTGAGAGTTACCGGAATGGGACCCACTGGACCTTGCCGCAGAGGCTTTCCCTTCATTTCCCTCACTACAGCTTGGAACACACCCGGGTTTTGAGCCACATAGTGTATGGCTCGCATATGCTCTTCATATGTGAAAGCAATGGTGGGAGTTAAAGCTTCTCCCGGCTCTGTAGAACACTGTTCTGTTTGCTGTTGAGAAGATTTCTGACTTCTCTTAGATGTCATAGGTCGCTTGGACCCTTGTCCATCTTTTTTATCCATCTTTCTCTCAATAGCTTAGTAAGATCGAAATTAAGAAAGCTTTGAGTAACTGTTTTACTGGGTCAAGGGACTAGTGGCCCTCCTTCTAGCGCCAAATGATGAAGCTGGATCTTCGCCAAGGGTCTGGAACGACCTCAAATATACGTCGTCAGTTAACTCGAAGAATGGTTAACTGGTTTGAAGATGATAGCTGGAATAGCTTCCTGAAAGTCCTGCACAAGGAAGCAAAGATCAGAGGTCCCGGAGAGTTGACCCCGGGTAAAACCATCCGACGCTTAAGTCAGTTTGGGCTATTTCTCACTGAGAATATAGTTTAGTGTATGGAGTTAGAAAGTTCTCACAGTTATTGGCTGAGGAGAAAATTCAGTGTATTAGCTCCAGGTCGTTTCAAGAATGGATTTCGGGATCTCTTTTTTGGTCTGTATTGGTTTGCTTTTATCATCTATTTCCCGCCCATGGCCTGTGATAGCAGATGAGATGTTTGCTTGGAGCAGAAAACCTAGGACGCCACAGGTTTGCTAATATGACTGGTAGACCGGCTGATGTGATTAATAGGTCTGCTGGAGTGACCTTGGCGTGTACAGGCTGAATAGCCAGCTGTAGTCACTATATTTGAATTGCACTTCTGCCTGATGGTTCCACGATGTAACGATGTGCTTGATTCCTTCGCTGAAGTGCTCAACCAAGCTTCGCCGAAGAGAAAGATCAAGTCTTGCTGAAGTGCAGCGTTGAATATGACTGAAGTGACCTGAGGTGCGGCACTTGGGCAGAAGCTTAAGTTGAAGTTAGTGCCGAGGTGCAAGCCTTGGCATATTCTTCGATAGTAAACTGGATGTCATGGGGCACAGCCGAAGTGCAATCACAGCTGAACAACAATACTTGTGTGCTGAACTACAGGGATTATACCGTTGACTGTTGTTGACTAACAGACGATTAATTCTGGTTTATCATTGTATGACCTAGGTATGATTATTAGAATATGCCCGTGTGGGCAACTATTAAACATGCCGGGATTTGATGTGGTCTATATGCCCAAATGCTACTATTTATCTTCCTTTGTCTTTATTGATAATTTAACAATAACCTTATTCATCAAACACATGATATATATATATATATATATATATATATATATATATATATATGTGTGTGTGTGTGTGTGTGTATATCAAACAAAAGATGTAATGGGTATACTACAACAACAAAAATTCTAGCAGTAAAGAACCCAAACGGAAATAAAGGTGAATACTGGAATTGTTGGAGAAAATGGGAAGATAGTGTAATTGGGCCAAAATAGTGTAATTGAGGCCAAGTCACAAATTGTGGTTAGCAATACATTTTGAGCTAATATTACGATAAGTTTCACTAGTGGAAAGTGGAAACTAACGAGTCTTTGATTATCTACACGATGAATAGATAATTGTATGCTTTTCAATCACTTAATTTCGATACCGGGTGAATGAGAAATTAATGCTCGAAGTAATTGGGAAAAACAGCTCAACTCGGCCCGGACCTGGGCATGGGCCTGGGTAGCGGACTGAGCTGTCGACCTGAGAGGCTCAGGTTGTGGACTGGGCTGCAGGCCGAGCCCTGTAGCACTAAGTCGGATCCTGTCAGCCATGGAGGTTTACAAGGGAGGGTTACTGGCGCCGAACGTGGATAGTGACCTATTGGGCGATCATGGAATGATGGCCTATCAGTTACGGTCGTGGGATTGCCGTAGACTTCAAGGTTTTCTTTCTATAAATAGAGGCAACACTCTGCATCTAAGGAACACGAAAAATTTTCCTCTTCTATTCTTTTCAATCTCATTCTCTGCGTTTTCATTCTTCCCAAATATTCTGCATCAGTATACCAGAAGATGATGACACTTTTAAAGGTTCGTAGAGTTCAGCGTTGTAGCGCCGCTCGTCTGAACTAGTCTCCGTTGTATCCTAGAAGACGGTTGCTCCTTTGGTATGACACAGTGTACCGGAGCAATAACGTCTTAAAAATTATTGGAAATAATTCAGACAAATTGACTTCTGTACAGTAATTGACGACCTGCCGAGCTCAGGGTAGGCTGGATTGATCTGCAGAGTCAAGACAGTTCAGATAGCGCAAATCTGCGTTCTGAACAGTCAGCCGACCTGCCAACCTTAATTGAGCAGCACTTCAGAACCACTGTTTTGTGCTGTCAGCCTTCCAGCCAAGCTGAACTAGAGAGTATGATCAGAAAGGTCAAATCAGTCCAGTCAGCGTAATTGTATTTGCGTTCTAGACTGATCACCGACCTGCCAACCTCGGCACCTTAGCACAACAACTGAGAGTTGTGCTTTCAGCCGCTTCAGTCGAACAGAGCTCAGTACGGCAGAGCTGCAGAACAACGGATGTCCTCAGCCAAACAGCAGAGCTCAACACAAAGCAGAGCTCAGCAAGATGATGCTTCAGAACAACGAATGTTCTCTGTACAACAGCAAAGTTTGGCACAAAGCAGAGCTCATCACAACAACATCATATTCTGCGAGATTTTAAAACCACCGTCAATACCTTTGCTCTGCTAAGCTGATAAGGTTATTGCCGAGGCCGAGCTCAGCTGTCTGTGGGAAGAACGCAGCCCGAGCCTATACCGAGGTATTGATGGCGATTTTAAAATCTCACAAAATATGATGTTGCTGTGCTGAGCTCTGCTTTTTGCCGAGCTCTGCTGTGTTGGTGAGAACATTCGTTGTTTTGAAGCATCGTCTTGCTGAGCTCTACTTTGTGTTGAGATCTGCTGTTTGGCTGAGGACATCCGTTGTTCTGCAGCTCTGCCGTACTGAGCTCTGCTCGGCTGAAGCAGCTGAAAGCACAACTCTCGGTTGTTGTGCTGAGGTGCCGAAGTCGGCAGGTCGGTGATCAGCCAAAAACGCAAATACAATTATGCTGATTGGACTGATTTGATCTGTCTGATCAGGCTCCATAGTTCAGCTCGGTTGGAAGGCTGACAACACAAAACAATGGTTTTGAAATGTTGCTCAGTTAAGGTCGGCAGGTCGGCTAACTGTTCAGAACGTAAATTTACGCTATCTGAACTTCTTGACTCTGCAGATCAGTCCAGCCTACCCTGAACTCGGAAGGTCGGCAATTACTGTACAGAAGTCAATTTGTGTGAATTATTTCCAACAGGAATATGATGGAATAAAGCAAATGACTCACTAAATTGGTTGCGCTTCTTATATTGTGAAGTAGCAGTTAATCGACACGCAATTTTCATTGTGGGTCATCGGGAAACAACCTCTGCGTGTTTCTAACACATGAGTATGGTTGCGTACATTCGACCCTCCATACCCTGTCATAGGCGAAAGCTTCTAAGACAATAAAGTAATGTCGTTGTTATACTGATGACCAAAACAGTGCATGTTGGAAGCTCAAAGCTCGATGGAAAACTGGAGTCAAAGTGCACTTTTTGCCTTGTGCAGGCTTCATATTTATATTTATATTTTTTAACGGTTTGTGCTCTTTCAGCTTTTTGGTGGATGAAAGGCCATACCTCTCGCCCCTCATGACTTCACTAATCCAGCCACAAAAAAGAAAAATCCTGGAAAATATAAATCAATAGTATAACGTTCTTTTTATTTGGTGAAGCTTTACGTAAAGACACACACAAAATGTCCTTTGCAAACTAGACTTCTGGACTAGCATCAATGAAACATCCGTATTGTGCGCATTTTTAAAATCGAACTCCGAAACTTTGATAACAATTTCAACTTAAATATCAACTGAGCTATAATCTGTAAATCTTTCAACTTTTTGATCAAACACAGTCTCCAACACCCCCAACACCCCGCTCTCGCTCCGCCGATCCCGCACTAAACCCAACCTCCAACGAGGCATTAATATTCCTAGTTGCCCAAAAAAACCAAAAAACTAATTTAAACATTTTTCATTAGTTTAAAGAGTATACTCACATTCCAAATGCTGTGTTTTTGCTTAAGTATCCCATAAAATTTAATTTTCACTATATTAATATTTTAAATGTGGTTTCTCCAAAAAAAAAAAAGATGCTAACTTACAAGAAAAAAATTAAAATAAGAAAAACACTCTTTCACCAGCTATTTTCAAATTATATATATAACAGGAAAGAAAGCCATCAGGGAAGGTGCACTACTTAAGAATTCACTACTCATCTTTTGTGCTCATTCATTTAAGAACGTGGAAGTTGTTGGAGAAGTTGAAATAAATTGGAAAAGTTTGGGTAAATGGGTTTGTCAAAAGTTGACAACCACCATACTTTGAGCTTAATTATGATTAGTATTCATTAATCAAAAACGGAAACTAAAAATTTCTAAATTATCTACGTAATGAGTAGATGATTTTAGGCTTTTGAATCACTCGATTCCGATACCGGGTGAATAGGAAATTAATGCTCAAAGTTAGAGTAAAATTGGAAGGAAATTGGAAAAGTGGTGATGTGGCCTCTTGAGGAGTGAACACATCACCCTTTAAGTGGAATACCACATTGGTCACTTGGGATGAAAGAGCCACCATATATAGTTCAAGATGAAGCCTTCTAAAATGTGCCCTTGGGCATGAAAAGTTTTTGACGGAATCAGGGCGCAACTCAGGCAAGGTTCACCACACACGCGCGCCAGGCTCGTGGCTCCGGCTCATTCTTGTCTTTTTGGAGAAATTTTCTTTTACATTTTCCAGAAAAATAAATCAAGTGATCCAACGGTTGAAATATTTTTGACCATAACCGTTGCAAGATCTAACGGTGTAGATCGTAGTCTACACGGATTATGATCTAACGGCTGAGATCATATATGGGCAGCGGTTTCTTCATCTAGATCTAACAGCTGTGGATCGTAGTCTACACGGATCATGATCTAACGGCTGAGATCGTATCTGGGCAGCAGTTTCTTTATCTAGATCTAACGGTTGTGGATCGTAGTCTACACGGATCATGATCTAACGGCTGAGATCGTATCTGGACAGCAGTTTTTCATCCGACGGTCTATGTTTAAAACTGCTGCAGTTTACGATCTAACGGCTGTGGATGAAAACCGTTTGATCCGACGGCTGCGGTTTAATCTGGAGATTAACCGCCGTTTCCTTCCCGCCTATAAATTGCCTCCTTCTCCAGGCTTTCTTCACCGCACACTACACTCTGCACTCTGCGTTTTCACTGCCTCAATTTTTTCGATTTTTGCATACTACTGCACTGTTTCAATTTTTGCATACTACGGCACTATTGTTGCTTTTCCAGTTCGAGAAATCAGAGCATCCTACAGGTTCGCCGAGTTCTTTACGTTGCTGTGCCGTTTCGTATGAACTGTAGCCGTTGTATCCTGGGAGACGTTTGCTGTTTCTGGTTGGGCACTTCATACCGGAGCAAATCGTCTTAAGGACAGAGTCCTTAGACTCGCCTCGGTTCTGATTGTATTTCGTCAATTTACACAAACGCACACTGTACACTTTTTATGATTACAGTATTTAACAGAAGGAACACTAAAGAGTCCTTTTGTTTTGGTAATTATACTTATTCTTTTTTTTTCAAACATATATTTCAATAAAAATATAGATCATTTTTCTTTTTTATACTTTTTATCATGTAAAAGAAGTGATCATTTACTTAAAATAATACTCACTGTCTCAAAAATATAAGTCTATTTCGACTTTTCAACATAATATAAATTATATCATGTTGAAAAATCAAAGTCGACTTATATTTTCAGAGTTTGTAGTTATAATCATAAAAGTCCATCAATTTCTTGTGAAAATTGCATTTAAGGTTAAGATAGATCCCGTATTGAGTACCCTATACATCCAAAATTTTTTGTCATTCTTCATTCTTTTTATAATTTTAAATGAATTATGTAACAAAAACAACATGACAATATTTTTAAAACCGAAATAGTATTTTATATTGCTGCATTGATAACTTTTTTGTATCAAATTTGATTCTTGTATCAAATCTACTAAAATCAGAGTATTTAAAAGAAACACTATCTAAATATGAATTAAATAAAAAATAGCAATCATAATTATAATTTAAAAACTAATCACAGCCTTCATGACGAACTGCATTAAATGACTCAAAATTGACCCACAATTTAGTGATTATTCCTCAGTTTGGATGGAGATGGAAGGAGTTAAGCAGCCCTACTTTTACATATTTGGATTTTATTACAATCTGAAAACCACTGTCATCATGTGGCCCAAGCTTGGGATTTCTAGTAGCCTTGGCTTTGTGGACAACTCTCGATTACGCATGTGGATTTCTTTTCCTTGGTGCAATCGTTCTGGGAGCAGAACTATCGGGTACTCTACTTTTCCAATTATGTAGGAAGCTCAAATCTCTTAAGATTCCCCTCAAAGGGTTAAATTCCCGGGTCTTCTCACATATTTCGGAACGTGCCAAACAATCCAAACTAAGGCTGGATTCTCTTTAGTTGCAATTTCAGCAGGTACTTAACGACTCTTCCTTTGCCAATTGCATTAAGTCTCAAAGGGATCATACAATACAACTGCTCAAACGGGAGAGGAGTTTCCAATCACAAAAAGCTAAGGGCATTCATGTGAGACTGGGTGATAGATGTACAAAGTTTTTTCATTCTTGGATTAAAAGAAGCATGATTAAGAGTCGGATATTATCTGTGGAAAGGGATGATGGCTCCTTTGCGATTTCTACTAACGAGATTGCCAAGGAATTTGTGGATTTTTATACCAATCTCTTGGGCACTAAGGTTGTTACCTACCCGGTCTCCTTGGATGTTATTAAGAAGGGCCCTACACTTAGTGATTCAGACGGTCGGGCATTGATAGCTCAGGTTTCTCCAAGCGATATTAAACGAGCCATCTTAAACATCGGTAGAGAAAAATCACTTGGACCGGATGGCTTCACTTCTGAATTCTTCATCAAAGCATGGCCAATTGTGGGGGAAGATATTACCAACGCCATCTTGGAATTTTTTGCTAACGGTAAATTGCTTAAACAGTTGAATCACGCCATTGTAGCTCTTATTCCCAAGTCCGCAAATGCTTCTAAGGTGGTTGATTACAAACCCATCTCTTTATGTAATGTTGTTTATAAAGCCATTTCTAAAATCATTGCGGAGCGGCTTTCCTCTGTTCTTCCTATGTTGGTGGATGAAGCTCAAGCTGGCTTTATTTCTGGTAGGACCATGGCGGAAAATATTATGATGGTGCAAGAATTAATTAGGCACTATGGGCATAAATATTCCTCTCCAAAGTGCATGATCAAGATTGATATAAAAAAGGCCTTTGACTCAATTTCGTGGTCTTTTTTTGGAGCAAATGTTAACTGGGCTGGGCTTTCCGGCTACCTTTGTTGGTTGGATTATAGAATGTGTTACTAGGACTTCATTCTCCCTCTCTATCAACGCTTCATGGATTATTTAGAGGTCAAAGGGACCTTCGTCAAGGTGATCCCATATCCCCCTTCCTGCTTGTTCTTGGCATGTAATATCTTTCTAGGATGCTCAAGGTATTCCACTCGCATGTGGATTTTAACTTTCACCCGAAATGTCGGCCTCTTAATATTACGCACTTAGCTTTTGCGGATGACCTTGTCTTATTCTCTAGAGCAGACAAATCCTCCCTCAAGTTGATTGTGGACATTATCAAGGAATTTGGTCTTGTATCTGGTCTTTCGGCTAACCTTTTCAAGTCTGAAATTTATTTTTCGGGCATTTCGGTGGATGTGTCTTTCCAGCTTCGTGCTCTTTCTGGTCTTTCTATTGGGACTTTTCCCGTCCGTTACCTGGGTGTGCCTATTGCTGGTCATGTCCTCCGTCTTGCCCATTTTGGATCCTACATCCGGAAAATTCCTACATCTGTTTCCCTATGGAAGACAAAAAATCTTTCATATGCTGGGAGGGTTGAATTAATTAGGAGTATTCTTCAGGGTATTCATGCCTTTGGATGGGGATCTTGCCTCTTCCTACAAATGTCCAAAAGCAGATTGAGAAAATAGCTCGTCGATTTCTTTGGGGTGCTAAAGAAGAGAATTCTAAGAGAGCCTGGGTTTCTTGGAAGATTATATGCAAGCCCAAATTAGAGGGTGGTTTGGGCCTTTTTGACTTACTGGCTTGGAATAATGCCCTGCTTGCAAAGCATCTATGGAATATACATAACAAAAAAGATTCATTGTGGGTTCGCTGGATCCATCACTACTATGACCTTCAGGGGGGAATCTGGGGGATTAATTCCAAGTCAAATTTCTCTCCTTTAATGAAAAAACGGTCGACATCAGAGATTACATTAGGGCTTCTTTCGGCCCTATGGAAGCCGTTGAAAGTGCCTTTGCATCTTGGACTATTGCTGGGAAATTTTGCTCAAGGAGGGCGTATGAGGCTTTTAAGTAAAAAGGCCCCAAGGTGAGATGGACCAACATGGTTTGGGCTAATTCCACTGCTCCCAAGCATTCCTTCATCCTTTCGCTAGCTGCATGGAAGCGTCTTCCCACGAGGGATAATCTCAGATTTTATGCTCCTGACTTGCATTGTCCTATATACGGATCTTCTTTGGAATCCATCAATCATTTGTTTTTTGAATGCACCTTTGCAAGACAAGTTTGGGAATCTATCCTTACGCCGCTTGGCATTTCGACACGATTCTATACCCTTAGCGCGATGCTGGTCTGGTGCCGGAATCATCTCCGTAAGAAAAGCGATCGTACAAAATTCATCAAGGCCATGTTTGAATCCGTGATCTACCATCTTTGGCAAGCAAGAAATTTAAAAATGTTTGAAGATCAAGTTCCTACAGTCCGGGATGTTGTGCATAAACTCACTATTTTTGTAATTAGACTTACTTACGGAAGCAGTTAGTTTTTGTGATTGTATGTCCCACATCCTGGGTATGCTTGGTGTACATGTAAAGATTTGATCGATTTTTGATCATTGGTTAAATGAATATATTTACATTTTAACTAAAAAAACTCTCGAGTACCCACACGTGAGGGCATATGAGAAAAGTTAGATCCGGCTCTCAGGGCATAGTTCACTTGGTATTCGGTTTGTGATTTGCTCCAAAAGGTCAAGAGTTCGATTTCAAAGACACACACAGTGTGGGTGTTTCGCTGCTGCTAGGCCGAAGGCCTAGTTTGCAGGAGGCACCTTGTGTAGGTCACTACGTAAAGTCCTCACCCAACATAGGAGGCCGTTGGCCTCCTGATTTGCATCCTCCCAAATGCTCCTTTGGGTTAGGACAGTGGGAGTCACCAGAACGAGGGATTTCGATTTTTGTCCCAAGAAAAGTTAGATCCCAAATTTAGGTGTATCCAGTGTCTGATTATAAAATTTTATAGATAACGTAAATCAAGTATTGTGTATTTTAGATTTTGCCTTACTCAGACAAATATTGTTTTAAGTTTTATTTATTCAACAAATCAACAATGCACACCTGGTTATTATTGCAACATCTTAATATCTGTACTACCTTGTGTACAAGTTTTATTTTCCTATTGCTTTTCAGAGAGAGGAGGTAACAATGGTTTCATAAATTATGAATACAGTTTTATAGTTGAAATGGTTTAGTTCATTCTCCATAAAATTGGAGTCCGCCTAGGGAATATCTCCAAAAGGAAAAGGGAGCACGTACACTGGCTACTATAGAATGAACTGTTATATCTTACTCTTACTCTAAAAATATTGTCATATTTGACTTTATAATTTACATTATATTAAAAAATAGATTGTGACAATATTTTTATGATAGAAGAAGTATAAAAATTCATTGCAAGTGATAACCAAAACTTTAGTTATGTGAATGTCAATTGACTGATCAAAATGTGGGGAGGAAAAAACACGACATTATCCAGCCTTATGACTCCTGCTAACTCACTCCTCATCTAATACTACCACTCTCTACTATCACGTATCGCTCGATGGATCTGTTACGCCTCCTTGTGGTAAGCGAATCCAACTCCTTCACAGTGGTGCTAATAGCACTATTTTCAAATATTTTCGGATAATAATCACATTGTTGAACAACAATAGGACATAGTTCAGTTGATACTCGAGTTAAGAATTGATTCAAAAGGTCAATAGTTCGAATCCTGTGACACGCACAGTGTGAGTGTTCCACTGCTGGGAACACCTTGTGTGGTCACTGTGTAAGTTCTCACCTAACCTAGGAGGCCGCTAGGCTTCTGATTTGCATCCTCCACAATTCTTATTGAGACTGAGGCGGTGGAGGCCCTCAGAGCTAGGAAATATCATTTATGCTCCAACAATAGTTAGGTTTTATGGAGAAGTAGATAGATCATGTGAATTTGACAGCCTTTGAGTTTTCTAAAACTGGAAACAGGCACATAGTATGTTCTTCATTTACCATGTTAGGGTTACATCACAAGTATACTATGACTCATGCAACAGAGGGCCCAAACTCAGAAACATTTGTACTTTGCCCATAAAGACATATCCCACCAAAAAAGTGACAACAACAATAATACATATCCAGTATATCCTAACGACAGTAAAAGCTATCGCTAAGGTCTGGAGAGGGTGAGAGGCAGACAAAACAATACATCTATCCCAAAAGATAAAGAATTTACTTCCAGTGAGACCGTCGGTTCTATATCTATCTGCATAGATGACAAAATAATAAAGATATGGTGTATGAATTTAATGAGTAAAACAAACTCCAAAAAATTGTTCACTAGATGATGTATCTAGACTCACATCATTTACAAAACCTTATGAGTAAAACAATAGAATTCCTGAGTTGAGTACTCAACTCTTTTAGAAACATTATAACTTCATTTTGAACGATAAAGAAAAGCTATCTTGTTAGAGAAATTATTATATTTTAAAATATGAAAAATGTATTTGTGTCTTTCACCCCCCCCCCCCCCCTTGTCATTTAGTATTCATCCCACTATCTAAAGTTAGATTTCTTTGTCATGGCTTTGTCTCACAAACTATACTACTTGGTGATGTTCCTAGTATCACAACCTTAAATGTATGTTTCCTTCTTGCAACAATATTATGACATTCATATTATTACAATCTTAAATGTATGTTTGCTCTTTGTAACCTTGTTTAAGGTCTTTTAGTCTTGTTTATTTCGTTTCCATTTCTAATGGGTCAATGACACATTCTTCTTTGACTTTGAAATATAATGGAATAAAGCAAAATGGCTCACTAAATTGTTTGCCCTTATTATATTGTGAAGTAGCAGTTGATCGACACATCTTGACGCAATTTTCATTATGAGTCATTGGGAAACATCTGTGTGTTTCTAATATATGGATATGGTTGCGTACATCTGACCTCCTATACTCTGCCATAGGGTGGAGCTTTTAAGTCAATGTGGTCTTGTTCATCTCATAATCATGGCTGTACTTAAATGTATGTTTGCTCCTCGTGCCACAATCTTAAACAACACTGAATATAGTCATGAAAAAAGGGTTTGAATACATTATTTTTCTTCTTAGTTATGTTACTTTAATATATGCTTCCTCCATGAAACATAATATTGAACAACATAGAATATAATCATAAGGTTGCGTGGCTGGGGTTCCACCTTTTGCCAATTATAAGGTTGCATGGAAGAAAGGATCTGCAAAAGAATTTCTACCTTTGGTGTGACGTTGCTCATGTTTCTTCTATACAGACTGGACAACAAAAGCTGCTGATATCAATATGCTACCCACCATGCACACGGATAGGATCTCCTCACCGCAAGGGGGTGCGGTGATACGTGACCGCACGACACGTGGCAGCAAGGAGGGGTGGTGAGGTTAGATGCAGGTGACCCTCATTTAGCCTCACCACCCTCCCTTGCTGCCACGTGTCGCGTGGTCACCAAGGGGGTGAGGAAAGTGAGGGTGAGGAGATCTCAACCCCCATGCACAATTACTCAAATGTATTCTTTGTTCACATTTATTCCATTTAATTTGGAGCAAAAGGTCAGTGCTGAGGGTTTTCACCGTCTTAACCTCAAGAAGCATTATAGAGTATGCAAATCAGGAGTTCATCGGCTTCCTAGCTAGGTTGGGGGATCATACACAAAGAGCTCAGACAATGTGTTCAATGTAAACTGAGTTTTTGGTCCGGATAGCAGTGAAACACGGACACTGTGCGTGTTTTTAGAATCGAACCATATATCTCTTGGAGTAACTTCCATCCCGAGTATCAACCGAGTTATGTCTTGGATGCTTTATTTCATTTAATTTGCTGCAAGGGAGTTCGGTTGTTATATTATTTGTGAAGCTGTATATATTTTCAAAATTTGAATAATCGTACCATGAATTTGGGGGGAGAGAAAAAAAGCGAACACTTTATAAACTCTAGAAAGCAAATGTGTTGCCCCCAGTGGCATAGTTCAGTGGTAGGTGGCAAAGGTGATTGGGGCTAGAACCCCGACGTTCCGAGTTCGAGTCTGTGTGAAGACAATCCTTGTTGAAATATTACAAGGGTTGCCTCTGGGCTGGTTGAGTCTCGTGTGTCCTCTCCCTTTGCAGGGCTGCCGGTGGAGCACATCCTTTGATTTATATCCCACTTGACTAAGGGGCCTCTGATACAGGTGGACATCAAAGAAAGCAAAGGTGTTCCTTTTTTTGTGCACCACTCCCAAATCGAACACTTTTTGTGCATTCATTTGTTCATCGAACACTCCCCACCATCAATAGATTTACGTCATCGTTGGTGACACATTTTTCTTCACGTGGGTCTAAATATTAACTTTGTAATTGATTGGTTGAAGAAAACAAAAGTTTTTCCAAGTGATTCATTATCATTATGACTTATTCATTGTGGGTAGTGAACAATTAAAAGGTCAAATGATCACTCAATAGTGACAAAATAGATATATAGCTTAACCAACCCCCTGCCCCCAACCCCACACACATCTTCTCTAAAAGAAAATAGTAACTCCAACAAAGAAAACTATTGTAATCACACATAACTCACTTGATATTCGGACGTATATTGTCTTATAAAAAGTTGTCGGTTTGTTTTTTAGCAGCCGTAGTGTGTGTTAGAATTATACCGCCAGTGTTGAGAATCTCACATTGGCTAATTTAAGAAAAAAATGAATGGCTTGTATGAGTATGAGGTACCACCACCCATTGCCTTAAGGTTTTGAGTGGATATGCGCCTCACCTTATGTAAGCCCAAATTTCAAGATGGTATCAGAGCAGGTTTAAAATGTGGACTCACCCCTTACCTGGCCCATGGTTGTCCCCTCACTTAAGTCCAGATGTTCATGCAGATGTTCATGCCTGACTTGTGATTAGGCCCATGGTTGTCCCCTCACCTAAGTCCAGATGTTCATGTCTGGCTTGTGATTTGTGATTTATGAGTATGAGGTACCACCACCCATTGCCTTAAGGTTTTGAGTGGATATGAGCATCACCTTATATAAGCTCAAGTTTCAATAGCCAGCTCATATAGAAATTGACTTGGCTTAACACCTTATGAACACTAAATAAAGATATCCCATTTAAAAGTTAGAAGCCCGCTAAGATTTCTTATTTAAATCCTTCATGAAACTTTTTAAGACTGAAAAATAAAGATTATAGAATCAGAGTATCACTTTTGTCCCCACAAGAAATACACGACCGCTGACATCGAATTTATTGCTTATAGCCTTCGCACATATGTTATGGAGTGAAAAACACATTCTTTCTTGATTTTAGAATATGATGGAATAAGGCAAAAAGTCTTACTAAATTAATTGCGCTTTTTATATTGTGAAGTAGCAGTTGATCGACAAAGCTTGACGCAATTTTTATCATGGGTCATCGGGAAACAACCTCTGTGTATTTATAGCACATGAGTATGGTTGCGTACATCTGACCTCCCATATCCTGCTATAGGTGGAACATTCTAAGATAATATGGTAATGTTTCTAAGATAATATGGTAATGTTGCTGTAGATTTCGTACGATAAAAGTACTACCTCTTCTTAAAAGTAAAAAACTTCAGGGGGGAAAAAGGGAGGAACAGCCAAAAAGCATGACTAAACTAAAACTTCGTAGGAGTAAAGTCTATGCAATTAATTTCTCCCAAAAAAGAAGGAAAAAGAACAAAAAAAATAGCAGTTGTAAAGCGTCGTCAATGATCACTAGCGTCAAAAGAAGGATAATAATTTTGAGACTGTACATTTGTTTCATATTAGTATATAATTTGATGAAGTCTTTCAGACTTCTTTGTTACTCTAAAATTCCTCATTTTTACAGTAATGGATCAAACAAAAAATGTTTTTTTTTTGGGTAAATGACAACCATCGTCCCCTCTTACCGGGTTCAGATATGAAACGAACTAAATATGAAGAAAAATATAAGACCTCCAATCATGTGTCATCAGTGTAAAAAAACATTTTTAAAAAGAATGGGTTCTGCTCTCTTTTTAATAAAAACTTCTTTTCTACTCATAGCGATTGAATAATTGGAGGTTTCATATTTTACATCATTTCTCATATCTAAACCCCTCCTATTGCCATTGTTGAAAGTCCCATTTGTCCTCTTCAAACTCTCACACTCATTCTTCTTTTCTTCTCTCTTTTTCTTTTCTTCTTCCTGTTTGCACACTGGTTCATTTTCATAAACACCATCCTAAATCATAACAACCTTCATCACCCATAATTTCTTCTATCATCAAAAAAATCTTAACTAAAATATAGTTCAGTTGTTAATCGGGTTAAAAAAATTTCTAAAAAAAAACTTTATTAAACTTTTAAGCTCCATCCGATCCAATCAATCATTCCCCTCTCTCCATTCGCGACTTAACTTTTCCTTTTTCTCCCCTTTTTCATGGCCTTCATGAATCTTCTCTAGTTTTCCCCTTTTCCTTTAATTTTGAAGCCGTCAACTTCAGCACACGAAAATGGCTTCTGAAAAACCCACTGCCAAAGGTCAGGCATGGTAAGTGCTCAATAAGCCCTCTCTTGATCATCCGGAGAAAAAAACTTCTCTGATTTTTTTTCACTTTTTGCAGGTTTTGTACTACTGGGTTGCCAAGCGATGTCGTAATCGAGGTGGAAGAGATGACTTTTCATCTCCACAAGGTACTTTGACTGCTAATTTGTCTCTATTTTTCCGGTACTGCAAGTTCTGAAATTCTTTTCTGGATTTGGATTCCAGTTTCCTTTGATATCAAAGAGTCTAAAGCTTCACGAGCTTATAACTGAACAAGAGAAAAATCCAAAATCAAACCCCACTAAACTCCAAAAATCCTCTGACCAAGAAGAAGATAAAGATAGTATTATTGCAGAAAGGGTTGAAGAAGAAGAGGAGGACGAAGAAGAAGGTTACTGTCATATTTTGCTCCCAGATTTTCCAGGCGGTTCAGAAGCTTTTGAAACGGCGGCGAAATTCTGTTACGGCGTTAAAATCGACCTGTCGCCGTCCAACGTGGCACCTCTCCGATGCGCCGGAGATTTCCTTCAGATGACGGATGAGTATTCCGAAGATAATCTTATATCCAAAACCGAGAGGTATATTTCCCAAAATGTCCTCAGAAATATCAAGGATTCCATTCAAACCCTACATTCTTGCCAGAATCATTTGCCCTTAGCTGAAAATATCGGCATTGTTGAGAAATGCATTAACGCCGTCGTTTCTAAAGCTTCTTCCACCGATCCATCGCTCTTCGGATGGCCAGTGGAGAAAACCAGCAGTAGTCGCCGGACACCCGCATCAGGCGCCGCCGGAGCACCGAATTTATGGTTTGAGGAACTTACGATTTTGAATTTGGAGTTTTTCCGGCGTCTAGTTTCGGCTATGAAAGAAGAAAACCTGAGTCCTGAAATTATAGAGAGCTGTTTAATTTTCTATGCGAAGAAATACATTCCTGGAATTTTGCGTGCAAATCGGAAATCGTCGTCGTCTTGTTCATCGTTTCCAACGGAAAATGAGCAAAGAAATCTTCTAGAAACTGTAATATCATATCTACCAATGGAGAAAAGTTCTAGTGCTTCAACCACAACTAAATTTCTCTTCGGATTACTAAGAACGGCTTACATACTAAATGCTTCAGAAATTTCCAGAGCAATGCTTGAGAAGAAGATCGGTTCGCAACTGGAGCAAGCAACTCTCGACGATCTCCTCATTCCAAGCTATTCATATTTAAACGAGACACTATATGATGTCGATTGCGTGGAAAGACTTCTGCGGTATTTTCAGGAAGGATTGGAAGTGGCCGCCGGAGTCGAGGGAGAGGCGGAAAGCGGCGGTGAAAGATCGGCGGCGTTAATGTTGGTCGGGAAATTAATTGATGGTTACTTATCGGAAATTGCTTCCGATGCTAATCTAAAGCCCGATAGGTTTTATCAGCTAGCTGTTTCATTGCCTGATTACGCTAGACTCTTCGAGGACGGTCTCTACAGAGCCATCGACGTTTATCTCAAGGTGAGAATCCAAATTCTATCATCATTTTCTTTCCTTTTTACAGTTGAATGTCTTATATGAATACAAACGAATTTGCATAATCTACCGGTTGAAAAGCTCACTGAATCCTTTCAACACTAGGACTATTAGATTTACTTTAGGTTAAAGTTCGATTTACAGTGTGGGTGTTTCTCTGTTGCCAGACCGAATGCTTAGTTTGTGAAGACACTTTGTGTGGATAACGCGCAGATGTTAGTAGGCTGCTGGACTCCTGATTTACATCCTCCACACATGTTCCTTGGGGTTGGAGCGGTGTACCCTGGGTGAGGGATTTCACCTTTTGCTCCAAGAAAAAAGTTTATGGAGTTAGCGAATTAAGGTTAATGAGGTTTAGGCAGAACATAGAGTCATCTTAGAGTATACTTAGGGTTAGATTGACTTTGTGTTTTTTTGTGTTTGTGTTTATCTTTCATTATTCGTATATATAGACGGTTATAGCTATTTTAATATCTTAATTTTTTTTATTTTATTTACTAATTTCATTCAGTAGGACAATATCAAGCATATTCCTATTATTATGTCATCTATACAAGTACATATAGAGACGGATTTCACCGGAATCAAATTCTTTATCTCTTAGGATAGAGATATTGTTTGTATGTAACCTCTCCATACTCTAACGATAGCTTTTGTTATTGTTGAGATGTATTATATATGATTTTTGTTAATATAAAAATACATCAAAATTCTGCCATTTTCTTAATTCAATCAGATAAGTGGTTCTATCAGTTTTAAGATTGTGTATGAATTGGAACTGTTAAATCTATCTGGCTCCTAAACTGACAACCATTTCTTCAGTTTGGGTGAGTAGAAGTTAGAGATACTCCAAAATATTCAATTTATATAATTTGTAGTATTAAGAAGTGGATAAAGTTTCTCTCACTATCACAGTACTAACACACCATCTCTATTATTATGTCATTTATGCGCCGGATTTCACTGGAAGACTCTCTATCTCTTGGGACAACCACTTACCTTACCCGATCCTATGAATAGCTTTTGCTATTGTTGGGATATAGATGATGATGAAGAAGTGGATAAAGTAGGAGGATGTTTTTTTTCCCTTTCTCATCTGATCGCATTTATGGTGTGTTTGGACAGGCGCATCCATGGATATCGGAGTCGGAGAGAGAGAAAATATGCAGCATGTTGGACTACCAGAAATTGACGCTAGAAGCTTGCACACACGCGGCGCAGAACGAGCGGTTGCCGCTGAGGGCGGTGGTGCAGGTGTTGTTTTTTGAGCAGTTAAAGCTCCGGCAAGCAATCGCGGGGACTCTGCTGGGAGGTGACATGACGCCGTCGGAGACTGAGCGGGAGTCTGGAGGACTTAGCGCTCAGCAGGAGGAGGAGGAGGAGGCAGTGGAGGTAGGTGGCGGAGCACGTGGGGGCACGCGGAGGTTGGCGGTGAGGGAAAATCAGGTACTGCGGCTGAACATGGATAGCATGAGAACGAGGGTGAAGGAATTGGAGAAGGAATGCACAACCATGAGGAAAGCGATGGAGAAGATTGACAGAAAAGTCCCTGCCGCTGAGGAAACAACAGGAGGATGGAGAAGTAAATTTGGTTGCAAATTCAAGACTCAGGTGTGTGATTCACAGGAGGCCGCCACCGTTGTCGACACCAGAAAAGGGCGGAGACACCGTCGCCGGTAGCCTCTTTCCACGCACGTGCATTATTGAGTACATTCGGTCATTCATTTTTTTATTTTACTTTTCATTTTGTGCATTAGTTTGTCATTGTGGTCGAGAATGTTCAAATTTGAGTATTATTAAGAAATTTTGTATACTTTCCCATTTAAAGTAAAATTTTACTTTACGTATTTAAATTCTGTTATATGTTTATGTAGGATATGTAGTACATAGTTACCAACAAAACAAGTCTATGTAACATTTAGGAAAAAGTGGTTACATATTTCGGCTGGACACACTTTTTTTATTTTTCTTATTTTTCTGGTTACAGGACAAGTTCAGGGCATATTACATATAAGTGGGGCGAACCCACTTGTTGTTGTTATTATTATTGTTATTATTGTTTAATCTTTTGCTTTCTAAATTGAAGTAGCTTTAGTTGTATTGTACAAAATCTAAGAGAATACAACGACAACAATCATACCTAGTATATCCCAACGAAAGCACAAGCTATCGTTCGTGTCTGGGGAGGGTGAGAAGCAGACAAACAATGCCTCCATCACAGGGGATAGAGAGTTTGCTTCCACTGAGACCCCCGACTCTATATGTAGCTGCACAGATATCATAATAATTAAATATGTACTAGTGAAGCTATTTTATTAAACATATACAAAAGTATTCCGATATTAAAATAGTCATAATAGTGAACATGCACAAATAATTGAAAGAAAAAGACCGAGACAAAATATGCAAACTCAAACTAAAGTGTAAATACTATCTAATCCTCTAAGTATGCTCTAAGGTGTCCTATATCCTGTTTACCCCTCTTTAACCTTAATCCTCTGCCTCTATTAACTCATATCCTGGATCATGTCCTCAGAGAGGTGCAACTATAGTAAGTCATGCCTAATCTGCTCATCCTACGTCAGTTTAGGTCTGTCTTTACTCCTCTTCCCTTATACAGTGAGGCTTTTAATTGCTCTGACAGACGCCGTTGTTTGTCTCCTCTTGACATGCCCAAACCATCTCAGTCTTCCTCTTTTATCTTATCTTATTTGTTACACTAGTCACACCTACCTTTCTCTGTATACCTCATTTCTTATCTTGTCTAGCCTTGTATGCCCACACATCCACCTCAACCTCTTCATCTTTGCCACTTCCATCTTCTGTGACTGTGTCTTCTTGATGGCCCAGGAGTCCGTTCCATATAACATTGCCGACCGCACTGCCACCCTATGAAAAATTTTCCTTTAATTTAATTGGAAAATTCTTGTCACACAGCACCCCTGAGGCCGTCCTTCACCTACACCAACCTGCCTGAACTCGGTGTGCTACGTCACTCTCTATGTCCCCATCTTTCTGTACAAATGATCCTAGGTACTTGACCATCGATGGTGAGTTGGCTATTCTCATCGTCGGCTGCGCCGCTGAAGTCACAGTGCAGATACTCAGTGCTGGAACGATTAATTCTTAGGTCTTTTCTCTCTAAAGCCTCTTTCCACTCATCTAGTCTCATACTCAGGTTATGTCTACTTTCCGCGACTAATACAATATCGTCCGCAAAAAGCATACGAAATCTAAGAGAATACTTTCAGCAAATTTATCTATCATGATTAACCTTTTTTTTTTTTGGATCATTCTATCATGATTAACCTTAATAATCACTTTAATACTTGTGTCCGTCCAATCACTAGGTGGAAAATAAAACATATATTTTGCATTATGGGAGTTCTTTTTTATATCAAGATTAGCATTTATGAATGAAGGTTATTATCTCTGTTTACGGACGGATCCAGAAAATATTAATCAGGGAGATACGATGAACATAAATATAAGATGAATCTATGATAATATATATACACACAGAAGTTACATCCAATTAATGATATAATAATAATACCATACTTTAAAATGCAACCCAAAATATATAAAAATCACAATTGTGCTTGACGAATTTTCATATTTTGATGCGATTTATAACTTTTGAAGTCTCAACTTTACAAAAAAAAGCTTTTTAATGTAATTACACCATGGTCCTTTTACACTACTGGAACTTTTGCATCCGATTCTTGAATATATTAATAGACAAAAAAGCCATTTCTATAATAAAAATATCAAACGGCAAAATAAAAACCAATTTTAAAAGTATATATATCAACATATACACTATGGTACTTTTAGTCGCCACCTACTTTTGAGATTAATATATGCCTATAGGAGGAGTTTCACCGCTATTCATTCCTATATTTTGTTACATGAAAAGTAACAATAAACGTATCTAATACTTACACTTATGTTAATCTAAAATATGCAGTTCCTAATATCTTATCAGGGAGACCAGGACTAATGTTCCCCATTTGAGAGTAAGAGAAAAAGAAAACCAGGCTGGGTTGTTTGTGTTAGATACTGTAATCATAAGAGTGTACAGTGTGCGTTTGTGTAAACTGACGAAATGTAAGCAAAACCGAGGCGAGTCTAACGACTCTGTCCTTAAGACGATTTGCTCCGGTACAAAGTGCCCAACCAGAATACACAGCAAACGTCTCCCAGGATACAACGGCTACAGTTCATACGAAGTGGCACACCAACGTAAAGAACTCGACGAACCTGTAAGGTGCTCTGATTTCTCGAACGCAATGAATGCAAGAAAACGTTTTATGAAAAACAGTAGAAGAAGAAGAAGCTGCGTACGCCTTTTGATTTTCAAAATCTCTATCGAAAACGTTTCAACATGAAAGGAATTTATAGAGAGGAAGAAGTTACTGGAAGTTATCAGATGATTGGATGCGTACCGTTAGATCAATCAGTTTTGATCTGTACCGTTAGATTGGAAGAAACCGCCCCACTACTGCAATAACCACCGAGTAGTTATTGGTAGTGGAAGAAACCGCCCCACTACTGCAATAACCACCGAGTAGTTATTGGTAGTGGAAGAAACCGCCAAATAACTTCCAATGTTACTCCAACTTTGAGCATTAATTTTTCATTCACCCGGTATCAGAATCGAGTGATTCAACAACCTAAATTCATCTACGCGTTACATAGATAATTTAGGAATTTTTAGTTTTCGTTTTTGATTAACGAATACTAATCGTAATTAAGCCCAAAGTATGGTATTTGACAAAATCCACTTGCCATCCAAAATTTTCCGACTCCCACAACTAACTTTTCTCCAACAATCCCCCACATGAATGGAAATTAATGCAAATGTGAATGCAGACTCTATCGAGAAATCAGATAAGGATATGTTGCCTCAGAAGAGGTAGCTTCTGGCTTTGAACCTTTCTTAGTGATGTACCATCGGATCCACTCGGCTGGGTAGTGAACTAATGTCTTGAACTATCAGCCTTTAGTGTGAACCTAGACAATGATACTCACACAACATTTCCTCTAACACCCCTTTTTGGTTCTCATGGTTGTGTTCATTTTGGCCATGAACAACCTGGTTTCAGAAAGTGTATTAGAGAATTCTTGCCTCAGAATTCTCATAGAAGCGGCCCCACTTCACACTTACATAGGTGATTCCTATCAAGAGTATTCTGCCATACCCACTTGACGTATCAAGATATAGGACATCATTAAAAGCCTTAGCTTACCCTGAAATCTCTGCAGACAGCACTTTTATTAGACGGAATGAGTAAGTGCTAACTGAACCTTCATAACTTAGTTGTCCCATTGAACCAAGATTCTGGGATCTCCAGTCAACAAGGTTGGGTTACCATTACAAAGACTCATGCATTATGGGCTTCAGTCCCATTCCGTTTGTCAATCTTGACATCTGATCTCTAGGCAAGCCTTTTGTAAGCGGATCCGCAAGATTCTCCATTGATTTTATATAATCTATGGAAATCACGCCATTAGAGATCAACTGTTTAATGGTATTATGTCTCCGACGTATGTGTCGTGACTTACCATTATAGATGCTGCTTTGAGCACGTCCTATAGCTGACTGACTATCACAGTGTATGCTAATAGGAGCGATCGGCTTAGGCCAGCACGGAATATCTTCCAGAAAATTCCGAAGCCACTCAGCCTCTTCCCCAGCTTTGTCCAATGCTATGAACTCAGCTTCCATAGTGGACCGAGCTATACAGGTTTGTTTCGTGGACTTCCACGACACAGCAGCACCACCAATAGTGAACACGTACCCACTGGTGGACTTCGAGTCCTTACTATCTGATATCCAATTCGCATCACAGTATCCTTCCAACACTGCTGGATATCTCGTATAATGTAATCCAAGATACATTGTGTATTTCAGATACCTCATCACTCTGTTAAGAGCTTTCCAATGATCATCACTTGGATTACTGGTAAACCTGCTCAACTTGTTTACCGAACACGCTAAGTCTGGTCTTGTACAATTCGTTATGTACATCAGACTCCCGATCACCTGAGAGTATTTTAGTTGAGCTACAGGTTTGCCACGATTCTTCCTTAAGTGTATACTTAAGTCAAGCGGGGTCTTTACTGGTTTCACATCATCCATATTGAACCGTTTCAGGACTGATTCAATATAGTGTGTTTGTGACAGTATGAGTCCCTCAGTCACCCTAGAAATCTTAATTCCTAGAATAACATTGGCAACTCCCATGTCCTTCATATCGAAGTTCCTCGTCAACATCTTCTTTGTGTTTAAGATTATGTCCCGAGTACTTCCCATGATTAGCATGTCATCTACATAGAGACACACTATCACATAAGCATTCTGTGTGCTCTTAATGTAGACACACTTGTCACACTCGTTGATCTTGAAACCATTAGCTAACATAGCTTGATCAAACTTCAAGTGCCACTGCTTAGGCGCTTGTTTAAGTCCGTACAAGGACTTAACGAGTCTACAAACCTTAGACTCTTGTCCTGGAACCACAAACCCTTCGGGTTGTTCCATATAAATTTCTTCATCCAACTCACCATTCAGAAAAGCAGTCTTCACATCCATCTGATGGATTTCCAAGTTATAGACTGCAGCAATTGCAACTAGCACCCTTATAGAAGTGATCCTAGTCACTGGTGAGTAGGTGTCAAAAAAGTCAAAGCCTTCCTTTTGTCGATAGCCTTTAGCTACCAACCTGGCTTTATACTTTTCAATAGACCCATCCTCTTTCAGTTTCTTCTTGAAAACCCACTTACAACCAAGTGGTTTACTTCCAGGTCAACCAACTCCCAAGTATGGTTTTGAAGAATTGAGTCTATCTCACTGTTAATTGCCTCTTTCCAGAATGGAGCTTCTGGAGTTGACATAGCCTCGGAAAAATTCCTCGGCTCATTTTCTACCATATAGGTTAGAAAATCCGGTCCAAACGAAGTTGGCATTCTGGCACGCTTGCTTTGACGAAGCTCCTCATCTCCTTGAGGAGTCGCCTGACGCATTCGCTTACCAAATCTTGTTTCTTCTTGAATTTTGTCTTTCCTTGGAAAGACATCTTCAAAGAACACTGCATTCCTTGACTCCATGACAACGTTTTCATGTATGTCAGGAATATCCGACTTGTGCACCAAGAACCGATATGCACTACTGTTAGTTGCATAACCAATAAATATGCAATCAATTGTTTTAGGCCCAATTTTCACTTGTCTTGGTCTCGGTACAGCCACCTTTGCCAGACACCCCCACACTTTCAAGTATTTATAGCTAGGCTTATAGCCCTTCCAAAGTTCGTATGGGGTTACATCCATCTTCTTAGACGGAATTCTGTTTAAAATGACGTTGGCTGAGAGAACTGCTTCCCCCCACAAGTTCTGAGGTAAACCCGAACTTATCAACATAGCATTCATCATCTCTTTAAGAGTACGGTTCTTGCGTTCAGCAATACCATTCGATTGAGGTGAATATGGTGCAGTCGTTTGATGAATAATGCCATGTTCTGAACAGAATTCATTAAACGGTGTATCATATTCCCCACCTCTATCACTTCGAATTATTTTAATTCGTTTGCTAAGTTGATTCTCAACTTCATTTTTATAATCCTTGAAAGCATTAAGGGCCTCGTCTTTGCTGCTTAGCAAATATACATAACAGTATCGTGTGCAATCGTCGATAAAAGTTACAAAATACTTTTTACCACCTCTCGTTTGCACAAACTTTAAATCACACACATTGGTATGAATTAAATTCAAAAGTTCAGTGTTCCTTTCTATTGAAGGAAATGGCGTCTTTGCCATCTTCGCTTCAACACATATTTGACATTTTCCTTTATTATTAAAGTCCAGTTTGGGCAATAAGTCAAGATTACTCATACGTTGTATTGACTTGTAATTAACATGTCCCAAACGAAAATGCCATAAACAAGAAGACTCAAGCATGTAAGCAGAAGAGGAAGCAATTTTATTAGCCTCTGCGGGCAAATCTCTTTTGGGTACAATAGTGATGACATTCAATTTAAACATCCTATTCGACAAGTACCCCTTCCCCAAATACATGCCATTTTTCGAAAGAATAACTTTATTGGATTCTAACACTAGTCTAAAACCATGCATGACTAGAAGAGATCCAGATACTAAATTCTTCCGAATATCAGGGACGTGCAGCACATTCTGCAGAGTCAAATGCTTCCCTGATGTGAGCTTCAAAACAACTTTTCCCTCGCCTTCAATCTTCGAGGAGGCCGAGTTTCCCATGTAAAGTTGCTCATTGTTCCCGGGCTGGTACTCCGTGAACATCTCTCTGCTGGCGCAAACATGTCTAGTGGCGCCCGTATCAAGCCACCACTCACGTATGTTCCCCACAGCATTGCACTCTGAGACCACCGCACAGAGATTCAGATCATCCAATGCATCGACTATGTTCGCCTTTGCCTTGGTTTGCTTCTTCTTGGGCTTTCTGCATTCATTGCTGACATGCCCCTGAATGCCACAGTTGTAGCATTTCCCGGTGAACTTCTTGGCGATCTGCTTGCCTTTCTTGTTCACCCCGAGTTGGCCTTTCTTTTTCTTGGCCTCTGCAACATGGGCCTTAGCCTGACCAGAGCTAGATTGTGGCGCTCTTTCAGATCTACGATTGTCCTCCTCAATGCGGAGTCGAACAATTAGATCTTCTAATGTCATCTCCTTTCTCTTGTGTTTGAGATAGCTTCTGAATTCCCTCCACGAAAGAGGTAGCTTCTCAATCACTGCTGCCACGACGAAAGATTCACTGAGCAACATGCCCTCCTCTTCCATCTTGGCAACCAACGTCTGAAGTTCCTCAACTTGAGAAACAACAGTGCGAGAATCTGACATTTTGAAATCCAGGAATTTGCCGACAATAAATTTCTTAGTCCCGGCATCTTCCGTACGGTATTTCTTTTCCAAAGCCTGCCACAAAGACTTTGCGGTCTTGTACGTACAGTACAAACCATACAAGGAGTTGTCCAAACAACTCAGAATATGGCTCAAACAAACATAATTGTTGAAATTCCATGTTTCAACAAAATGATGGTTTTGCATATTCTGGGCTTGGTCCTCCAACGGATCCACCATAGGCGGGTCCTCAGTCAGAAAATTTGCCAATCCCACAGCAGTCAAGAAGAACAGCATCTTCTGCTGCCAGCGCTTGAAGAAGCTTCCACTGAACTTCTCCGGTTTCTCCACTTGTCCAACAACCGGAACAGGAGCAGGAATGGCAGCGGGTGCAACTGGAACAGCAGTGTTCACTTCCTCGGACGGACCAAGGTGCACGCCATTGAAGGAGTTCGAACTTTCGTTCTCCATTTCAGATTCTTTAAGGTCAATACAGAAACAAAACACAGAGCCGATTAGTTTCGTACAATAGAAACTGCGATCGCAAAACGAAACAGATTACAGTATATAAATGAAATCGTCTTAAGAATGTTAGATACTGTAATCATAAGAGTGTACAGTGTGCGTTTGTGTAAACTGACGAAATGTAAGCAAAACCGAGGCGAGTCTAACGACTCTGTCCTTAAGACGATTTGCTCCGGTACAAAGTGCCCAACCAGAATACACAGCAAACGTCTCCCAGGATACAACGGCTACAGTTCATACGAAGTGGCACACCAACGTAAAGAACTCGACGAACCTGTAAGGTGCTCTGATTTCTCGAACGCAATGAATGCAAGAAAACGTTTTATGAAAAACAGTAGAAGAAGAAGAAGCTGCGTACGCCTTTTGATTTTCAAAATCTCTATCGAAAACGTTTCAACATGAAAGGAATTTATAGAGAGGAAGAAGTTACTGGAAGTTATCAGATGATTGGATGCGTACCGTTAGATCAATCAGTTTTGATCTGTACCGTTAGATTGGAAGAAACCGCCCCACTACTGCAATAACCACCGAGTAGTTATTGGTAGTGGAAGAAACCGCCCCACTACTGCAATAACCACCGAGTAGTTATTGGTAGTGGAAGAAACCGCCAAATAACTTCCAATGTTACTCCAACTTTGAGCATTAATTTTTCATTCACCCGGTATCAGAATCGAGTGATTCAACAACCTAAATTCATCTACGCGTTACATAGATAATTTAGGAATTTTTAGTTTTCGTTTTTGATTAACGAATACTAATCGTAATTAAGCCCAAAGTATGGTGTTTGACAAAATCCACTTGCCATCCAAAATTTTCCGACTCCCACAACTAACTTTTCTCCAATAGTTTGGAAGGGAAATACTCAAGGTAATAAATAAAAGCTTTGAGGTTTAGAGTTTTTTCTTCTTTTTTTTTTGGGGGGGGGGAGGGGGGGCAAGGGGTTAGAGGTTTAGAGTTGGAGCCTCCTAAAATGGTTAGTAGAGGTTTATTTGACCGTTAACTATAAGGTTAGCGAGATTAGTTATGGTTTACGGAAGCATTTTTAGTGGAGAGTTCAGCAATCCAGATTTATTGGAAATCTTTCTTGCTCATGTGCTTGGGTGATAGATTGTATCTAATGTTGTCGGTTTGAATTTTGATAGACTGTAGTGTAGGTATTTGAATCATGTTTCAGCTTTTTACACCAGAGTAAGTTTGGGCTCAAACACTTTATGATGACCAAGTCTAGGTCTCTCACCTAAAAGACCGATGAATAACCTAATTTACATCATCTACGGAGTGTTTTTGAGACTAAAGCGATGAAAGTCTTTAGAATTGTTCATGTCTCATCTGGTATCGGGGTGATAGATTGCATCTAAGTTTGTCTGTCCGAATCTTGACAGACGCAGTGTGGGTATTTGAATCATGCTGTCAGCACTTTATGCCAGAGTAAGTTTGGGCTCCGACACTTTGTGATGACCAAGTCTAGGTCTCCCACCTAAAAGGCCGATGAATAACCTGATTTACATCATCTACAAAGTTTTTTTGAGACTAAAGCGGTGTAAGTCTTCAGAATTGTTCCTGTCTCATCTGGTACTCTGGATAATAGATTGTATCTAAGGTTGTCAGTTCGAATCTTTACATATGCAGTGTATGTATTTGACTCATGGTGTCAGCTCTTTATACCAAAGTGATTTTGAGCTTATACACTTTATGATGACCAAGTCTAAGTGTCTCACCTTAAAAGGCCAATGAATAAACTAATTTACATCGCCTATAAAGTTTTTTTTGAGAATAAAACGATAAAAGTTTTTACGATCAAAGGGTGACTTTTTGCATCAAGGTCGGTAGGAAATTGAACGGGATAGTGGTAGTGCAGGGTCCTGCAGACAAGTCAAGTTCCTTTCTCGAAGCTGTGCTGTCCGCCATGCACACCCATTAACCACAAATTATAACATGCCCAGAAACTTTCTCTATAATTAAGAATCTTTTAAAGTGGTCTCTGTTTTTTTTGCTTTATCTCTTCTGGAATCAGGAGGATATGATCAAACAATCATCTTCTCTCGTCTCTTTCATCACACAGTGCACCAATAATACCATCTTTCTCTCTGGATTGAATTACAAATAAAGGTTTTAGGGTTTGTTCTTTTTAAGGTGGTACAAACCCTTTATTTACTTAACCTGTCATCACAATCATTACTTGGAACAAAAGTGAAATCTCTCACAATCATTATCTCCAGCCACTGCATTTGTGGAGTCCAAGAACATTCTTAAACAGCTCTGTTAGAGTTTCCTGAAAAGAAAAGAAAAGGGAAATTTGAATGCGTGTGTGTGTCAATATATATATATATATATATATATATATATATATATTTCAGCATGTGTCATAATTGTAACAAAATTTGAAACATTACCTTGTGTAGCTTCTTTCTTTAAATCACCAACATTGTGTGATTGATTCTTGACCAATCAAGATGCCAACAAGGCTCCACATATGTTCCATCTCAGCTGTATTGTTACAGCCCAGAAAATTCGTTATGTAGTATCAACCTCCAATACCGTAAACATAATCTCATAGGTGTACGATTCATTAGCAAATATATCATAAATGTTTGAATCTACACAATAAAAACTCAAATTAACTTAGTTAGTAACAACTTAAACTATTAGTATAAATTAAATCAAAAAGAAATACATGACACAACAATTTTATACTACTTTAAATAAAAGAAAATAAAATACATACATGAAAGAAAAAGAAAAAAAATGAAAAAGAAGGTGAAGACAACTTGTCTTACACTTTAAACATTTAGCATAAAAAAATTTGCATGCTTAAGAATCTTGTCATAAAACCCATCCCTTCAACCCATACTTGCCAAAAGTTTGTCTCCCACCCCATTTTCCCCCATGCTTGGCCGGCCACCCCCCTTAGAAAAGTAGGAAATTATTTCTTCTTTAACCCCTCACATAATTGCATCTTCAACCAACCAATTTCATACCATCTCCAAGGAAAAACTCAAGAACACTCCAACACCCTCTCCTTCCCCTCTAGGCCGAAAACTTCACTCTCCATAAGGAGAAGATTTTCTTCTCCTTTCTTCACACCAACCTCACTCAAATCAAGTACCATAAACACTCCATCAACTAAGAAGGATTCAAGAAGGTTGTAGCATCTAGAATCAAAGGAAATCAAGGTAAGAACTTTATAAAGTTTAAGTTTGATTTTTCCATGTAATTAGTTTCATAAGTTGCTCACTAACCCTCCTTTTAAACCCTATAAACCGTGTATATCAAGGAAGGAAGGAAGAAGAACTCTCTTCCAAACCAAGTGAAGGAACCATCCTCTAAGTGTAAGAAAGGTGAACCAAGGCAAGTACTCTTCCTAGATCCTTCATGGATTTCAAATTCAATATTTATGTTTATATTAAAAATGGGATCATCATGTAGTATGTTCAAGTTTTGTCATAAGAATAAGAAAGATCTATGATTGTAAGTGTTATAAATATACAAATATATATATCTATAAAAGGCTATATATATATATATAAATGAAACATGTATATATATACGGTGAGTTATATATATATATATACACACACATATAGAGAGATACATACGGTAATATACATATATATATATATATATACATATAAACTTTGAATAAATGATATGAAATGAAGAACCTTAAGAAAGATGTACAAGGAATTCAACTCTTGTTGTTTTGATTATGTTTTTCATTTGTGATGATCATCATGTTTGTATTTTATGTATTTTTGTGTTCATATGTTTTAAGATCATGTCTTTAACATGTTTATGTATGCATCATAAGCATGACTTATATACATGGCTTAAATGGTTGTTTGATGATCATCATCTTCACATACACACCACATATATATGGCCAAGTAGGCTATTTGAGTATTTCAATTGAGTTTCATCATTCCATCCACAAGATGTGCAATAGATGGTGAATATGGCTCAAGAAGTACATTTGTATGTTTTCCATCATGTTTATGTTTACATATATTTTCTAGTTGTTATAATCTTAAGATAAAAAAAAGAATAGAAAGCAATATATACATACAACTTACAACATGTACATAAAAGGAAGAAAAATGAAATATAATAGGTATAACATTAGGCTAAACTTTCGGCCTATAGTATTAAAATGAAAGAAATGAATTGTGACATGTTAAAGAAGTATACATGGATATAGTTATACATATATATACACGGTTTAAGTCATTAGGAGTATAAATCATCTTATATATGTACATAATATTTCGTATATATATATATATACACATAAGGTATATATTCGGCCTCAAGGCCATTTTAGAATCAAAAATGTTCCTTAAGTTAAATACTATGGAGCCTTATATGTAAAATGTATGGTAATGAATGAAGTATGGTATGTTGAGGTACTTGTAAGTAAGAAGTTGAAGAAATTAGGAATTTAAGGTTGATTCCCTTAAGTGTTGGAATATGAGGTAATTGGAAATACAAATTAAGAAAGTAGTGTTGGATGAAAAATGAGAAAACGGGTTGTTTTGGGTTGCTATGGCCGAATGGCCACTTGATGGTCAAAGTGGGATTTTCTTTAAGTTATGATATGTAGGATGAAAATAAGTAAACGAGGATGTTATAAGATGTAGCCTACCATAATATTTCATACGAACAAGTCTCATGTTGCACGAAAATAAAGTTTGAAAGTTGTCTTATGCATATCATATTTTAAAAGTTCATATGCATGTGAATAATAAACACGAGACGATCGATTTCATTGACACACGATATGTTATGTTATGTTCATGATTATGATTATGTTATGTTCGCCGGCGTGACATCGGTACCGGGGTGGTAGATGTCAGGGGCATATGATTACGTATATGGCCGAGTGTAACACCGGGTCTGGGACACGGGATCTCCGTCATAGCGCGTCACTGTTAGTACATGTACATATGTTTATGAAGTTTTATGTCGTACATGTGCTATATGGGAAATCGATCGGTATGTCGTGTGTTATTATTCTTATGAAAAGTGCTATAGCCAATAATGAAAATGTTATGTCTTCATGTTATGAAAATGTCATGTTATGCAAGTTATGAATATGTCATTTTACGCAAGTTATGAAAATCATGTCAAGTTATGAAATGTCATGTTTATGAAAAGTCATGTTTACGAAAAGTTATTTTATGAAAAGACATGTTTACGAAAAGCCATTTTATGAAAAGTCACATTTTATACATCATGTCATGATCATGTCCCTTAGGTGGTGATTAGTATATTTGTACAATCATGATGCCTTAAGATGACTAAGGAAGTGATGTACGTAGAAGTGATGGTTGTAAGTTATGACCTTATTATAAGATGGATTAGTGTTCAAGCATGGAAGGTAGGTTAAGGATATGCTGAGGAAGAATGATACGACCCATAAGGTATGATACAAAATCTTATGTTCTGTTTTATCCTTATATATAATGCTGTCATTTGTAAATAGAGATGTAGTTATGTATATTGTTACTTCATTAGTACTTGTCTCTCCATGTATGATCCACATGAAGTATCTATAAAGAATACTTGCTGAGCGATTAAAAGATGGTGGCTATCGCTCATACCTGCCTCTTAACATTTCAGAGAACAGGGACCCTGATGCCGTGTTCATTGAGGAGGAACCCCAGATAGAGTATCCGTGAGCGGAGATGTAGGTTGAAGACTATGTATCTGTTGTGTGAGCTTTATGTCATTGTGATGTAATAAGATTATCGTGAGAAGCTGTATTTGTGGTTTGTGTGGATTTGAACGGTTTGTATTATTATTATGCATGTCGTGAGCTTATTTTAAGTTGCTTCCGCTTATCGATTCATTATTCATGTCAACATGCACATGTATAGTATCGACGCCTTGTACTCTAGGGAGTAGAGTATGGCGGGTGCACTGAGCCGGAACCCTGGTTTCGGGCGGGGCGCTACAGTTGGTATCAGAGCAAAGGCTCTAGATCCACGGCGGGAACAGTAAAGTAAGCACTTAGAAGTTAAGTGATGATCCTAGAACTTAAGTTATGATCTTAGACCAAGAGTGATATCCCTATATTAGGATCCGTAGAATGTTTAGGGATAGCTAGATGAAATTTAAAATTTTACTTGGATTATTAAGTCCCCAATTAAAAAAAAATTTACAATTTTTTTAACTAAGCAGAAAGACAAATTGAGTTCTTCTGTAAATTATTACTAATGATACTGCTTTCGATAGGATGTCTTCACGACCTAGAGGTAGACCGCGTGCTGACAGACCTGCATAGTTACCCCCTCCTCCACCACCACAGATACCACCGCAGACAGGACCGGTTCCACTTTACACTGAGCATGTGTCTCCACCCCCACAGCAGCAGGGTCAAGGAGATTTTCAGCAGGCTGTTCTGCAAGCTTTGGTACATATAGGACATGCGGTAGGTAACAACGGCCACCAGAATCATGCGACGCCTCCACCGCCACCGCCACCACCTCCACCACAGCAAGGTACTCGTTTCTTCTACGGAGAAATGAAGAAGGTCCGCATCCCTAACTTTGAAGGTGGATCTGACCCTGACATAGCCGAGAAATGGCTAAAAGAAGTACAGAATAATTTTGAGCTGATTCAAGTACTAGAGGAGATAAAAGCACATGTTATCAAGCCTTTTTTGATTGGTGAAGCCGATCAATGGTGGACCACTAATTTGCAGCATTTGCCAGCTCCAGTTACTTGGGAGCGATTTCTGAGAGAGTTCTGCAAATTTTATATTCCACCATCAGTTACCTTACAGAAGATAGGGATGTTTGAGTCTCTGGTCCAGACGTCTGGTATGACAGTGGCAGACTATGCTAACCGATTTACTGCATTGGGAAGATATGTTCCAGAGATTATGGGGGATGAACAACTGAAGATGATCAAGTTTGAGAGAGGACTGAACCCACGCATTCGCACATGGATTGTGAATGCCAACCCAAGAGATTTTGGCGAGTTACTGGATGCCTGCTATCGGGTAGAGAGGGACATCATTAGGCGTGACGCTGATACCCGGGGCAAGAGGCCCCAAGAGTTTGGAGATGGTCAGTTTGGTAAAGGGGCTAAGACCGTTAGAGGAGATGATGGACGTACACGTCAGCAGAATTATCAGCAGCAACCTCAGCCGCAACGCCAGCCACAGCAGCAACGTCCACCACAGGCGAATCCGATTCCGAGATGCCCTAAGTGCCAGAAACCGCATACAGGAGCATGTTTGCTGAAGATTGGAGCTTGCTTTAACTGTGGTAAGATTGGCCACATGATCAAAGACTGTCCTGAACCCAGGAAGGGACCCCAGAGGGCCGCACCTCAGCAGAGAGATGGTCCAAGGGCCAATGCCAGAGTACATGTGATGACAGATGAGGAGGTTCTGGATGCCCCAGACGTTGTGACAGGTATATTTCATTTTGAAAATTTTATGATATTATCTGCTTGCTTAGGAATTGCATATAGAGTTATGAATTGCTTCAGGTGTTATATTAACAAATAACATACCTGCCAACGTATTATTTGATAGTGGTGCAAGCCATTCCTTTGTATCGAAAAGGTTTGCTAAGAACCTTGGTAGTTGTCCGACTTGGCTGGTTATACCTTATCGCGTTCAAGCAGCTGGTGATCAGGTGATCATTTCACATCATATATATAAGAATTGCGAGATAGAAATGGGAGGACAGAAGTTCGAAGTTACCCTAATTCCTATACAGATTGAGGACTTCGACATTATTCTAGGCATGGATTGGTTGTTCAAACACCATGCCTGCATTGATTGTCATGGTAAGCATGTGATGATTAAGGATCCAATGCGAGAAGAAGCGATTTATCAAGGGAACTCCAAGATGAAAAAGATACCACAAAATATTTATCCGACAGCAGCAAAAGCATTTCGATCACTGAAGAAGGGTAGCAAAGGATTCCTTGTGTATGCTCTTGGCAAGGATTCCGAGACCCCATCAATTGACAGTATTCCAGTAGTCAAGGAGTTCACAAATGTATTCCCAGATGATCTACCAGGTTTGCCTCCGGACAGGGAGATTGAATTTGAGATTAATGTATGTAGGCGTGTATATGAGTGATAAATGAGGAGGAGGAGACTTTCCTTTCTTAGCTTTGTTGCCTTTGTGCCTTTTCCAAATGTAGCTTCATTTAATGAACTACTTAGTTTAATTAACTAAGTACTTCACTTAATGAACTAGTTTAGTTCATTAATGGTGGCACCTGAAAATAGTATAAACACAACAAATGTTTGCCATTTGATGTAAGATTTGTAGCTTCATGGCTCGTTAGTACGGCAACATAATATATAAACTATATAAGGCAAGTAATAAGCAATATCATGCACATTTATCTTATGCTCGTTTTTGTGCACATTTAAATCATGTATTTGAAAATCACTCAAATCCCTTTTTCTCTACAATCTCTCCCTTTTGATGATTTTCAAAATAACCTATACTCATGATTTAAATCATATCGCTCCCCCTCCAATCATGCATAAAATCAAAACTTAAATTTTAAATTCCGAGTCGCTCCCCCTTAATTTATACAATCTCCCCATTTTGATGATTTTCAAAATAACCTATACTCATGATTTAAATCCTATCACTCCCCCTTCAATCATGCATAAATTCAAAACTTGAATTTTAAATTCCGAGTCGCTCCCCCTTAATTTATGCAATTAGTATCTCTCTCCCTTAAATCATACTATCTCTCCCCCTTTATTTTGAAAAGTAAATCAAAAGATGCCTGTAAAGATGAAGAAGAAAAAAATCATGCATTTCATATAACGTGCGTTCGTAAGAGTTATTTATTCAACCCTTTGAAAATGTCCCTTTTGGTACCCAAATTTGGGTGACCTTTCTAGGTCTTCCAAAAGGTGAGAAAGGTGATGAGAACGCAACATAATATATGTTAGGGACAAATGCGTTTGGCCTTTGGCCAAGAATCCCATCATGCATGTAGTATGGTTTCTGTTTTTGATAAGCATTTCGGTTTGCATGCACGGGACGTGATCTAGATGCATTTTTGTGATACAAGTGTCGCGTATGCATCACTTGTTTCTTCTCATATCTATATGGCACATAATTATATTTTGCATGATGTGAAGAAGAAGCACGTTGAGATGTCATAAGAAAATGCCTATGCGTCTTCTTAGATGCTACATATGTCTTTGATGCATCTATTTTCTTAGATGGGATAAATTTGGTTGGTTTATTTTGTGGCTTACTTTTCTCAACGTATCCTAGACCGGTTTTGTCATTGTCATGCTTTTGAGAAGAAATGATGTGATCTAGCATGTTTGTTCTCGTGTCAAATTGTTTCACTTTTTTCTCTACATCCGCATTCCTTGATTTCAAGTTTGAAATCTCGGATTTCAATTCAGTATTCTCGGATGTCAATGATGAAATCTCAGACTTTAATGAATTTATAATGCATGACGTCTCTTCTTTTGAATCGTTTAATTGAGACACAAGATCTTTGTTAGAAGATTCTAACAATTTCTTGTCTTCAATTAATCGCTTCTTTTCTTTTGCAAGAGTCTTTGAAAACTTGTGCAATTCTAAATATTGTCTAAATAAATCATCATAAGAATATTCAGAATCAGAATCAGAGTCAGAAGATACCTCATTTGATGCCTTAGATGTAAAGCATACTTGTGCCTTTTGTTCTTCCGTATCATCTGTCTCAGATTCAGATGTGTCACTCTAAGTTGAGGCTTTGAAGGCTCTTCTCCTTTGCTTAGGTTCTGAGACGAGTCTATTCTTGTTCCGATCCTTGTTAGGGTATTTGTTTGTTTGTTTTTCATTATTAGGGCAGTCATATGATAGATGTCCAAATTTGCCGCATTCATAGCACTTTATTTCCTTATTTTTATTTTTATGATCCTTAGATGAGGTAGACTTATGTTTAATCGATTTTCTCAATATTTTTCTTAATCTTCTAGCCATCGTGATTAAGTCCTCATCATCGGAATCTATGTCACTATCATCTACGACGTATTCATTTGATTTAAATGCTATAGCCCTATCATTATTAGAAATAGACTCAGAATGTCTTAAGGCGAGTTTGTTTTCATATACCTTAAGTGATCCAATTAGTTCTTCCATCTTAATCGATTTAGTCTCTTTGCTTTCTTCTATGACAGTTACTTTAGAGTCCCACTCAGATGGAAGGCTTCGCAAGACCTTTTGTACCTTTTCCTGCATAGTAAAGGCTTTGCCAAGAGACTCAAGAGAATTGTAGATATTAGTCAAGTGAAGATCCATATCAACGATAGATTCATTAGGCAATAATTTAAATGACTCGAGTGTGGACATAAGCATGTTGATCTTGGACTCTTTTACTTGAGTAGTGCCTTCGTGTTTCATTTCAAGTATTCTCCACATTTCTTGTGCACTAGAAAAATTTGAAACATAGCTTGATTCACTTTTACTTAGTCCATTTAAAAGTAACTGCATAGCCCTAGCATTCATGCTTAGTCTCTTTTTATCATCACTAGTGTACTCTTGCCTAGGCTTAACGACCTCTAATGTGACTCCATCTACAGTGGACAACTTTGATGGAACAAATGGACCATCTTCTATAATTGACCAAAGATCAATATCAATTGCCATAAAGAAAAGTTTCATTCTTACCTTCCATTGAACGAAAGACTCACCGTCAAAGAGAGGAGGACTTATGGTTGACATTCCTTCTTGCACGGTGTTATAGCTAGTGGATGCCATCTCACTGAATCGTTGGATCCTTTGTAGTGAGTGTTCCTGCGCTCTGATACCACTTGTAGGATCTGCAAGGCACCACATGAAGGGGGAGGGGGGTTGAATAGGTGGTGCGGAAAGTGTGGTTTTTAAAATTTGTTTAAACCTAAACAACTCAACTTCTGAAAACAGATTCTGTTTTCAGGACCAGTTTTAAAACGTTTTTAAAACTAGGTTATAGGTCTCCAAAAATTCTGAAATTTTGAGAGAACTTAGCCTCAGATGTTATGAGGTTCCCTTAAAAATTTCAAATTAAAATTCAACCTTTAACCTCTTCAAAAACCATTGGTAATCAGATTGCGCGCATCTGCCAGAAACGGTAGACGGTTTTGAAAAATTTATTCCTATTTGTGTGTAAGTCCAAATGCTCTGAAAATTCCTTATATACTATATTTAAGTGGTTTGAAACAGTTTTGCAAAATTCTTTTGGGAAGTAGGTCAATTACAATCAAAGTCTCAACCTTTGCAAGTCTGAAAATCAGACTGCACTAGTCTCAGAACTTTTGATGTTTGATCGACTTATACTTATCCAAAAGGGTTGAAACTTATGCCAAATTAACCCTAGAACGTGTGACTATGTTTCTGGAAATTTTCGTGATTTTTGAAAGTTGTTTACTATTTTTACGAACGTAAACAAAAAGAGTAAACTGTGCAGTAAGAGAAAATAAATGCTGAAAGTAAATGGCACCGAGAATTTTATACTGGTTCGGTTATAAACAACCTACTCCAGTCTTCAAGGAACACCTTTCTTGGTTCACACTAATCACACAACTCAAAAACACCTTACCACAAGGTTGATGGAGCTACACACCAACTCCAACCCTTTACAAACCTTGTATGTTCAATACAATGCACACGAACACCACCACCTTGCAAGATTGAAGATTGATCACACCTTGATCAATCTTTTACAAAGATATAGAGTATGTGGTCATATATGACAAGCCTATTCAAGAATGAGAATATAAGTACAATAGGCTTTCAAGAAGAAGAAAGAAAGAGAGTGTAGAAGAAGAAGGCTAGAACACTTTTGATCTTTGAATTTGCAACTCTTGTTCTTGTCTTGTTTTGCTCTTCTTCCTTCCTTTTTAATCATCATGGCCGCCCCCTTAGGATTCCTTCTCCTCTTGAAAATTGTCTTCTAAGTCCTTGGGAGAATGTGTGGCATCATTGTGACATGATCTTGCTTACTTGGCATGTTCTCATTGGATGATCATTAAGCTCTTGCTTACTTGGCACTCATTGATTGGTTGAATGTTGTCATCATTTGATGACTAGAAAAATCTGAGAATAACACTTAAAACATGTATTAAAATCATCATAAAATAGTTGCCAAAATTCACAAGATTATCACATAAAGTTAGCAAGATAATTTTGTCACAAAAATGGTGAAAAATTCGGCCATAATGACAAATGCACATGCTGAAATTTCAGCATGTGTTACATACACTTTTTGTTCAAAATATTTCCTATTTAGCATTGTTTTAATTCAAGAAATCTATCTCCATTTAGTACAAGACATCTTCCTCAATTTTGGAATTAAAATTATACATCACATAAGCCAAAAAATCGGCCATATCCATTACTACACTTGCTGAAATTTTCAGCATGTGTGATATTCAAATATATCACAATTTTAATTCCATAACTTATTCAAATTACTTCCAAATTATCTTCCAATTAATCCACCTTAATCAAGACACAAAATATGAGCAATTAAGATGCTAAAAACGTCCAGCCATTAGCACACATGCTGAATTTTCAGCATGTGTCACAATTGTAACAAAATTTGAAACATTACCTTGTGTAGCTTCTTTCTTTAAATCACCAACATTGTGTGATTGATTCTTGACCAATCAAGATGCCAAAAAGGCTCCACATATGTTCCATCTCAGCTGTATAGGCGTGTATGATATGTATATACATGTGCTGAATTTCATTTTTGCTAGCTTTGTAAAATAGTGCACATTTAATAATACACACATGTTATATTCCAATCAGCCCTTAATTTAATTTTCTAGAACACTTTAAGATGTATGACATATGCAAAAAGTGTCTAGATACGTGTCATATGATGTGCCAAAAATATTCCATGTGTTGTGTACGTAGAAAACCGAATTTTCGATATTTATCGATTACCCGATTTTTCTCTAATTAAATTCCAACTTTTGCACATGTTATATATATTGTGTTACACATAATATATATAATATATACTTTAAATCTCAGAACTTGGCTGGTCTAAAGTGGCGCCATTAACATGTGACAAAATTAAAATTGGAATCTTCACATTTTGGCCTTAATGTGGGGTGATTTGTGTGTGCCAACATGGAAAGATTTTATGTCTGGAATTAACCTCATAGCCACGAAATTTCTGAGCATTTTTGAAGTGTAGGGGCTGGTCATCTATTTATGGCAAGTACGTGACACGTTGGCGAAGTTTCAGTATTGCCCGATACGACAATTTTCGGTTTAGAACCTTTTAACGTGTCGTATTTAATTTGTCATCACCATGACTTATATCATATGATATAAGACCTGAATATACTCATAAATATGAGTTAAGTATGATGGTGTGACGTTAACGTACGTACGTAAAATAGATAACGTGTCAGTAGTACGTTGGAATACATGTGTATGTGCCTTTTTCAAAAAATCTGAAAATATATATTTATATATGTATGTAGGCGTGTATATGAGTGATAAATGAGGAGGAGGAGACTTTCCTTTCTAAGCCTTGTTGCCTTTGTGCCTTTTCCAAATGTAGCTTCCTTTAATGAACTACTTAGTTTAATTAACTATGTACTTCACTTAATGAACTAGTTTAGTTCATTAATGGTGGCACCTGAAAATAGTATAAACACAACAAATGTTTGCCATTTGATATAAGATTTGTAGCTTCATGGCTCGTTAGTACGGCAACATAATATATGAACTATATAAGGCAAGTAATAAGCAATATCATGCACATTTATCTTATGCTCGTTTTTGTGCACATTTAAATCATGTATTTGCAAATCACTCAAACCCCCTTTTCTCTACAATAGGGACCGGATCTCCTCACCCTCACCCCCTTGTCCACCGTCCGCCACGTGACAGCAAGGTGGGATAGTGAGCCTAGATGAGTGTCACCCGCATCTAACCTCACCACCCCTTTGCTGCCACATGGTAGGCGGTGAGCAAGGGTGTGAGGGTGTGGGGGTGAGGAGATCCCATCTCATGCAGATAAGCCATTGCACTCCCCTTACTTTGTTCTTGATGAGGCAGCTCTTCCCATTGGAGCAGCTTTTTCATGTTGCTGTTGCATTATCTTATTTGGATGACAATGAAAGAGAAAACATGTACGTCTTCTTTTACCATCGTTTCACAATTCTTGGACGGAAAGATCTCATGAGCTTAAAAAAATATACACATATACATACATATAGATATATCTATACATACATATATACTTTTTAAAAAAAATTAGGGAGAGGAATTGAACTCGAGACCTAGGCTTGGGATAAATGATACTCAACCGCTAGACCTAAAGGTTTTTCGTTCTATACATACATATATACATATATATAGAAACACATATATATCGGCACCTTTTAAACGTTCACATGGAGAGAATTGTAATTTCATTTAAAAACATGTAGTGTTCTATTCATCCATTTTAATTGTTCACCAACGTCATGACGCTGCTCCCCAACACACAAACATATATCAATTTTTTTTTCTTTTTTTCCTGGATTATTTTCACACAAGGAAGTAATGTGAGAGCATCTGAATGCACAAAAGGCCTAAAAAAAGAAGAGGCACAGTGGTGTAATCTCAGCACCCATTTACTCTGGGCAACACATACATATATCAATATATGTGTCTCTATATATATATATATATATATATATATATATATATATATATATATATATATATATATATATATATGTATCTATATGTATGTGTAAATGCATGTATATGTATATGTATATATATACTATATATATATGTATATATTTATATATATATATGTATATATGTATATATCTATATATGTATATATATGTGTATATATATATGTGTATATATACATATACATATACATATATATGTATGTATATGTATATGTGTATATATATGTATGCATATACATATATATATCACCACGGTAAATTTTATAGTGGCTATTAAGTAAATCATAATAGTAACTCAACTATTATTAGGTAGCATAATAGTTAGGAGCAGACCTTCGTTTTACAGATTCATGGCCAGTTACTTTTTTGTCTAATTGGTCTATAAATGTCTACTAGTTATATACTGAGCATCATAAATTTATTGTCTTCACTATAGCAATATTTTTTATTTATTTATGATTATTTGTTACTTTAACAAACTAGAAGCTATTTTTGTCTTTCATCTAATATTATTCCAAATTTTTTTTACACTAAAGAATCCTAACCCTCCACTAAACCGTTACACTAGTTATTTTATTTAGTTAATTTTTTAATAAAAATGCAATTATTTTGTATAAAGATTATTTTTTTGACTGTGAAGTTATTTCTTTAGTATATTAAAAAATATAAAAGAAAAAAATCTAAGTCAAAAGTTATCAGCAATAGTATATGCAGTTAGAAGTCATTGTCATAGTCAATAATAAGCAATTGAAAAGGGACCCGTTCTTTAGAATCATGCAGTTTAGATGTAAACTGAATTTGCGGAATAATTTGGTAATAAAAAATGGATGAACAATTACAGTAACCACCAGATGAATAAGAAAACAGAAAGTATTACTTTAGATCTTTAAAGTAGGAGGAATTAGGAAGAGAAAAGAAGTGACTTTGGGGGTTGAGGCAATTCTCAAATAGTACGGCGCTTAAAGATGGAGGCGTTCACATGTGGGATTATGTATATGTATATATATGTAATACACACACACACATATATACACATACACACATATATATATATATATGCTTGTATACATATATATATACACACACACATATATATATATATGTGTGTGTGTGTGTATGTTTATGCATATACATACATACATATATACATATACATATATATATATATATATACATGTCTATGTGTGTGCATATGCATATATATACATATTTTTTTTAAACGGAAGGATACCTTCCGGACTTTATTTATGCATCAAATATCCCGCGTTAAATGGCCGAGGGTAGCCGTTACTACAAACTAAAATAAAAGAAAACGAAATCAAATGATCAGTCGTGGGACTGCGAATCTATCTATAGTTCAAAAGAACGATGACTTCCCCGTCTAGTAACCATTGAGGAGGGTGGAGGTGGTGGAAGATCCTTCCGAGTTCTGCGCTTTTTCCGAGATAGTCCGCCAAGAAGAGTCTCACCACCAGTCGATGTCATGCGACAATCCATATCATCTGCTGCAATGAGCAAACTCTCGCGGATATCATCATAGTCATTCCCTTTACGCCGAATATATGAGCGAGAAGCTTCATTGTCCGAACCTAGTGCAAGATCAACTTCCTCTTCCTCTTCCTGAAAGTGGTCTTGATAGAATTGTTCAATTAAGGGATCATAATCAGGCTGGCCACTGGCTGGTATTATCTCTAGTGGAACTGGCAATTCAATTTGAACGGATTGAATTTGGAATTCCGGAGCCACTTCAGACGGTGGGTTCATCTCTTGAGTATGCTGTACATTCGTGTCTGAAATCACCAAGGGCGGAGGAGATATGTGGACTGCTCTCTCTTCTATGTTAGATTCATCGGCCTGGATAGTTAGTGTAGCAGAGAAGGATGTATCCATCTGCTGCTGATCCTGACGCTCTGTAACTTCCAATGTTGGCGGCACTAATAGTACAGGACATAAATCTGCAGTCAGCCGAGAGAAAATCTGCGATATAGATGGATCCTCAGTAGTCACAGGGTCCTGTGATTCCTTAGCATGAGTGGATTGAGTTGTTGCCTCCTGTAGTTCTTCCCTATCATCAACGTCCTCTGCCCCAACAGTCTGTGTCAGATGCTGAATAGGAGTAGAATCTCCAATAGGTTATTCTCTAGCCTCTTTCTGAATATTTCCTTTAGGAATCCACACCTCATTCTTTCATGTATTCTTCGTTGGATGTGCTGGTGCATGACCCTTCCCATCACCACATGAACCCAGTAAGTGACCAAACCGACGGCATTTGCTGCAGTACCTAGGGAGATCTTAATATACAACTACTTGAAAGAAAGAATGTTCTCCACAGTCTATAAATATCTTGGACGGCAAATCCATGGTGACATCCACTTCAACACAAAACCTCGCCACAGAGGGACGATGAAAACTTAAGGTAGCCGAATCCATCTTTAACGGTGTACCAATCAACTTTGCAATCTCATATAACGTACGATAATCGTGGAGATGAATTGGAAGACCCTCAAGTGCCACCCACACCGGGACAATTGGGGTATCCAGACATGGATCAAAAGACGGAGTCCATTTCGTAACCTTCATGTCATATCCCTGGAAACGCCAGTGACGACGATAAAAGAATCGCGTATATCTACACACAGATATATATATATATATATATATATGTATATATGTATACATACATATATATATGTATATATGTATACATATATATATGTATATATGTATGTATGTATAGTATATATAGAGCGAGACACACAAACACATATGTGTGTGTGCATGTATATATATATGCATAAATATATATTGTGTCTATCTGTGTGTGTGTGTGTGTGTATATATATATATATGTATATATATACACACATATATATATATGTGTGTGTGTGTGTGTGTGTGTATGTATGTATGTATATAGATACAGATATAGAGAGAGACACACAGACGCACAGACATATATATTTATATATATATTCACACACACACATGCACGCATATAGACACATATGCATATAAATATACATGCACACATTTATACACATATGCATATAAATATATTTACATATATACATATATAGAGACACACATAGACACACACACACACACACATATATATATATATATATGTGTGTGTGTCTGTGCGTGTGTGTGTATACATCTATATATTTACACATACATACATACATACATACATACATACATACATACATACATACATACATACATACATACATACATACATACATACATACATATACATATGGGCACACATTTTGTGGCTAAGAGTGAATATTATGGATAGGATGAAAGAAAGGATAAGCAAATATATAAAGAAAAATTACTTAATTGGATAAGTTTTATGTGCCTTCTTTATACATTTACGCTTCCTTTCTCTTGTCGTATCTCTAATGTTCGCTCTTAGACATTGAACATTTCGTTCTTGTATATATACACATATATACACACACACATACACATACACACACACACACTCATATATATATATATATATATGTATTTGTATATATAAATTATACTACAAAAAAGGGATGGGTGGCTGTGTAACCAAACCTAAGGTCTTGAATGATGGGGTGCAGAAACCCATAGCCCTTCCCCTGGGGGAAGAAAAGGTGGTGGTGAAAGAAGTGGAGAAAGATGCACTACTCCCCCCTTTTGTAGAATTTCTAACTAAGAATCCGTCTCTTGGAAACTTGTTCGATAAGGAGGCTTGAAAAAGCATTTTGGTATTTCGGATCGGTACAAGTCAACACCCCCTTCAAGACCACCCGCATCATTTAGAATAGTTGAATTAAAAGAGAGAGTGTTTTAAGATATAACTATATATTGTTTCTCTTATTTATGATAGTGAATTTTTTGATTGGGTTTAACCCCACATATGTAGGTGCGTAACACTAAAGAGTGTTAATATATCATGTGTTTATTTATAGTTTCCACAAAAACAATATATGTATATATAAACTTACATGCATACGAACACACACACACACACACACACACACATATATATATATCTGTGTGTGTGTGTGTGTGTGTACATATGTATGTATATGTGTGTGTGTATATGTATATATATATATATATATATATATATATATATATATATGTATGTGTGTGTGTATATATATAGACACACACACACACATACATACATATATGTACACACACATAAATACATATGTGTGTGTTGGAATTTGGCCATGTGCATATGATTTGATCTTGATCACATAATTATTTGGATGCTTCTCATTTTCGCATTATTTTTCAAGTGGACGGTGCTAAAATTTTTCTTATATTATACATCCTTTCAAATCATGACTATTATACATTACTTAGCTTGTCACTTTAAAATTTTTCTATATAGAAGTCCTCTTACTCCCATGGTCCATCTATGGAAGTCAAGTTTGAATCTTTTAACTTATTTTCTCCACACATAACATGGCAAATTATAAATAATGTGAACACCTATCTAAGTAGAGTGTCATTTATAAAATGATTCTATAATAACGTACGTGTCATTCTTTAGATCATGTGACATGTAGAGCCGATAAGTTTTTAGACGACACGCTAACACGATACAAATCTGAACATATATTTTACATGTTTGAGTTTGGCATCATATTTGGATCATAATCAGTTTAAAGTGGCAAATCTAAAAATGACTACCAAATCGGATAGACCGAAAAACAACAACAACCATACCTAGTATATCCAGCAAAAGCTATCGTTAGAGTTTGGGGAGGGTGAGAGGCATACAAACAATACCTCCATCCCAAAAGATAAAGAGTTACTTCCTGTGAAACTTCTGGTGTTATATATACCTACGTCAATGACACAATAATAGAAAAAACGAGATAGACCTAACAAACCCATAAACCATTAACATGACAAGCGACGCATTAAATTTGACAATCCAAAAAAAAAAAAAACAGATTGATGTGTTAGCCCAAACAACAATATGTCAACCTAACAAATTCATATTTGATTTTTTTCCCTCTTGAAACCCGCCACTTCCAACTCAACGTGTTTTGTCACGTATTGAATTGAAGTGTAGAAGATTTTTTTTGCACTGGATTACTGATTATAAGTCAATTTTACTATATTTTAAAAAGTCAACATAAATTTATATTTTAAATAATATTTCATAATCGAGGTTATTGATTATTCGTCAATTTTAAAAATATATTTATATTTTGGGACCCATTAATACCTATAGTCAACACGTGGAAATTAGGAAGCAAGACCAACCAATCAAAATAAAGCCTTATCCTATTCCTTATCTCACAATAAGCAAATCCACCATAGAATTCTTCAATCAAATATTCTCTCTCTGTCCACTTGTACATTTGCTACAATAGAATTGCAGTGAGCTTCACATTTTTCCAATCTCGCACAAAAATGGCAGCCTCATACCAAGCAGCTGCTACTTTCATGCAGCCATCTAAAGTCGGCGTTGCGCCGCGAAGCAACGCCGTCCAACTCAGGTCTGCTATCGGCGTTTCTAAGGCCTTCGGCGTTGAACCGGCTTTCGCCAGGCTAACTTGCTCTCTTCAAGTCGATCTTAAGGATTTCGCTTCCAAATGCGCCGATGCCGCTAAGTTTGCCGGTTTTGCTCTCGCCACTTCTGCTCTCGTTGTCTCGGTACGTCAATTGTTCTTTTCATTAAATTCCTTTTCCTGCTTCCGATTATCATTTGGTAGTAATGATTTGATCGTGAACTGGCCGGTTCTCCAAAATTTTGAATTTTCAACTGTAGTTACCAAACACTATAGGAATTTTCGATTGTTATATCCTATTCGCATGATAACTAGAATTGTCATTTTTCGGCGATGATTTTGGAAGATCATATACATGAATTTCCATCATGTTTCTAGAGGTGATATATTACTCTGTCTTTACGATCAAATAGCGTCAGAGAATCTTCGTACGATAGTTCATCTCAATTGTGATATCGTGCACCGAGGGAAGAATTCCTATAATGCTTAGTTACATAATTTCGATTTATCAATTTTCTGTTTGAAGTTGGCCTCCGCTTGACAAGATGTTCCTTTGAGACTTGATTTTCACGTGCTCAATCAGCGCAGAAGTTCTTACGTTTGCTGAAGCGGACAACCTTCCTTCATTGTGTCTTTAGTATGTATTAATTCTTCAATGTATGTTAGTATAATGTATATCAGTAGTCGATCACATTTGCAATGGAATTGCATAAGGAAATAGGCGTAAAAGAATATAAAATTCACTTCTAGAAAATGGACCTCAATCACGCAGAGGAATGAGATAGCAAGCTTCTACTTCTAGGAAATGGACTCCAATGCACAAGATGAGATAAGCATACAGTTTTCAACTTTGATAGGGAGACTCATCCATGACCATAGTTCACACTTGCAGTCGTCTATGGGGATACTAGGTTCTGCCATTTTGTTGTTTAGGTGGTTTGTATGTCTGTTCATCTTCTGAAAGAGAAAAGACTCCAGTATTCTTTGTATTTTGCATATAAAGCAAAGAAATTTTATAGTTTAACTGATTATTTGTCCTAGATCAGCACGTAGTTATTAACTTGGACAAGGAGATTCAACTACGACCATGTTTTGTTTCGCAGTGTTAGCGCAACATCCGTTTTCTATGGGCGCAATTGATTCTGGTGTTGGATTGCTTGAACGTGCTTAACATCCTGTTCTAGTTCACTTTGTTCACCTTCTACAAAGAATAGGCTCGATATTCTCTCTGTCTTTTGCAGGGAGCTAATGCTGAAGGAGTTCCTAAGCGGCTAACCTTTGATGAAATCCAAAGTAAGACATACATGGAGGTCAAGGGGACAGGAACTGCTAACCAGTGCCCAACTATCGAAGGTGGTGTTGAGAGCTTTGCTTTTAAACCTGGGAAATACAATGCTAAGAAGTTCTGCTTAGAGCCCACATCATTCACTGTTAAGGCCGAGGGTCCAAACAAAAATTCACCTCCAGATTTCCAAAAGACAAAGCTCATGACCCGTCTAACCTACACCCTTGATGAGATTGAGGGACCTTTTGAAGTAAATTCTGATGGCACACTTAAGTTCGAAGAAAAGGATGGAATTGATTATGCCGCGGTGACAGTTCAGCTTCCTGGTGGAGAGCGCGTGCCATTCCTCTTCACTGTCAAACAGTTAGTTGCATCAGGCAAACCAGAGGCCTTCAGTGGAGATTTTCTGGTGCCATCATACAGAGGTTCATCTTTCTTGGATCCAAAGGGCAGGGGTGGATCCACTGGTTACGATAACGCCGTTGCATTGCCAGCAGGAGGCAGAGGAGATGAGGAGGAACTTGAGAAAGAGAACAACAAGAATGTTGCCTCTTCTACTGGAAAGATCACCTTGAGTGTTACCAACAGCAAGCCAGAAACTGGAGAACTGATTGGAGTGTTCGAAAGTATTCAACCATCTGATACCGACTTGGGCTCAAAGGCTCCCAAGGATGTTAAAATCACAGGGGTCTGGTACGCTCAACTCGAATCCTAGAGGAAATTTAGTATCTCTGTTCTTATTTTACTGGCAGAATTTTGGTTGTAACTGAAAAAATGTTGCCTTTTTCTGTGAATCCATTGGAGAAACTTGAGAAAGTGGCTTCTTGCTTGTATATTCTCATTGATAATACAAGTATTCCAATTCATGTTTCTTTGTAGAGAATGAAAACTGAGATCTATGGACTAGTGAATATAAATCTATACACTTTAATCTAAAATTCTTCACACGAATTGAAAGGTCTTTTCTTCCCAGCGTGATTATATGATTAGTATGTGGATCATCAACAACAATAACAACCATACCCAGTATATCTCAATGACAACAAAAGCTATCGCTAAAGTTATACCCAGTATATCTCAATGACAACAGAAGCTATTGCTAAAGTTTGGGAAAGGTTAGAGGCAGACAAACAATACCTCCATCCTAAGAGATAGAGAGTTTGCTTCCAGTGATAAGCATGTGGATCATCATCCTTGCTATTTGATTATGACTTTCTTTTGTAGTATTTCAAAATTACTAAGAGATTACACAACGATGGAAACTTGCACGAAGCAAGGATTGAATATAAGACCTTAAAGACATGAGCTTTTGACCAATCACCCCTGGCTCAGATCTTATATTACTGTTGAAAATATTGTCCTCACATCGGACAATTTGAGATAAAATACATGGGTTATATAAAGATGAGATATCACTATCCATTGATTTAATGTTTTGAGTGGATATGAGTCTCAGCTCATGTAAGCCCAAGGTTTAACATGGTATCAGAGTCAGTTTAAAATGTGGACTCACACCTTCTTTGACTTATGATTGACCATTTATTGTCTCTCCTTACCCAGATACAGAAGTTGGCTTGTGGTTTGTGATTAAGGACGTGTTCTAAGACGCGTGTGTATATCAAGTCACGTTGCAATGTGAAGGCGGGCGTGTAGAACATTGTACCACATCGGACCTTCTCTGGCTCATGATTGACCATTTATTGTCTCTCCTTACCCAAATACAGAAGTTGGCTTGTGGTATGTGATTAAGTGCAGGTTCTAAGGCGCATGTGTATGTCAATCCACGTTGCAACGTGAGGGCGGGTGTGTAGAATATTGTCCCACATCGGACAATTTGAGATATAATACATAGGTTATATAAAGATAAAGTGTCACCACCCATTATCTTAAGGTTTTGAGTCGATATAAACCCCAACTCATGTAAAGCCTAGTTTTAACAATGACATTATCTCATCGTACCACTAGTATGAGACTTCTGAGTAATCTAAAGCGTCATTACTATTATAGCTTTCTAGAAAAGACCATCAATTCAACGTGTGATGCCACTTATCCCCGTGGACTAAAGAATAAACAGGTTCAATAGGAACCGAAAATTGATATTCGCATACATATATTCCTCTTGGGGCTATCTTTGTAGTCAAACTAAGAATCATAGGTTATTAAGAAATATTTCAGTGAAATCTCAAGGGCTAGTCTTCTCCAGTTTCTTTAAGCATAAAGTTTTGCTTCACATTTGCTTTTACTTTTCGAAGAAGTAATAGAACATGAAAAGGACATCCAACATATGAGGTAGAGAATTGGTAGTCAATTTGTTAGTGGGATTCTTTATAATCCATGGAATGTCTAGAAGATTTAATTTGTCATGTGAATGGTTAATCAAGAAACAGCATCTGTATGTTTCTAATACATGGATATAGTTGCGTACATCCAATCTTCTATACCTTATCATAGGCAGAAGCCTCTAAGGCAATGTGTAATTCTTGTAGTGTAGTGTTAAAACTTATGTTTACTCGAAGGGACACCGCCGTTATATACTCACTCTTTGCTTTCGTGTAGTGTAGTGTTAAAACCTATGACCTTAGATGCTATATGTGACAGACTTCTGGGTCATCAAGAGGTCACAATTACAGAAGATGGAAGTGGTAGAGATGAAGATGTTAAGGTGGATGTGTGGGCATACAAGGCTAAACCGGATCAGAAACGAGGTGTTTCGAGAAAGGTTAGGCGTGGCTAGTATAGCAGATAAGAATAAGGGAGGGAAGAATGAGATGATTTGGGCATGTCAAGCGGCGACAGACAACGACGTCAGTTAGAACAATTGAAAGCCTCATTATAAAGGGGAACAGGAGTAAAGGCAGGCCCAAACTGAGTTAGGATGAGCAGATAAGGCACGACCTACTAGATTTGCACCTTTTCTGAGGACATAGTCCAGGATAGGAGTTCATGGAGACATAAAATTAAGGTTAACGAGGTATAGGTCATATATAGGGACACTTTAGAGTATATTTAGGGACATAGATAGGCATAGACACTATCTACGCTTTAAGTTGACTTTCCACTTGATTGCGTATGTTATAACGTTATTTTACATTACATATAAATATACACATGATGTGTATTTTAATATCGAAAGTCTTTTTTTTTGTATTTTTTGAATTTCCTCACTAATACACTAGCACAACATATCTCTATTATTATGTCATTTGTGCAGGTACATATAGAGCCGGGGGTCTCACTGGAAGCACACTCTCTATCCTTTGGGATAGAGGTATTGTCTGTCTGCCACTTACCCTCCCAATACCCTAATGATAGCTTTCGCTGTCATCAGGATATACTGGGTCTGGATGATGACGACGACGACTGATGTGAAGATGAAACAATTAATGAGATCTTGTCTAAACTTCATCTCAACAATTATTTGTGTGGTCGGTACTTACTTTATACACATCATTTTTGATATATAAAAACCTAGTAAACTTGATTGCTTAAGTCATAAGATACAACAACAACAACATTACCCATTGCCTTAGAGTCTCCTGACTATAGCGGGGTATGGGAGAGGGGGGGTCAGAAGGTTGTTTTTCAATGACCCATAATAAAAATTGCGTCAAGGTGTGTCGATCAACTACTATTTCTAATATAAAAAAATGCATCCAATTTAGTGACTCATTTTGATTCATTCTATCATATTCTAAAGTCAAGGAATAGTGTGTAAATCATAACATGAAAAGTCAAATATGACACTATAACTAAATATCTTTACAATCGGTTATTTTATAGTGTTCTAGATGCAATAAACTCCTATCTCACTATTTAAATACATATCTCTTTCGTTATGTAATGTAATGAATATGATGATTCCATTTGCCATGGAGTTTGCTGCTCCACAACAATCTTAAAATTTTGCTTTATCATGACCATTTTTTTTGCTTGCATTCCAACACTTGTTTTGTATGACTTAAGTTTACTCAATTTTGAAACGACTAAGAGGCCAAATTGCATAACCTTTTTAATATACATATTCTTTTAAATGGAGGTATTGTTTGCATGACTCTCATTCTCTTCAAACTCTAGCGACAGCTTTTACTGTCGTTAAGATATACTGAGTATGTGATGTTGTTGTTGTTTTAAATGAACTTTTTGAATATCTAGTTATAATATATAGAGAGAAGTAACACTAGCTTAGATACCAATGGAACAAGTAGCTGACTTAAGACCTTTCCCTAAACTTTTGAAGACCTAACTTCAAAAGTGAAGATGACTAAGCAAAGCAGCCGACAAAGTCTTATGTGCCACAATAGGAAAAAAGTTAAAAGCTTTGGCGGACAAGTAAAGTTAGGCCTTGCCAAGTCCTAGCCCCATATAGTCGGATCTCCACAGATTCTCTTCTCCGTATAACCATTTGTTTTTATTCGGTGTAAAAGTTAATACTATGATCCTGTTTCAGTTTTAATAAGCTTTATAAATAATATAAATCGGGATTGCTTATCGGTCTTATAAGTGAGAGATTTTACTTGGTGTATACAAAGTGTCAAGTCTAAGTTTGCTTCAATATAAAGAAATATTAACATGACTGTAGCATCCACGTTGTGGTCTTAAGAAGATTTATGAATAATGCAAATAAAGATTGTTCAGTGGTTTCATAAGTGGGATGTCCTTATTTGGTGTTCACAATGTGTCAAATCTGTTAGGAAATCAAACGAGATCACTGCAAAAACGCGCAGCGGAAAACAAAAATTGATCTCTGATTTCCTACCAAGGATCCATGTTGTTCGTTTAATTCGACAAAAGAAATCAAAAACTACCTCCGTAGATTCGAAGTCTGCAGATGGAAGAGGTACGAAATCATGAACACCCTCTGTCGGTATCCACACGAACGCTTCCGCCCGGAGTGCTAGCTCTTCAAACGGCGCGGCTGAAGAACTCGTTTTTCTCAAAAACGATTCTAGGGTTTCGTTTTCTGTTCTTTCGTTTTCTACTGGTTGTGTGGTGTACGAGATACACCATGCTCCGTACATATATATAGATATCAAATCCGATTCCTGATCGGATTGGTTAATACCTATCATAATCCGCATCAAATACGGATTCTGTTAGGATTAGATAACACCAATCAAAATCCATATCAGATATGGATTCTCTGTTATTATCCGATGATATAAATATATACAAAAACGAAATTAATAATAATAATAATTAATATCCAATATTAATATTATTAATATTAAAACGATAATGATAATAATAATAATTAATATCCAATATTAATATTATTAATATTATTAATCTCAGCCATACGCATTCTTGTGTGTGACCCGATAGGCCCATATTAATTGGCAGTTGATCAAATCTCTATTAAACCAACAAGTCGTAATTGGCCTCTAGCAAGGCATTACAACTACCCAATTAATACGAGTAATGTCCAACTAGCCTAATAATAGTACACGCATTAATCCTTTTGTCACACGATATCTAGTTTGAACATAAGTCATGGTCAGCGTCATACTTATATAGTTCAAACATATGATTACTCGATCTCTAAGTAGACTGATAAAACAAATGATATTGATCACACTATCAATTCATTTGAGCACGGCCATGCATTTCACAGTCTCACTAATCGAGGGGCCCAAAGATATCTCTCTCAAAAGAGAGGGACAAATTCTATCTTGATTGTTCAATATCCTCTACATAATTTCTATCACATTCAATCATGACCTTTATTATTATCCAGTTACGGATAACGTTTGATCATGTCAAAATATAATAGTCCTTATGTTGGAAACTATGACAATCTCAAGTCAAAGGATTAAAACATGACTATCATGAGATTTACTTATGACGCTAATCCATGTAGCAATCTCATGATGGGTCTATCCAATACACTGTTCTCTAACAAGTATCTATGAGATTGATTCGTATCACCATACACATAATCATCTCATGATTATCAAATCAATAGTCATACTGATTATAAATTATTTTATCTCCATAACAATAATGAATCAGGGACATATATCAAAATTGTGTAACATACTAACCAACAATAATGATAATGAAACCTCTTTTATTAATAATAAATGCATAACATAAATATCCAAATCATGGCCTAGGGCACATACACTAACAAAATCTAACCTCGCTTTGGTATAAAAAATT